>LPNX010137345.1:0-179890 GCA_001517045.1 Pseudotsuga menziesii
ATGTGATATGATGAATCTATAACAGCTACTCAATAATGTATGAAAACTGTAAGAAACTTTAATCATGCAAACTTTTTGCTGAAATAAAATAATGCTGAAGAAATTGTAAAACAAAGCTGTAAAACAGGGAGCAGGAGTGGCTGCAGGGCTGCAAATGGAACAGGTGGCTGTGCAAGTGCAGGAAAAACAAAGGTAAATCAGCTAGGTTTCTGCGTGGTAACAAGGGCAAAAACTGGGCGCGGATCGCGGGTTGCTAAAAGGCAGCGGCGGTCGAAACCGCGGGTTCTGGGCGAGCAGGCGCGGTCGGGGCCGCGGGTAAGGAGATGACTGCGGCGGTCGAAACCGCGGGTTCTGGGCGAACAGGCGCGGTCGGGGCCGCGGGTAAGGAGATGACAGCGGCGGTCGAAACCGCGGGTTCTGGGCGAACAGGCGCGGTCGGGGCCGCGGGTAAGGAGATGACAGCGGCGGTCGAAACCGCGGGGTCTTGGCGAACAGGCGCGGTCGGGGCCGCGGGGTCGGGGCGAACAGACGCGGTCGAGGCCGCGGGGTCGGGGCGAACAGCTGCGGTCGAGGCCGCGGGTTTGGGGAGAACAGGGGCGGTCGAGGCCGCGGGTTCGGTGGGAACAGCGGCGATCAGAGCGCGCCTGTGTAGTGAACAGGTGCGGTCGGATCGCGACTGTGAGTGGAAAAAGCGCGATCTGGATGCAGGCAAAAGGGACTGACAGCGGCGGGCTGGTCGCGGCTTAAGGCCTGAAATGTGCGGTCGGGGCCGCGGCTGCGAAAGAAAACGGCGCGGTTTCCGGCGGCCGAAAACAGTAAACTAAAAATGCAGTACGAAAAGAAAACTAACTATAAAACAGACAGCGGAGTCGCCAAAACTGTAGCTAGGGTTTTCACCCTAGCTTGTGCTAATGAACACCTACTAAGGAATCTGGATTCCTTAGTAGCAGTTCGATTAATGTAAAGGAAAATAAATTAACCTAAGACAGTAAAAGTAAATAACAGAAAGTAAAAATGACAAGATGTACAAAAAGTTTTTGTATTTGTATTACCTCTGGTGAAGAGGTTGGTGGAGTCCGTGGCGCTGGTCCGATGACGGTGGCTCCGAGCTCCGAGCTGGTCCTTCTCCTTCTCCGATGGTGGAAAATAGGCCAAGAGTGGGTTCTCAGCAGTGAAAATAGCTTGATGGTAAGCTAGGGTTTCACGAGACGTTTTGGCAGAGTAAGGGTGCTATGACTGTGGATGTGAAATGAGGGGTCTCCATCACTTATTTATAGTTTTTTGGTGGTGGAGTGCTTGCCCATGGTTTTGGGAAACCATGTGGTTTAGGGCAGCTTGTTTAGGGTTTTCCTCCTTTTTCCTCATTATTTTATTCATTTTCTTCCCTTTTTGGGGATTTTTGCTATTTTTAGAGGAATTTTGGCTATTTTTGGAGGAAAAAGGGGTTTTTTGGCCTTTTGGAGGCATTTTAGGCCTTTTGGAGGCTTTTTAGATGGTTTTGAGGCCTTTTAGAGGCATTTTAGGCCTTTTGGAGGCTTTTTAGTGGGATTTTCAGGGGAATATGGTAGGCAAATGGACAAATGAGCCATGTAGTGAGGTAGATGAGGTAGTTAACCATTTTTGGGTGTTAACACTACGGTAACTGGATTTGGATTGATAACCTCTACAAGTTGTTCTCTTTCTAGGTCAATAATGTATTTGGAAATTTTTTTATGGGGAGGGTCAAGTGACTTTTCTTCTCCTTCGATATTAACAAATATATTTGGTGCAATTTTAGGAATAGGATCAACATGGTAAATTGATTGAGTAAAACGAGATGAATTACCTTGAAGGCTCTGAGTTTTCTGAATTAAATCATTTAAAATTTGAATAGGTAAGGTGGGATGAGAGCTATTTACAGGTTGATTTCCTTGTTTTTTATCCAACTGTTGTTGATCTTTAGATTTAAGTGGATCGGAACTAGAAATTATTGTTTCATTGGATTCCTACATTGCTTCTTTTGGAATATTTTCTTGTCGTTCAAAAAATCTATTTCTTTCCTATAGTACCCTGAGCTTCAGTTGTTTCTAATCCTCATGTATAAGTATCCTATGATCAATATTAACCACCTTACTCATGAATTATCCAAAGTTGTAGGAACTTTGGTATGAATAATCATCTATTTATTTCTCATGTATATAATAATTCTTTAAATGGGATTGAGAAAATTGACCTGGTATAAACCCTTTGGAATCATGCATTCTTTTTTCTACAAAGCCTAACTTCAAATGCACCATTTCCTTGGAGATAACACCACCATGAGCTTCAGTTTGAATTACCAAATTCCCAATATATAAATGGAATTTAGGCCATGCTCCTCTTTTCTTGGAATGGCAATGACGATGAATGCCATCCATAATAGTCTGGAAGGGAACTTCAACAAGTGTCATCCTATTAAGAACAAACCTAGGTAACAAATGAATTGTTTTTATAACCCATACCCTAACAGAGGTGAAGTATTTTGTGGTATACCGATCACTCATAGTTAAAATTAGAGACAAGTCATTTCAGAAATTCTGGGAGCATTCTTCTTGAAAATGGAAAAATGAACAACATTGATGAAATTTCCACAAATATAATAGATATGTGGTATGTAATTATCCTCCCATAATATTGAGCAATATATATGAATTGGAATCTTTTCCCTTGTCCAATGCCAATTCATAGTCGGATAGGAAAATGATGCACACACAATATCCATAAGATAAGTTGAAATATAAAAACTAGGTTTCTTTGTAGTTGGAGTTTTTTGTGCTTGTACAATGGCATATTTGAAGGTGATAGAAAATATATGTGCTCAATTAAATACTTTACCTATTATCACTATATAATATTCCAGAGGATTCCATTCCAATTTGAAATACTGGCAATTCTTTGCACCGTAAAATCTACATAGCATAGCTGCAAGCAACTTGTAGGGTCCTCTTAACATAATAATGGCATACTGTCTGTTCGGTCCAAGTATGAAAGGACTAGGGTCGAACATCCAAGTTTTCAATAGGACATCAGGTTCAATCTTGTTTTCAAATGCCTTTATTATATCTTGTGTAAGAAGCTGTTGCAGAGTCTTCAACACAAATTTTTTGGCAAAGGTATCGGGCTTGAAGGATGCGAAAGAAATATTATTGGCATATTTGAAAGTACTAGTTGGAATTCCTATAAAGTCAATTACCCATTTGACCAAGTACGTGTATGGTAGAATCGAGGTACGCACAAAAATCACATGAAACTATGAATTACTAATGTTTTGATATATTGGGGCTTCATCCTTGAACTAATCAAATAATTTAAGCTAAGGGGGGTTTCCATATTTTACAAATATGGGATCATTGTGACTAGAACACTATCCATATTAGTAAGGATGAAAACCCGATGGCATGAGTGGAGTCTTTGAATTTCACACAATTTTCTTTAACAAGTCGAGCTAAGTGGTTAGCCCAATTGAAAATCCTTACATTGTCAGCAACCTACTTCACTGCTTCTAACATATCCAACCTCAAGTTAGATGCTCGACCTAAACTTGTTAGTTAAAGTGAGATAATGAGGGTAGGCCAGTTGTAATTTTCATATTAGACTTTATTGATTACTAACTCATTTGAGTTTTTTCCCACAGTCAGCCCTATGAATTCTTCGACAAAGCGTGCAGTATTGCTAGTAAGCATAACTGTTAGTCCTTTACTTGAAAGGCATGTAATTTCTTTTATGAGGGAATATTTGATAGGGATGGGTTCATCTATCCATATTTTCTCGTTGTGGTAGTGACTAATGAGGAACATAGAAATGGTTTCCCTGAGACTATCGAATGGTGCTATTAAGGGTGCATTCAGATACGCTCATCTTTTTGTTGTGTTAAGTTTCTACGTGGATTCTACCCAATTATTGCCTTGAATTTCCCATGACATCAATTTAGTATAATACCTTCTCCAATTAGTTTCATCCATTTTTTCTTTCTTGATTCTATGTATCTTGTCTTCCAAGGGTGTCATGTCAGCTTCTTTTTGTAGCATCTTGGATTTTAACTCTGTAGCTTTGAACCCGGTTTCTTTAGGGGATCACTTTGGTTCCATGGTTGGTTCTTTGATAAGGTAGGTTATCTGTGATTCTTCAACTTGGAGGTTTGTTGAATCTTTAATGACTGGTGGTGCTCCTTTCTTCTCCTTAGGTGAATTTATAGCGAGCTGCAACATTTGAGGTTGAGTAGGTGAGTGCATTAAATACAATTCTTGTGGGATACAGTTCCTTCACATGCTTGGGAAAAATTCTAGGGGAATTTTTTCTCCTTATGTCAGTTGGAATGCTCAGATGCAATGCTTGAACTTCCTACTAGTGTTTTGATCTATGTCTTTTGTCGTTCATTCTTGGTTGTTTATGAACAATCATAGCTGGTCATTTCAACACTTGTGTTCATACTTCAGAGTCTCTATACACAAATTAGCTATGATTATATTGTTGTATTCTTCCATTTTTGGACTCTGCCTCTTTTTCCCAACTAACTCCCATATTTTGTGCCTTACGTCGAATCTTCCAAGGAATGCCATGTCTATTATACCATGAAATGTCACTTCTTCGTTCGAGTAATGACTCCAGTCTGTTGTTGCAAAAAAGGACAGTATGGATTGAAGTGACGATAACCTTATAGATGGATCAGAGCCTTGATACATACTTTCTCCTTCATCTTTGCCACATTTTAAGAATGATTTTGCCTTGCACTCGCAAGTAAGCCCATATGCAACCTATGAGTCATCTATGAAAAGTTGTAATCGCGACCTCCCATAAGGAAAGTTGCGAGTCACTCGCAAGTTTCCTTATATATACCTGTGAGTTCCATTAAAACAAACTTAAAAATAAAAATATGATTAGTTTAGGGGCAGTTGGGTTCATATTGGTAACTTTCCTAACTCCCCTAATTATCCTAGGTCTTGAAACCTCTCCTCACCAGCAACTATAAAGAGAGGGGAGGGGTAGATGATAGGGCAAGAAATTTTGGAGAGCAAGGTTATGCTTGAGGAATCCATTGGAGAGAGGAGCAAGAGGACTCAATTCTTGGTTTGTGTTATCACCTAATGATTTTCCTATGGTTGTGGTAGGAGATCACTGGGGTAACCATTTCAAACCAACCTTTAGAGTGTATTCTAGCGTATACAGTCAGAGAGGGATCTCTCTTTGTCACTGGAACATTCACATACATATTTGGCTTTAAACAAGCATTCATAAGGCTATATTTCTGATGGGAACATATTTGTTTGTAAATTTAAAGATTGTAAGATAGAAATATATCAAATACCATTGGGCTATGGAGTCATAGTTTGAATCATTCAAGGATATTACAACGAATAATGAGCAATGATTTTCCCTTTGTAATCTGAGGCAAAGTGAGTGAAATATTCAGCCAAATATATTCAAGTGGTGGTAGGATAAGGGAGAAAAAGTCTAGTGCAGCAAGAGGCACCTATCTATGGAAGAATCTCTTGCAAAACACCTTTAGAAGAAACAACAAATGAGGGAAATGATAGAAATGGAGCATCTAACAAGGATGAATTCCACAACAATCATTACAAACACATTACAAATGCTATATATGATAAAAGGAGTGCTTAATAAAATGAATTCCTCACATACAACTAGAAAACATTAGCATCAATTTACACATATGAAAATTATGCAAACAGGAAAAACAAACTGAATATGAACATCGTGATGAATCTCTTAAACTCAGAGAAACATTTGTCATTATCACTTCCAAGAAAGTTTACAGAGCTACAATCTAAGCAGAGAGGCTTCCAAAAATGAAAGTCGAACCATTACTCCTCTGTAGAGGTTACATTTATAGTGTTATGGGCTCCCACAACCAACCTCAAAACAGAGCCAAATTCAGTTACAAAAAATTGGGAATCAATCCCGAATCATCATTTCAAATCCTAACATCTTTCTAAGGTGGCATATTCGGCATGATTTACAAATAAAATAGGGAATATAGAATAATGTGCATGCTTGATTAAAATGGTAAAGTGATTTCTGGGACTTAGGATCGCTTGACTGAAAACGATGGTTCAGGGCTCCTCCAACGGTTTTATGCTGACTCATCCTGACTTGTTCCTTTACTGACTGTCCCCTAGTGTCCATCATTCTTGAGCATGTAGAATGTATTTATTCCTTCCAAACTTCTCGACCTCTTTCCATTGATCCGTGGTAGTCAATTCTAGAGCGGGCATTTCCTTCGATAGTACCCGCATATCCATGCGATCCCTATTTGAAAAGTCTGGCAGTCATGCACACGTGGCCCTGAAAGTGAGCACTATCTCGAAATCATGTGCCAACTCATCAAAAATTTCCTTTCCTGAAAGAGGCTGCTGGATATCTGCAAATTTGGAATTTCCCAACCTGCATTGAATAAACAAGTCGTAGTATTCCTTTTGTGACCACATGCCACCCTTTTCCTGCCAGAAGAATGGCAATCCCATTTTTACAAGAGGGTCAAACATTTCGATAAACACTTTAATCTCATGCATCATGATATCAATCTTGGCCTCAATGGTTTATAAATGATGGTATTGATTTACCACCTTCCTAGACTAAGTGATGATAGAAATCCTATCCCTTATGACAGCCTTCCTGATCTCCTCTTCTGTCAGTCCATTTATAAACTCTATAGCATTTTTGGCATAGTCAATAGGATTCTTATTTAAATTTTCTTTGATTGTTGTAATACTATGTTTGGTTTCCTATATAACCCTTTCTTTGTCCAGAATGTAATCCAGGTAGGGCCTTAACTTGGTGGCCTCTGACATGAGGGAATCCCATATTATGTGCTTCACCGCCTAGAATGTTGATTTCCCTGTGACCTGTTGTATCAACTTCTCATTCTTGCTTGCAATTTAGTACATTTTTCCTCCCAGTTATTTCTTTAGTGTTCTCTGTCTTCTACCAAACCCTCCAGGTTCTTGTTCTAGTGCTTTAATCATGTTAGCTCCAACTCCTTCAGACTTACCTGTGCCAGTGCTTAGAGGATAGAGAACTCACCAAGTTTAGTGGTAGGAGGAAAGAATTCCTTTTCGAGTTCTTTCCCTTTCTCTTGCAATTCTCTTTCCTTCTCCTGTAACCTTCTATCCAGATCCTCTGCTTGGGTCTTGAGGGCCTTCTCACTTCCCACTACGAAGGTCATGTTTTTCTTCCATTGCTTCTCCTTCTCTATGAATTTTAGTATCTGGGCCTGGAAGTCTATAAGCTTACCATTCAATATCTCTTTCTCCTTTTCCAGCTCTGATAGCTCAAAATATTGGATCAATTGAGTAGCTGGAATCTTCAGCAGTTGAATGGTATCTTCTTTCTCCTTGAGAAACTTCTTTGTGCTAACCCCTTTATCAGTCTGGTTTTCAGCCAACAACAATTATGTCTGAAGCTTCTTGATCTGAGCCCGATGGGCCTTGTTCTCCACCTTCTCTTGCCTCATTTGGTTTTCAATTCTGCTCTTGCTGGCATACAACTTGGATATCTTGAGAGTTGACCTTAGAAGGTCAGTGTGAATGATATCCCATGTCTACTAATGAAGGTGGATCATATCTAGCACAAGGATGCCATCCAGATTGATCTTCATCTCAACCACCTTGTTGTTAGAATCTATGGTGAGATTTAATGTATTATGCATATGATCTATGGCAGAGACCAGAGATACCTCCTGACCACAAACCTTCTTGACCTCCGTAGATAATTTGAGAGATTCATTCATGGTAATTTCCTTCTTCTCCTTGTATTTGTCCAATAGTTCAGTATTGGACTTATGCCTATTTGTTGATCCCTCAAGTGTCTGGGAAAATTCACATTCCTGAACCTCAAAGGCAGGGCCTTTAACATTTTCTTTCTTCTTCATGCCTTTCTCACCAGCTACCTGTACCAGCTGCCATGTATCATCCAACGTTTTCTTCTTTGGTGTGTTGGTTGTGTCCTCTTCCTCTGTGTCCATGACATCAGAGAAGACCCTCTTGTTGGAGTGTTCAGAGACACTAACCAAGGGTGTAACCTTTTCTACCACTAGGCCCAAGCTTGAAGTTCCAGATGGGGGTGAGTTGTTTCCTTGCGGTGGAGAAGTGGGGTCTCCTACATATTGTCATCTCCTTGCTTCTTCTGGGAGTAATCTGACCAATTAGAAGCCTCCAATAGGATTTCCACCTCTTGGTGATCAAATGGATTATTTTTGTTGGCTTTCCTTCTGTTTGATATAATGTGATAGGGATTGTAGCTAATGGTAGCCTCAGTAAGTAAATCCTTTCCCCTTATCATACTTTCTAATAGTGGCAGGGAAGCCTTGTTTTTTATGGCAAATGGGCTTATGGCCCAAGGAAATTTTATTTTTGAAGAATTCCTGAAACTCTGGAAGTGTCCATTTTCCACTATTAGCCTCTGTCTGATCACCTCTAAAGGAAAAATCTTGAGAGTCAAGAAGGTAAGTAGTCTGTAAGGTTGGTGGAAAAATCCATATAGCCTGATAACTGTACTTTTCTTCGATAAAAACCAATCTCCAATCCTCTTGTCAAGGGAGGATTGCAGGGTTTCCTTCATCTCAAGTAACACCCTGGGTAGTTGTCTCTGGAAGAAGGCACTGTACACTCCTACCATCAAGAAGTTCATGAATTTGGTGTAATCATTTTTGATATCCTTTGTGATCACCATTTCTGGAAGCTGAAGGTTCTCTTTGTTGAAAGACAAAAATATTCTCAATAAGTAGGAATGAAATATAAAGGTTCTAGTTTTAAGGAAATATACTAGCTGATTGTGGATGTTCTCGGCTAGGAACTCATCAAACTTGAGGCAAGAAACATGGGTTGACTGGCTGGGATCCTCTGAGTCGACTGGGCAGGTGATCAAGGTGAACAACAAACTCATCATGGGCTCTATGACATATTTGTCAGCATCCATCCCTAGAAAATGACTCATGAGGGTTGTGATGCACTGTGTTTGCTCATTGTATTCCTCAGCATCTAAAGGGTAAGGGTAATTTCTAAGCAAGGTATCAGGTTTGAAGCAGGCTTTAAAGAATACCTCTTTCTTTTCCACAGCTGCCTCTCTAAAATACTGAACAATGCTTTCTTCACTGGACTATGTGGATTTATGATTGAAATCTCCAGGAATGGAAAATGTGTTCCGGATGACTGAGGGGATGATCAGGAAAAGGATTTTAGACCTAGAGACATCCATGATTACCTTCTCAAAAGGAGAGTAACCAGCGGCGCACCAGTCGATGAACTCAAGGAAATTGAGGGTTTGTTTTATGGAGAAAAGGTGGAAAAATGACCTATATACACCCTGCACATTAGTTCCCTGGTCCCTAAGTAGCTTTAGTTTGTCCTTTACAGTTTCTATGGGTTCGTTTAGTAGGATGGCGTAGAAGATCTCAGAATCCCTGTCTTCAAAGAATTCTTTGATTTTCTCATAGTCCAAGTTTTGGTCAGATAACCCCTCTACATCAACCATATTATATACTTTGTGTAATGGAGAAACATGGCCTACCTGGTCCCTTTACAAGTGGGTTGATGGGGTTGTCCAAGCTGGCCGCTTTCTATATAGTTCTGCTCTTGTTATCAAATGCACAGAATCATATGAATAACCTAAATTCATGTGCACACACTTATTATATTATTCATCTCTGATAAATTGCTTGCACCTTCCTTAGTGGGGACGACTCTCATCCGTTCATCCAACCCTCCTTCAAATTGGACCGTTGATCCTGCTTCCCTTTACTCCATTGATATTTTCCTGGTTATACTGCACTCCTTATCTTCCTTGCAACTTTCCTCAGCAGGATACGCATCCACCGTCGGTCTTACTGTATATTCATCGTGGTCGTCGAATCGCGTAGCTCCCACCACATTTCGTTGAGCCCGACCATCATTATCGATCTTGGACCTTGCATCGGCGGAATCCATTGTTGGTGTCGATCTAAAATCAGGACCTGATCCCAACCGTATAAACCTGCGGTCACTAATGAATTCCGCTGATATGTGTTTATGTATTTGTAACTTCAGAATGTATTCATCCATATATATTATGTATTGTACCCCGATGTTTATTCCAGGATGTGTCTGTAATGTATTTGAGTAATGTCATTCCCCGATGTTCCTATCGGGAGATTCAATAATGTAAACAAGTCATGTCAAGTCATTGTGGGTAACCCTCCTATTGATCAAGGGTTGAAGTCCTCGCAGTTGTGGGGCCCTAGGGTTATTAGAATCTCCTAGAGAATTCGGCCCCAGTGAGTTATCGTCAAGTCGAGAATTATTATAAATAGAGAGTGAGCCTCTCTATTTAACACACATTCACTCACACTCAGTTGTAGCACATAGCTGAGGGAGAAGAAGTTGTTGGGAATAGAAAGAAAGAGACTACTGTTGTCAGGAGCTCATCTTACTGTTTTTTGGGTTTTGCTTTTGGTGTTGATTCTATCTCTGAGGAAGTTGAGGGGTTTTCTCCTTTATGGTTCCCCCGAGGAAAAACATTGTGTTCATTGTCTCTTGTGTTTGATTGTTGTGCTTGTTATTCTCTCAGTTAAAGATCCTAATATAATGCTAGCTTGAAAGATAAAAATCTAACATGGTATTAGAGCTAACCTGAAAAGAAGACACTGTGCAGCTGCGGAAACTAGGGCTTCCTACTTCTTGGATCTCTCTCCACATATTTTCAACAAAAGAAGGTTGGGCTGACTCTCCTCTCTAGGGCGCATCTTTCTGTCGAAGCAGAATCTGATTCTGAGCATTTTCAGTTTTTGACTCGACACTGCTGTCGGAAATTAGGGCTTTCCACAGAAGTGGAATTTTTGAGTGAGCCTAGGCCTGGATTGATCTCCTCCTCAAAATCAAAGTTTAGAGATCAAGATCAAAGTTTTTGGTTGGATAGAACTCCAAAAAAGTCAAACCCTAATGTACTCCTGAACCAGCTCTACAGAATTTCAGCTCTAGATCCAGATCTGACATCTTAACCTGGTAATATCTAAATCTTTTGTATTTCCATTTGAGGTTCTCAGTTAAGATGTCTCATCATACCAAGCTTGATTAAAATCTTGAGGGAGCTGATAACTTCCGAGCTTGGAAGTATAGGATCTCCCCGATCCTGGAAGAAAATGAGTTGGACTCCTATATCAATGAGGAGGTTTCAGTTCTAAAGGGAGATGAGGCTAAGGCCTTACACAAAAAGATGTTGGTCATGGCTAAGAGGATTATTGCTGATTCAATCAAGGATCACCTCATACCACAGGTGTCCTCCCTAAAGACACCTAAAGCTATGTTTGATGCCCTGACCAAAATTTTTCAAGGAAAGAACATAAACCGGAAGATGACCTTGAGGAACCAGTTGAAGAATGTGAAGATCCAAAATGCGGAGACCATACAGTCATACTTCACAAGGGTCTCCCAAATCAAATAACAACTTGAAGCAGTGGATGAAGAAGTAGAGAATGCAGAGATTGTAATGACCACCTTGAATGGTCTCCCTAGATCATGGGACTCCTTTATTCAAGGAATCTATGCTAGAAAGAAGCTAGTTAAGTTCAACAGACAATGGGAAGAATGCTCTCAAGAATAAGCTCAAATAGCAGCTCGATAAGAAAAGATGGGAAGTGAAGATCAAGATTTCATGATACACTCCAAGAAAACCAAAAGAAGTTCTCATCATCCCAAAGGTAAGCACTTTAAAAAAGATAAAACTAGAAAATATTTGTCTAGAATCAGATGTTATACATGTGATGAGAAAGGACACTATTCTAGAGAATGTCCTAGAAACAAAAATGTCTCTCACAAGAATAAGGGAAATAAGAGAATACATCATGCTCATGCTGTAGAGGATGATGAACCTTCCACAAAGATAATCAGACAAGAAAGTGATGATTCCTCAAGTGATGAAGAATATGTTTTGATTTCCACTCTCACGGGAAACATTGCACATGGAAGCAATGATTGGCTTATAGACAGTGGGGCTTCTAAACATATGACAGGATTCAAAGAATCCTTTGTGAAACTATCAGAACATGAATCACCACACAAGGTGAAACTTGGAGATGACTACCAATATCCAATAAAAGGTATTGGGGAATCCTCCTATAAACTAGACCTTGGAAATTCTATGACAATGAAGGATTTATTGTTTGTACCAGGACTAAATAAGAACCTCCTCTCCATATCTGCATTAGATGCAAAAGGCATGAGGGTTGCATTTGTAGATGGCCAAGTTCTCATGTGGCCAAAGGGAAAGACTATTGATGATGCAGTAGTAATTGGGGAACAAGAGGGAGGTCTATACAAATTGAAGGGCCATCCAGAACAAGCCTTGGTCCATGAAACAGTAGAGCCAAATGAACTTTGGCATAGAAGGATTGCACATGTGCATTACAGAGCACTACCACTTGCAAGCAAAGCTATTGAAGGTATTCCAGAAATTCAAGCAAAACATGATGGAGTTTGCAAAGGATGTGCGAAAGGAAAGAACACAAAGAAGACATTTCCAAGTAGCGAGAGCAAGGCAAAAGGAATCTTGGAAATCATTCACTTTGAAGTATGTGATCCAATGTCATCAAGTTCATTAAGCGGGTATGTATACTATGTTTCTTTGATTGATGATTTTTCTAGGAAGACATGGATATACTTCATGAAGAACAAAGATGAGGTATTTAGCAAGTTCAAGGAATTCAAAGCCTTGATCGAAAACCACACAGAAAAGAAGATCAAAACCTTTCGATCAGATAATGGTGGAGAATTCACATCAAATGAATTCAAAGCATTATGCAAAGATTCATGGATTAAGAGGGAGTTAACTACTCCATATAATCCACAACAGAATGGGGTTGCAAAAAGGAAGAATAGAACAATCATGGAAGCTGCAAGGGCTATGCTTCATGATCAAGATCTTCCCATGCATCTATGGGTAGAAGCTGTCAGAAAAATGGTGTATGTATAGAACCGTACTCCACACAGAGTACTCGAGAAGAAGACACCTGAAGAAGTCTTTTTCTATAATAAACTAGAAGTCAGCCATTTCAAAATATTCGGTTGTCCAGTGTACATACACATTCCAAAAGAAAAGAGGACATAGTTAGATCCTTCAGGAAAGAAGGGTATATTTGTGGGATACTCTTAAAGCTCGAAGGGTTACAAAATATAATTCCCAGGATTCAAGAAGATAGACATCAGCAGGGATGTAACATTTGATGAAGACTCAGCTTACAACAAATCCAGAAAGAGACCTACTGAAGAACATGAAGAAACAGAAGTACCAAGAATTCACGACACAACCATGAACGAAGAAATTCAAGAAGAAGATCGAGAATTAGAAGAACCTCAAGAACCTGTAGATCCACCTCAGGAGAAGAATCCTCACAAGAGGAAACTTGCTTGGGTATGAGAAGCCGCTCCAAGGTGCAGAAAAATATGGGGCTCCATAAGAAAATCACAAAGAAACAAAAAGAACCAGGTCCTGCGCTGGTTATGTAGCCTTATTATGTGACTTCATCGATAAAGAACCTTCCAACTATGAAGAAGCCACAGAAAGGAAAGAATGGAAGGATGCTATGATCGAAGAGTATCAATAAATCATGAAGAATGATGTTTGGGATGTTGTCCCAAGACCAAAAGGGAATTCTATTGTAACTTCCAAATGGATCTACAAGATCAAGCATGCTGTAGATGGTAGCATAGAGAAATATAAAGCAAGATTTGTGGCTCATGGCTTCTCCCAAAAAGAAGGAATAGATTATGAAGAAAATTTTGCACCTGTATCCAGACACACTTCCATCAGATCAGTACTCTCTTTGGCTGCAGTGATGAAATGGAAGATACACAAGATGGATGTCAAGACTACCTTCTTGAATGGTGTTGTAGAAGAGGAAGTGTATGTGGAGCAGCCACTCGGTTTTGAGACACATGACAGGGAGACTCATGTGTGTGAATTGAAGAAAGCCCTGTATGGTTTGAAACAGGCACCCAAGAAATGGTACGGCAGAATTGACAGCTTTCTGTCCAGTTTGGGCTTTACCAAGAGTAAAGAAAATTCCAACCTTTACTACAAGGTTGAACATGGTAACCTAGTGATACTCCTACTGTATGTAGATGATCTGTTTGTAACAGTTATGGATGGGTTGATTCTTGATACAAAGAGGAAACTTGCTGCCGAGTTCAAAATGAAGGACTTGGGTATGATGCACTATTTTCTAGGAATGGAGGTGTGGCAGAATGCAGATGGAATTTCCCTGGGACAAGGGAAGTATACGATAGAGATCCTAAAGAGGTTTGGGATGATGGATTGCAAGGCCATGACCACACCTATGGCATCGAACCTGAAGCTATTGAGTGATGCTTCATCAGAGTCGGTTGATGCTACGATGTATCATCAGATGATTGGGTCCTTGATGTACCTGACGAACACGAGACCAGATATTTGCTTTGTTGTGAACACCTTGAGCCAATTCCTGACAGATCTGAGACATGTTCACTTGATTGTTGCAAAGCATATACTGAGGTACCTGAGGGGCACAGTTGATTATGGGCTCATGTATGAGGTGAATCAAAAGATTAACATGGAAGGTTATGTTGATTCAGATTGGGCAGGAAGTGTCATCGATAGGAAAAGAACTTCAGGGTGCTGTTTCAGTATGGGATCAGGTGTGATCTCTTGGTTTAGCAAGAAACAGTGTTGTGTGGCATTGAGTATAGCTGAAGCAGAGTATGTCGCATCTTGTTCAGCTAGTTGTGAGGCAGTATGGCTAAGGAAGCTACTGTCTAATTTATTTGATCTCCAGTTGGATGTTACTTGTATATATTGTGACAACCAGAGTTGTGTGAAGTTATCGAAGATCCTGGTGTTCCATGACAAGTCAAAGCATATCGAGATCAAATATCACTATATCAGGGATATGGTGCAGAGAGGAGTAGTGAAGCTCCAGTATGTTGCGATGGACGAACAGATAGTTGATGTGTTGAAAAATCCATTGGCCACAATGAAATTTGTATACTTCAGGGAGAAGCTTGGTGTTCTCCAGATCGAGGTTCCCTCCAAAGGGAAGTGATGAGTCCGTGAGCCATTCTGACATGGTGAGAGGATTGGTTCCTTCCATGGTCAAATGTAAGGGCTGAGCCATTCTATCATGGTGAGAGGATTGGTTCCTTCCATGTCAGATATGAGTGCTGATCCATTCCGATGTGACTATAGGATTGGTTCCTACATGATCATATAAAAGTGTTGAATTTCATTCTCCGAATGGAGGCACCTGGTCAGTTACCAGGAATACTCAGTCTGGGGATGAGGGCCATTCTGATATGACTGTGGGATTTGTTCTCACATGATCAGATATAAGTACAGGGCCATTCTGATGTGATTGAGGGATGTGTTCCCACTTGATCAGATATAAGGGCTAATGCCATTCTCTGGGAGAATGGAGGAACATGTTCAATTACCATGAATCCTCAACCTAGGGCTGGGATCCATTCTGATGTGACTATGGGATTGGTTCCCACATGATCAAATGTAAGTGCAGAGCCTTTCCACAGATGATAGTAGGTGTGTCCTATCATGCTGGTGGATGTGAGTTAGTATGCCTTTCCACAAATGGTAGTAGGTGTGTCCTACCATGCTGGTGGATGTGAGTGTTGTGCCTTTCCATAGATGGTAGTAGGTGTGTCCTACCATGCTGGTGGATGTAATTGTTGATCATTTCCACAGATGATAGTAGGTGTGTCTTATCATGCTAGTGGTTGTGAGTGCTGTGCCTTTTCACAGATGATAGTATGCGTGTCCTATCATGCTGGTGAATGTAAGTGCTGGTCCTTTTTGACATGGTTCTTGGATGTGTTCTTCCCATGGTTAGATGTGAGTGTTGGGCGTGCCTTTCTGACATGGTGTTGGATGTGTTCCTCTCATGGTCAGATATAAGTGTTGGGTCGGCCATTTTGACTTAGGGTCAGATATAAGCACTGAAGAAGACCTACATGGAGGCTAGGCCTACAACAAGCATGAAAAAGGGCTGGCTCTGTAGAACTTCTTGTGACGAGAAGAATCATGAGATAGAACCCGTGATGATGATCCAGCAGTGATGATCCTGATCGAGTGATGATCCTGATCGAGTGATGATCTAGATCTAGTAATGATGTTCCAGTAATGATCCAGATCGAGTGATGATCCAGATCCAATGATGATGTTCCAGTGATAATCTAAATCGAGTGATGATCCGGATCGAGTGATGATCCAGATCTGATGATGAAGATGACTTGAAGATGAAGATAACTTGAAGATGAAGATGACTTGAAGATGAAGATGATGAGAACTTGATGATGATCTAGTTGATATAGAGAAGAAGACCAATGCTGACAAATTGTGTCAAGAGAATACCTTCCTAGTTAAGAGGGAGTGTTGATGTATTTGTAACTTCGAAATGTATTCATCTATATATCTTATGTATTGTACCCAGATGTTTATTCCGGGATGTGTCTGTAATGTATTTGAGTCATGTCATGCCCCGATCTTCCTATTGGGAGATTCAATTATGTAAATAAGTCATGTCAAGTCATTGTGGGTAACCCTCCTATTGATCAAGGGTTGAAGACCCCACAGTTGTGGGGCCCTAGGGTTATTAGACTATCCTAGAGAAGTCGGCCCTAGTGAATTATTGTCAAGTCAGGAATTAGTATAAATAGAAAGTGAGCCTCTCTATTTAACATACATTCACTCACACTCAGTTGTAGTGCATAGCTAAGGGAGAAGAAGTTGCTGGGACTAGAAAGAAAGAGACTACTGCTGTCGGGAGATCATCTTACTATTTTTGGGGTTTTGCTTTTGGTGCTGATTCTATCTCTGAGGAAGTTGCAGGGTTTTCTCCTTTATGGTTTCCCCGAGGAAAAACATTGTGTTCATTGTCTCTTGTGTTTGATTGTTGTGCTTGTTATTCTCTTAGTTAAAGATCCTAATATAATGCTAGCTTGAATGATAACAATCTAACAATATGAGGGGAAGTTAATCCTTGTGCATGTTGTGGGAGCAGAAATAACCTCCAATGTAGATCGTAAGGAGGGGTAGATCTAGGCCGTTGAAACCTGTGTCCTCTAATGAATTCCACCAAGTTCAAAAGTTGATCGCGGTGCACATATTGGAGAGGAGAAATCCATCTCTGCCATAGATCTGAGCCGTTAACACATGCCGACCTTTAAGCCATTCCGCAGACTGGGAAATTTAGTTTCCAAGCATATATTTCCTCAGTGGAATTCACTTCCGTCATTGATCTTACTCCGTTGTGAATCCTGGCCATTGAAACATGCATCCCTTTAAGTGATTCTGTCGATATGGGAAAATCACTTTCTACGTGCAAGTTCTATCGATGAAACTTGAGACGACCGCCGATCTATCTCCCTCTTTGGATCCAACGGTTGATCTTACCTGATGTTTAACACCATTCTGTGACCACCCAAAATATTTTTACCGAGCATCTTCCCTTCGCAGAATTGTTCGTGACCGTTGATCCTGATCACTGTCAATCTGCGCCCTTTATTCTCACCACTAGATAACCATGAGCGGATTTTCAATTCTGAACCCAAATCCAAGGTTATAACTCTAGGTTTTTTCAAGGTTTGTTCATTCCACACCATAAAATAGTCCATTTTAACATTCAAGCTAAGGATAAGCCTCCCAATTAAATCCAAACCCTCCTTGGCATACCTCCAGGTCATAAGACATGAAAAAATTCTTGACCCTACCCCCTCATTTTCACTGGTTTAGACCTTGATAGGGGAATTGGTGCAAATGCCTATGTAAAAATCTTCAAAATTTAGCACAGGTGCTAACGATCTGTAGAAGAAGCTTGTCTTGGAAAAGGTTGTAATGTTTCCTGAACTTCTTTAATAAAGAGTGTCTTTCTTCGATATTTGTCTTAGTGCATGCTTTTGTTGTTATGAATCGTGATCTATATTGTTGTTTATTTCTAAATGCAATTGTAATATGTTCATGCTTCTTTATATAATAGTAAGATATACCGTGGAGGAATACCAATATTTGTTGTAGGTACAGAAGATCAGAAAGTTGGGGAGCATTTGAGGAGGTGAGTTAAGGATTGGATCAACCGTCAGTAAAAAGATACATGTTCCATTAACTATATTTCTCTTATATATGTTTCTAAACCCTTGATGTCTGCAAGTCATACCTTAGTATGTTGGTGGCCCTAAGACCCCAAGTCATAAGGTAGATATCCCTCACAATAGAACCGACGACTCCGCTGGGGAGTCTAGTTTGTGTTGGGGCCTCTTAAATCAATTTTTATGTCCAGTTTTGTTCTTCTATTTCGTTTTGTAGTTTGCAATTGTTGTCTTTTATCTAGGTCTTTTTTATATCTTTAGGGTTCTTAGCCTTGTTATTTTTCTTTTTGAAATTTTTAGGAACCACTTGCGGGTTGCTAGTACTTGTAGTTGACATTTCTATGTAAATTTGTGGGTTGCCTTAAGGACAGTCGTGAGTGACTCACGGTTCTGTCAAAGAGCAATCGTGATTTCCTGTAGATGGGTATACAAAACGCTAGGGTTTGTATCCCTTGAATGTTTTTTCTATCCCACCTGCTTATGAGGTTGTGTCCCGAATCTATCATGGTCTGTAGCCTATTGCAAATATCTGTTATTTGACTTTTATTAGTCCTTTTTGAGTAAGCTAGGTTGAATGCATGTGTATGGTTTCTCTTAGGTCTTCCCGCTTGGCACCTTTGGTTGAAATCTAAGTAGTTCTTGAGTGTTATGTTCTCTGTCAGTACTTGTGTCTGCTCGTCTTTGTCTGATTTATTTGTTAAGTTATTTTGACTTATACTTCTTCCAAGTTTTTGATCTACCTTGTTTCCAACCTGAAGTAGTTCAACCCAAGTAGGATTTTAGCCCAACTTTGCAGAGTCTTCAAGGTTGTGATTGTGAGACCTAATTAGTAAATCTTGATTTTTCATATGTTCATGTTTTTGACTTTCTTAGGTGCATTAGCTTGCATTTAGATTTTGATATTTGAAAAGATAAAACAAAAACAAAGCATTTAGTTGCATGGTTAGCCTTCGATAGGCTCATTGTATGTTTGTTTTGAATTATTATCAAAAAGAAAAGTTAAAAAAAAGTATTGCATTTTTCAAAGTTCATTAAGAAAATTTCATTTGTTTTGAAAAAGGGAAAAATATTTTAAATAGCATTTGTATTTTGAAGCTTTTACATCATTTTATGTGTTTTCTTTAAGTTGAGTCATAACACCATGAGTTTCACTTCCACTACCTGACTAATAATAACCCTAAAAAGAACGCTACTAATTAAAATTTACTAGTAACATTTTTTTATTTCTAGGGCCTACATCAACTAGCTTAGGATAGGATCTTGGACTAGGTCATCTACAATTATCCAAGATCGTTTAAAATCAGAC
This sequence comes from Pseudotsuga menziesii, assembly GCA_001517045.1. Lineage (NCBI taxonomy): Eukaryota > Viridiplantae > Streptophyta > Pinopsida > Pinales > Pinaceae > Pseudotsuga > Pseudotsuga menziesii. Next base: position 19,441 of record LPNX010137345.1, read on the forward strand.
TTAGTGGCTTATCTTTTAGGAAATCCAAGTTTGCAATAGATCAACCAGAAAGTTCCTCTAACACACGAGTTAAGCACGAGGTCCTATGAGGAATTAGTTGCAGAGATACCCCTCCAATACTTTGTTCAATCATATACCAGGATTGTTGTGCATACGGGGGTTCTTTGAGTGCCACCTTGGGACCCGTGAGGTGTCGGTGTTTCTTGAATTTTGGGATTAATTATCCTGTCGATGCACACCAGTTAGACCTACGACTATTCTTCCTGAATTTTTGTAAGTTTGGTAGCCTTAGTATCCAGACTTAAGATTATTTCACAAGTGACGGTGGAAGGCTATTTCCACTGTACCTAGGGTGGACTTGGGAGGAAACCCTGGATAACAATTTCAGAGGACGATTTGGTGATTCAAATTCTTGCACCCATAAAACTTATAATGGGACCCCAGGTAATTGTTCTTCGGTCTTCACTGGTTTGTTATGAACCCTAATCATTCCAAAAGCTCCTTTGGAAGGTATATCTTTTACCTGCATGTGTTTGTGATACTTAGTATTTTTTAGTGGTGTGCTATATGGACTACTTGTGATCTAGTCTGACATCTAGGTGTGTGATTTGAATCTTTAGTTGTGGAGGATCAACCTCCTCGTAGGTCTCGAAGGTTGCAAAACCTTCCTCTGCTTTCAACAATGGAGCCTCAACCGCCATCTCAAAGGAGGAGATTGGACACAAACGGTTCTTTTGAATCAACTAGTGTCAGTGAAAGTACAGGGGAACCTGAACTTCGTTATACTCATACTGATCCGTTGTCAGTGGAAATTGAATATTTGCAAGCTGAAGAGTTTTCAAGGAACTACAATTCGCATCTCACTGACGTAAGAGATCATGTTTTAGTGCAAGTTAGTCCATTTGGTCCACCTGGTATTGATGTTCCTTTGAGTTTTGTTATGTCTAGTTTAGGAGATGGTTTGGGGGATATGTCTACCTCCACTTTAGCTATGATTTCTAGTGGAGTCTCTCCTTCACTGGTGAGTGCACCAAGGCCAAGTATATCTATCGCACCACTGGTGTCCTTCAACTTTAATTCATCAACCTCGGTGTCTCCAAGTGCGTGAGTGGCTAATCCATCAAAACATTGTTGGTCCGTCTAGCATGGTTGTCACTAGGATACCCAGTTTTCCTTTTACTTCTTATATGTTATTTCAAAATACTCAAAGTGGTCCTAGTGGTTCCACTTCCTTTTTCCAAGGCTTTCCGTGGTATGGAGGACACATTCCTCCATCCACCCCTTATGTAGGTCCTTCACCTACTTATGTTGGTGTGTCATATGGAAGCCCGAACCCTTTTTCAAGGTTCATATTTCTAACTTCTAGTCAAGTTTCAGCTGTGGAAGCTCTCCCTTATCGCTTTTTAGTGGGTGAATCATGGCTCCTGTATCTGCAACTCCAACTTTGGTCGAAATCAGTCGAACGTAGTACAACACACCTCAAGTCAGTAATCCTTTGGCATTTGGGTGGAATCCCTTTCAAAACATTGCTAGTTCTTCACAGCCAGTGGCTGGGGGAAACCCAACCTCTCTTTTGGGAACACTGGTGCGGGTACTTCCTCGCCCCATACTCCTTAATATCAATCTCCGTAGAGGACCAGATTATCCTTTCTAGCAACTTTAAACTTGCCAGACTTATCAAAACTCATGAATTACCCTATGCACCACGATCTGACTTGGCCACCGGTTTCGATTAAATTACCTTCTGACATTCCTAAGTTTGAAGGAAAAATTGGAGAGGATCTGGGTGACCATGTCACGCCATTCCATTTGTGGTACTCCTCCAATTCGTTGAACAATGATTCTATTTGGCTGAGGCTTTTTAAACAAACTTTGGCCACTATAGAGGCTAAGTGGCCCAGATTAGGGGAATTTTGAGGTCTAAAATGGGCCTCATAAGAGATATAATAAAATATTATGAGTTTGTCTTTTTGTGGGGAGGGTATATTTACAACTCACCTCTTGCACTACAATCTATATAACTATGGTTGAGTTAAATTAAAAATATATCTAGAAATAAAATGAATAAAAATTTATCTTTGATATGACTAGAAATAAAAGTACTTTTAGTACCTAAACGTACAAAAGTAAAGTACTAATTATGAAAATGAAATACTTTAGTTTTGAATTATAATAAATGGAACTTATATGAATAAGTTACATACATTCATTGAAACCTAATTTAACTTATATTTGTTAAATAAATATTAACTTTATAATTATAATTTAAACAAATAAATATTAAATCAAATTAGTTATGATAAATATGATTTTAATTTATTTAATTTTACTAAAAGTTAAATTTAATATCTCTTATATTTATATATATAAGTTATAACAATATTATTATAGCATTATAACATATTTAATATATATATATGTGCATAAATGAATAAAAAAAATTATATATATATATATATATATAACATAAATAAAATATATATTAAAACTTTTAATCACATACAAGTTAAAATAACACATTAATATATACAATGGATTTAATAAAATATATTACGTGTATATATATATTGGAATTTTGAACTTAAATTTAATAAAACAACTTCTTCATATAACTTCATCTTCTTTACATACTACTATATTCTTTACATCAAGTATATTCTTTACATCAAGTGCGTACACATGAGTTTGAATGAGATTTACTTTTATATAATATTATATAAGTTTAATATTAACATATATTCATTATGTGAAGTACGTATTATAAATGAAAGTTTGACTTTAAGTTTTGTTTGTTTTTAATACTATTTTTTATATTAATATATTTATTACTTTAAAAGTACTTAAGTATTAAGTATATAAATATTATATTCTAAAAGAATATATGATTTTTATTATTATTATGAGTATTTATTAACTATGGGTTTGCATTTACCATTTAGAATTTGACAAGTAAGTATTTTTAATGTCACCTCAACTATAATAGATGATGTCATTCTCTAGAATGTTATTGGTTCTTTTAAAGTTGATTTTGATAGTACTTTTTTTGTTTTGAGGCTCATTTTAGACCTCAAAATTTTCATAATTAGTATATCGAACTCTTGTATGCCGCCTACGACAGTTTTCTTGATTTACCAACTGTTTTTTTGAATCACTTTCAATTTCAAGTCCGGTATGATGCTGATACAAACGCTTTGTCTACCTTTTGGCATAACAAGGCCACTCACATATCTGACCAGATTCAAGAGTGTAGAAGGAGAAAGAAGCTCATTAAATCCAATATTCCTCCTGAATTCCTATTGGAATGGTTTTTGAAGTCTTTATTGTCGTATATTTCAAAAGACGTTTCAACTTCGAGAGTGACCTCAGAGGAGGAAGACATACTCAGGGTCTAGAAACTAGATTTGATATATACCCAGTCTGGGATTCTCTATGAGATTATTCCCGAGGCGCCAAGGTCCAACACGGAATTTGCTAAACCTAAGCGTGGACCACATCTTGATGGAGTGGTTGGTTTAGTTGACTCACCGACTGTAGAATAATTGGACAAACAGATACATGAACTGTCAGTGAAGCAATCTACAATGGAGGAAGCCAAGGCTGCTACCCCCTCACCCTAGAATGCAAATGTTTATACTGCGCAATCTACCCAAAAGAGAAATCAACATCCCTATGGGAAAAATAACAAGGGTAAGAAGGGTGAGGGAAATCAGAACAAGCATAAACCCACAAACAATGCTAAGGGGGGGGGGGGGGGGGGGGGAAGAAAAGAAGAAATTCAAGTTTCCTTGCAATATCTACCAGGAAGACTATTTGACCTATCAATGTCCCTTAATGGATCAAGCAAATAAGTTGTTGAAACAACAACAATCCGTGGTCCTGAAGGATCCATTCCCACAAGGACAAAATGCAACTTTCAGTGATCTGAAGAACGTTGGGGCAACACAAAATTCTCCTTCTACTGATCATTCATATATCAATATGGTTCGATCCCATACCTTACTACAGACCAGAACCAAGAATTATGAAACGAAGGCTCAACAGAAAGATAAACAAATTGTTGAAACATCAGCCCCACTTTCAATTGATAAATCGACTAATGCTATGTCGAAGATACCTAAAGGTGTCTTCAAAAAGACATTTCACAGCCTTAATATGAGGGTCACTTCGAACTATTCGGTTGTAGAAGACTTGTCCCAAACCCCTTGTGCAATGCCATCCTTAGAAGTGTTGCATATTTGTCCTTCACAATGAGATGCACTTTTGGTGGCCATCGACAGTATGGAATCTGCGAGCCTAATGACTAATTTTAATCTTTCTGATATCAAACCATATGCCTAGCTTACCATGTGGCCTTTTCAATTGATATAGTCCATGACGGAAAAACCATTGGACAAACAATAATAAATAAAGGTGCATCCACATATGTAATTTCGATTTCATGCTAGAAATCTTTGGGATCCCCTGAGTTGGTGCCATCTAACACTTTGTTGACCGCTTTCGATGAAATTTCTTTCTGCCCACATGGTATCCAGCCTTCTTTTGAAATAAAACTGGTAGGGAAAACAGTCTCTGTAGAAATCGAAGTTATTGATGCCCCTCTGAACTATAATTTACTCTTCGAGAGGAGGTCAAACTATGCTATGTGCGATATTCCATCGTCTTTTTTTCGAGTCCTTGTTCCCACACGATGGAAAGTTGGTGACTGTTGACCAACTTTCATATACTCGGAAGTGTCGTATGGAGACTTCAGATTTTAATGTACCCTTGATTGATCAGTCACAACCGATGAACTAAAGTTTAGGAGTTGGGATGTACACATCATTGATGGGAAATTTTGATATGCTCACTCCTATAAACTACTTAGGCACGACCAGTGTAGGGAAGAACATCTCTATGATTGTAGCTGATAGAACTGACCCGTGGGTTATCCCTTCACAAGATGAGCCTCATGTACCCTTATTAGGAGCAGAAGTAGCCTACCGATCTATATTCGATGCTACTGCTGATTCCATCTCGACTCCTCCAGTCTCAGAAGATTCGTATGAAGCTTACTTTCCCGCATGGGAAGAGAACTCAAATTATTCTACGAATTCTTAGATATGGTTTTCTCGTCTAATGAAGCCATTCTGGAAGCTATGATAGGACCGAAGAAAATTTGTTAAGACTTACATCACAAGTCCTACTTCCTTCCAGACCTGAGTAGGATAGAAAATTTTGAGTTCCATGTGAGACTTGTTGAAGGTATTGATCAACATGTAAATCCTTTTCCCAAGGAGGGAGTGTTTGCTGAGGGGAACATGAAAAGCATTTTCTCCATCATTTCGATCAATATCTCTACCAAACTGGATTTCATGGAGAATGTGCATATTGGAGAAAACTCTTCACCTGAAGAGGTTGCCAGTTATACTACCTTATTTAAGGAATTCCACGATGTCTTTTCCTGGTCTTACGAGGAGATTCTAGGCATTGACCCATCGATTGTGGAGCACAAAATCAGAACTTACCATAACATTAAACTTGTTCGACAAAAGCTTAGACCTATGAATCCACGGAAAGCGACAGTCATTAAGGATAAAGTGGAAAAATTGTTGAAAGCTGGTTTCATTTACCCTATCTCTCTTATGTAATGGGTATCTAATCTCGTTTCAGTCGATAAGAAACAAGGGACTATATGCATTTGTATTGATTTCCGAGATTTGAACAAGGCTTGTCCTAAGGACAACTACCCCACATAGTTCATTGATCATATTATTGATGCATTTATGGGTAGAAATTTTTTCTCGTTTATGGATGGTTTTTCGGGAGATAACCATATTCAGATTAAACCCGAAGACCAACACAAAACTGCCTTTATCTCTCCCTGGGGTATGTTCGTGTACAAGAAGATGCCATTTGGCTTGAAAAATGTTGGGGAAACCTTTCAACATGCAATGACCTTTGCTTTCCATGATATCAAGAACATTCTTGAGCCATACCTAGATGAACTTCCGGTCCATTATTGAAAGAGGAAGGATCATCCGAATCATCTTCGCTTAGGTTTTGAAAGATGCAGGAAGTACAAGATCCCCTTAGATCCCCATAAGTGCATGTTATGCATCGAATCAGGGAGACTTCTAGGATTCATAGTCTCCAACAAAGGTATAAGAGTCGATCCATTGAAAGTAGAGGAAATTATTAATCTGCCTCCTCCTTGAACCATCAGACAACTACAAAGTCTATAAGGAAAGTCAAACTTTCTCCGCCGATTTATTGTGAACTATGCCAAGATCAATAAGGGATGCATGCGCTTGCTCAAGCAAGACACCCGATTTCTATGGGACAAAACCACACAACAATCCTTCAAGGCATTGAATAAAGCACTGGTGTCAGCTCCTCTTTTGCACCCACCAGAATACACGAAGGACTTCATATTGTATTTGGATGCATCTGAGTCTACGATTGGTGTAGTGCTAGTTCAGGAGGATGACAAGCTCCAAGAGCATGCCATCTATTATCTCAATCGTGCTTTGGCCAGTCCTGAACTTAGGTATTCACATGTATAGAAACTGACTCTGGTGGTAGTCTATTCCATCCAGAGGTTGAGATATTACATCTTACTTAGGACAACCATTGTGGTTGTGGACGTGAATCCATTTTAGTATGTATTATCCCAATGAATAATCGGGGGAAAGTTTAATAAATGGATTGTCATTCTCTAGGAGTTTGACCTAGATTTTCAGTCTGCTAAGTCAAATAAGTCCCTAAGTATTTGTGGATTATCTCATAGTTCCCGAGTGATGAAAATGTAGTGATAGAAGATGAGCCATTTCCTAATGAGCACATTTTCTTCATTTAAACCTATGATCCTTGGTATAGAGATATCCTAGTATATCTCCATACTTTGAAATGTCCCGCGACCTTCTCATGGGAAGAACGATGAAAGTTAAGGGTAAATGTGAAAAACTACCTCATAATCGGTGATACATTATATAGACGAGGGGTAGATTTTGTCTTCCGTTGATGCCTTACCCATGAGGAGGATGAGCTTGTCCTGAATGAGTCTCATAGTGGAGCATGTGGGGGTCATTTATTTGGGTTATTAATGGCCCAGAAGATCTTGTGTGTCAGTTATTTTTTTCCTACCATCTTTAAAGATTGTGTAGAAGCAGTAAAACGATGTCATTCGTGCCAACTTTACACCATAAAGATGTGGCCGCATCCTGCTCCTCTTTTTCCCATCATCGCGGTAGGGCCCTTCACTAAATGGGGGGTGGATTTCATGACGTGCAACCCAGTGTATATTGGGGGGCACAAGTGTATCATTGTCAGTGTTGACTATTTTATGAAGTGGGAAGAGGCAATGAATACCTTTAAAGCCAATGGTGGGATGACAATGTATTTCTTGTTCAATCAAATTATCACTAGGTTCAATAATCTGAAGTAGATTGTCACTGACCATGGAAGTCATTTTCAAAACAAGACGATGACAGAATTGAATACTATGCTAGGTTTTGGGTAAGACCACTCATATTCCTTTTACCCACAAATGAATGGGAAAGTAGAAGCCGTGAAGGAAAAATTGAAAACCATTCTCAAGCAAACTATTAATGTGAGTAGGTAAAACTGGCACATTATGTTGTATCCTGTGCTTTGGGCATATCAAACGAATGTTAATACTTCCACATGGTTTTCACCTTTCCATATTGTTCATGGGGTGGAATAAGTCACACCAGTGGAATGCGAGATATAATCCTTAAATATTTCCATTCATGCACTTCCTGATACTTCTGAGATAGAGGAACGTTTGTTGCATCTGGAGCATCTATATGAGCAGCGCAGGGATGCACTCACATCAACGAAACATGTAAGAAACGAGTAAAAAACCAATATGACAAAGCCATTAAACCTAGGGTTTTCTCTGAAGGAGAGCTCGTCTTGGTTTACGACCAGGATAAGGAACCCCTAGGGGTCGGAAAGTTTAAATCTATGTGGTTATGCCCATAGGTTGTGTCAAAGGTCCTAAAGAAGGGTGCATACAAGTTAGTTGATTATGATGGTAATAAGTTATCGGAGCCTCAAAATGAGCTCTACCTAAAAAGGTATTACGCTTAGGAATTATGTTTTTTATTGTATTATAATTGTATAATTTTGTAAATTCTCATTTGTGCTTCAAGTTTCATATGTAGTCTAGTGTTGTTTCAATTGTCTTTGGAGTGGTTTGTAGGGTTCGCTGAAGGCATCAGCCATCACACTTGCAACCTGGATTCAACTGTTTGCGTCATTTATGAACCCACGAGACAACTGGTTGCCTCAAGAGGCGCTTGCTTAAGTCCTGCAACTAACAATGTAGCTGAATACAGTGTTGTTATTGATCTTCTTTGGGATTCTATATCGCATGGTATCACCTTCCTGGAAGTCAGACTAGACTCTCAATTAGTGGTTTCTCAACTCAATGGGGTCTACCAGGTGAGACACCTTACCCTTTTACGTCAATTTTTAGGATTAGGTTACTTGAAAGAAATTTTGAACATATTATATATCAACACATTTTAAGAAATCAAAACACTATTACTGAGACATTTTATAACTACAGTTTAGATTGGAATTTGTCACAGACTTTGTAAAATGAATACACATATACATAGGGACACATATAAATAACCGAATGTATATATATGTAAAAAGTAGGTCCATATACATCAAGTTCCAGTCCGGAGATCCAGTAAATATGTACATCAAAAAGATAAAATAGGATTGTAATCCTTCATATGCGAAAAACTATGGAAGCTCCTCAACCTCATTAGCTGCAACTGCCTCCATGGCCTCTCGGTGACATAGGATAGCCCTGGACACCTTTCGAAGTAGGTGTAACTAGGATGGAGGTACACCCATGACATGCTCCTGCATGGCCATAGGAATCCTCTCCATCCTCAGTGTTGGTACATCATGGGTATGCATGCCCAACTTTCCCTCCACAATATGAAGCATAACTTTGTCTCCGACTCTGTCTACTGGTCATACATAATTCCTAGGATGTATGTCTGGTCGACAGGCCCAACATCTTCATACCGTAAAAAGATGTTTTATATTCTAATAAATTACATATATATATAACAATTATGAACAAAAATTCATATAAAATAAATATTTGAAACAGTTAAAAACTCACCCATGTCTCCCCATGCTTCTCATGGAGGGAGAACTAACTCGGGATCTCCATGAAAGTCCAAACCTGCGTATGGGAACTACTCCACAACAGGAACCTGGAGTCTCCAACATGCATAAAAATTGTCATCATAGCTACTCTAGATCTCACCACCACCCTGGTGGAGGAATACATCCCCCACCACGTAAGTCTAGGCTCACAAGGACGGGATGGTGGAAGTGTCATTGCGGGGCTTAGAACAGGAAAATTCTCGAAGAAGAAAGCAACCAAGATACTCGCATGGCTGAAGTTCTTCCTCTTCCCTGTCTTGCAATCTGAGAGTTGTTTTTTCATGATTAGGACCAATCCTGTGTTAGACACACCGAGAACATAGAGAGGGGGGATGAATCTGAGTGTCGTATTTAATACTTTTTCAATTTTAATAATCAACAACTAATTCATCAATGCATTATTATACCATTTTCATAATCATTTCATAAACATCTATCACTTCATCATTTATAAATCATAAGCATCTGAATCATGAAGTCATAACAAGAACCATAGCACAAGAGAATACAACACCATATGATTTTGTAATATTTTTGTATTTGTTTTGGAACTGCTACAATGGTGAGGTAAAATCAGTACCTACTGATACAATGGGAACCTACTCTTCATCTAGGACCCTGCCTAGTTTTCTTAGACCCTGCTAAGAAGGGTTTGAGGTATCCTAGCCTCAAAAGCAAGACAAGCTTGCTTTTACAATTACAGCTAATTGTCTCATCATCATCAACGTTTCTCATCATCTCTACTCATCACCAACACTACTCATCATCTCTTCTCATCACATCAACTCTGCTCTAACAATATTGCTAGTCAATCATCTCATCAACAGTCTCTCATATTGATCATCAGCTCTACTGCTCAAGGTTCATGTCAATCACATCTAGTCTACTCTTATCATCAAGTTAGGGAAGTCATCTCCCTAAAATGTGCATCATCCTTATACTTCATTAATAGCTTCTGGGGCTGTTATCTTCATGCTTGTCAACCTCTATGCATAGATTTGTGTATTCTTGCACTGTGTGTGTTGGGAATACCTTACAAAACATATCTACAAATACTCCAAACTTCAACCCAGTCATATTATACTGATATTCCAAGGTCAGATGCCATCAGTGAAACAACATTCACATAAATCATGTATGCATATACATTACACCTGAGTTGTACTTAAATTACCTTAGTCAACGTAAATCAGAGCTTAACCAGATGAAGCAACTCGCAAGCTTTCAGATGCCTTAGGCTTGATTGCCTTGTGCATACTATTTCAACATACTTCAAAGTTAACATACCTGGGACATGCTTCTTCAATTGTTCGAGTTTGAGTATACCTTAGATAGCTTTGCTTTGGATGCCTTGAAATGTGTATAACCTTCAACCTTGAGTTGAGAAGACCTTCTTCAAAGGACTGCCATCGTTAACCTAGATGTATGTTTACCTTGCAAGGTGAACTCAAACACTGTCATACTCTGACATACACAGATTGTATATTAACTAAGGCTGTCATGAACACTATCAAATAGCCCTAAGCCATGTCATACCTTGGTCAAGAATGTCACCAATTCGGGACTGTGGAAGAATATCAGTCACCATCCAACTCTAACAGCATTCAGACTTGTATGTATATGCTAAGGAAGAGTCCAATCCAAGCCATCCTTGGACTGTTTGTACTCAAACATGTCAACCCCGAACACAGTCAGTTCAGATCTTGGACTGTGGTCCACTTTGACAAATTTGGATTGAGTGCTTGGATGAAACTCAGACAGTCACCAAACCATCCAAATCGGATGTGTCTTTTGTCAAGGTGTGTGCTAGTAACTTGGACTGTTAAGTTTGGAATGCCAAGGTGCAAAAACTGAACTGCTTTCCCTTCCAAGCTTGGGACTGTGTGTAGATTATCTTAATCCAAGAATTTGGACTGTTGGCATCCTTCCTTCAAACTCAGACTAAGTATTTGTGGAAACCCTCAAACTCAGTCAAGACTCAAAATTAGGGTTTGCTCCTCTTCCTTGCGACTGCTGCAATATTTCATACCTTATTGCTGCTACAAAAAGGAATTTTGAGAGGTTGCCAATCTCCACCAAGTATGTGTACTGCTGTTGCTAAAATATTACTTCATCACTTGCACTGTGTGCTGGTACAAACCCCCAAACAAGTCCAAAAAGGACTGTTAATTAGCTGCCTCTGTCCACTCCAAAAAAAAAACAGATTGTAAAAATTCTTTGACTGATGCCTCTGAATTTACCTCAGTCACTTGATTGCTGAAAAAAAAATCAGACTGTAAAAAAATCTTTGATTTTTTCCTCCGAATTTACCTCAGTCACTTGACTGCTACAAAAAAATCAAATTGTGAAATTCTTTAACTATTGCATCCGAATTTACCTCAGTCACTTAACGAAAAACCTCAGAGCACTTCCTAATTTTCTATTTGCAAAATGAAATTTCGATGGGGTATTTATATTGGTTTTCCAAAAAAATTTGGGGCTTACTTGTCATAAAAAAAATTATTTTTATTTTTAATTTTCTTTTTGGAGTCGACTTGTTACAATAAACAATTTGTTATTTTGTTGTTATTTTGTGTTTTATTTTGTCACACTAATCTTCTTCAATGGTCAAGCCTTAGGGTTTGTTGACCATACTCCATCAAGTTCACCACAAGCTTCCAAACGTAAGAGAACCATCAAGTCAAAGGATTTGTCTTCATAAGCCATGTCATCATCATCATGGGGTTGCATAGGGCTTCCTATGCCATGTGCAAGGTGCCATCATGGGATTCAACATCAAGCCAATGTGTGTGTGGGTGTCTTTATATTTCTTTTTCCCTAGAGCCATCCCCAAGGGTTCCAAGACCCCAAATTCCCACATCATCTTCATTTCTTCAAGACAATTAAGCCATCTAGTGTGTGGGTCAAAAGGCTCCTTTAAGGCCTTCTTTATCACACAAGAGGCATCATGAGATTCTTTAACCACCTTAACCACACCAGGAGACCCTCAAGGGTCAAGATTCATCATAACATCACCAGTAGAACTGCTAGGCCTTCTTCTGGGGTACCATGACACCATCAGAGCATGAATGATCACAGAATGGGTCATTAATGCTTCTCTAACCCATCTAGGGTTTCTCCAATGTCCACCAAGGCTTCAAGACCATCTTCAGGGTCTTCAGCATCATCAACAGGATATTCAACATCTTCAGCAAGGTGGTGGCTTCAATATTCCTCCTTGTGGGTACAAGGCCACTGTCAACTAGGTACAAGGTGCTTGAAGGTACAAACTGACTCTGTAAGGGGTCCAAGGCACTGCAGGTGGGCCTTGGTGGCATCAATGAAAAATTGTGGGGCCACTACAAGTCCATGTTGGCATCAATGAAAATTATATCAACATCTCGAACACCAATCAAAGACCACACCTCGAAGACACGCCACTGTTATACGCATGTGGGCCTGTGTAGCTAAATGCAATGCAAACAACCCCACCACTCTAATAACAGTGCTCACAAGCACTTTCAAGGGGAAGCTGGTGATCTATGAAATCCAGATTTGTGTCCCCGATTTATGTGTTCCATGTAAACAGTACATGTTGACATAGTATTGCATGATAAGGGGGTCACCCCCACGGCCGGTGCCACCCAAGTTCACTGGTGCCCCTCGATGAGACAATATGGTAACAAAGTATATGTCCTTTGCAGTAAGCTCTAAGGTCTCCCCCTAAAGATCAAACATTCCAAGATCATGGTCCCATAGTCGTACCAACGTCTCTAGCAGTCGAACTTGGGATCTCATGTTTGAAGTGTGATAAAATTTTAACAACCCACACCTTCAGAGGGAATTAAGAGTCATCGAATCCCCCATTTCTAGACTATCCATACCTTCATGCTCCCTTTCCCTCCACTTTAGAACCTTTTTGGCCTGCAAAATCAACATTTTTTCCATTAAAGTCATCAAAAACCCTTATTCTGCAGCACTTGCGACTGTCCAGTGGGGACAGCACATGTCACTCGCAGGTTTCTCATTGCAAACCCATGATTACTTCGCAAACTCGTGACTTTGTAGTGGGCCACCCACGAGTGCTCCATGGTTCCCTTAAAGTATGCCAAAAAACATCAAATAATCATGAAAACCAGAATTTGAAAGCATAAAATCAAAGATGAAGGAGATATGAGTTACCTGCAACTTGCGGATTGGAAATTCTTCCACTGGTTGATCACACGAACCATTTGAAGACTAGAGGTAAAACATACACTAATAGTGATAAAAATCAAATGGAATGTTTTTAACCAATTTTCACTATTTATAGTAAAAAAAAATTTAAAATTACCCAATTTTATATAGTTTGGGTCATTTTTTGTCATTTGAACTAATGTTGATTATTTTTACCTAGTTATTACAGGTTATGGATGAAATTGGAGTATGATTCCTTCGCATTTAGGATAGTATTTGGTCCCCTTTTGTATACTACACTTCTACCTTATCCCCTAATGAACCTTAGGATCTCATTTTTAATCCATGGACTGGGATTTGCAACCGCTTCTTCCCCTTCAAACATAATTGTTCTTCCATGGTTAGATCCTACCTCACATGGGTTACCCTAGATAGAACACTTCTTGTTGATTCGGGTACCCATGTCGCATTTTTCTAGTTTGTGGGTTCCTTCATAGTTTTTTTTCACACAAAAATGAGCCTCATTTTGTATCTTTTACTAAACTACCCTTGATTATAAGGCTCTCATCCTATGGAGTTATCTTTAAGCCCTGGCCTGAATCCTTAAACATGACTAGATAGTCGAGTTGCTTGTTCTTTCAAACTCATTAAAGGAAATGAAGGATCATCCATAGAGGTATAAGTTTAACCCTTTTCCCAGACCCTATGGATTATTTACGAAAAAATGAATACTCTATTTCCTTTAGAATATAGAAGAGTATATTCAGGTATAGATTTATCTCTTTTCCGGGCCCAGAGGACAAAAATTATGGAAAAGGAACCAGTTTGATCTTACTTTTCTCTTTTATCGTGCTCTGGACCTAAACATGAAAAATATTATGAGTGGTATTTATGCCATTGTCATGCTCGTTAAACCTCAGTACAAAGCATCGAGTTTACTATTGTTTGTCCCATTCTTGTAAATAAATGGAAGTGTCTGAGTGATATTTCCCTCCTTCACACTCGTTAAACTAAGGATACATTCTTTCTTTTGAAGGAGCGTCGGTTTGGTGATAGTTTGCCCCTTTTTCGGACATTGTTGACTAAGTACAAAAAATGTATACCTGAGTTCTTCAGAATCTAAGAGAGTTCTCCTTTGATTTTTTTTATACTTTTTCGGACTCAAGAGATTAAATTTATGAAAAAGCACCCCCTAAAGTCTTCTTTGGATTTTTCAGACTCTCAAAACTATGAAAGAACTGACAAGCATTCACTAATTTGGGCTCATAAAATCCATAGATCAGTGTTATATGAAGCACTATTCTCTCTTTTCTTCAAGCTTGCATAAAAATGAAGAAAGACTCAAGTTGACTTTCTTGGACTCGTTAAAACTTAATAAGAAAGGAAAGGAAGAAATACACTCTTTGGTTATAAGTTTGTTTGTAGCAAGTCATCCTTGAACAAAGCACTAGTTTGAGTCTCCCAATACTCATGTCTCATTTTTTCACTTCTCGGTTCAACTATCACTTTGATTCATTACTCCTCCACTTGTCCTAAATACAAGGGGAATATGTCCATGTCTCCTACATGGCGGATGAGTCTAGTTGTTCCAGTTGAAAGTCTAAAGCTACCTTGGGTCATCTATGTGTCATGCTAATTGTTAAAGGATCTTTACCCCCTATCTGTTAACCTTGATCCCTATCATTTCCATCTCTGCGATAATCTTATGTACATATTCCCTTATCCAGTCTAACAGTTAATCATGTGACATGTTGAAGGATTCAATGCTTTCCTATTCACAAAATGGCTTCTGATTAGTACCTCATGCAGAAGAAGACCTAGAGTTTCAATGGTAGTACCTTAGGATCCACTGTTCATATCGGTGGACTCCTCTGCATTGGTTGTCAGTATAACTCTCTAAATGAAACTCTGATGGCATCCTTCCATGTTTGAATTCAACTTATGTATTCACATGGTAGGATTCGTACTAGTTTCTATGGATTTGGACGAAGACCTTAGTTTACAACCTATATAACCTAAGTTGCGCAATATTGTGCCATGCTCTATGACACTATTTCCGGCTATTGAAAATCTATCATTGTATTATTGTGGCTTTGATCCACCTTTGTAAAACATACGTGGCCCTGTTTCATGTACTATATGATGTAATTGAATCTTGTAAAGGAGATAGTGTTCCACATTATTGAACATGGCATCCTTAGTGATGATTTTGTAAATGACCTTGATTTGTCTATTTTAGGTACTTCTCTACGACCTTGATTCTGAGTCCTCCGAGTTAAAATATTGTAATGTATTTCGTCCATCACTACCCTCTGACCTCACACACTAGGGGGCATTTGGAATACCATGAAATGTCACTTCTTCATCCGAGTAATGACTCCATCCTGTCGTTGCAAAAAAGGACACTATGGATTGAAGTGACCATAACCTTATAGAAGGATCAGAGCCTTGATACATACTTTATCCTTCATCTTTGCCACTTTTTAAGAATGATTTTTCCTTGCACTCGTGGCCCCTTCCATAGAAACTTGTGTGTCGCTCGTGAGTAATCCCATATGCAACCCGCGAGTAATCTATGAAAAGTTGTAATCGCAACTTCCCTTAAGGAAAGTCGTGAGGCACTAGCAAGTTTCCTTATATATACCTGCGAGTTCCATTAAAACAAACTTAAAAATAAAAATATGATTAGTTTCAAGGCCATTGGGTTCGGATAGGTAACTTCCCTAAATCCCCTAACCATCCTAGGTCTCGAAGCCTCTCCTCACTAACAACTATAAATAGAGGGGAGGGGTAGAGGATAGGGGAAGAAATTTTGGAGAGCAAGGTTATGCTGGAGGAATCCATTGGAGAGAAGAGCAAGAGTGTTGGGCCCATAAATGGCCCCTTTTTTACCACTCTTATCCTCCTCTTTTTGCCTCATCCTACCCTATTATGCATGCTAAATAGACGTTTTTCCCTCACTTGGCCCCTCAAGTCATAAAGGTATGGTTAATTATTGTCTTATTTTATTAATGCTTAGGATTGTGGTAATCAGGGCCCTACATCTTAAATTATGCTAACATATGATAGTTTTATAAAGATATTTCGAGATATAGAGAATACAAGTGTAGTGGGCCGAACATGAATAAGGAAGGATGGACATTCATTGCTAAAGCTGATCGCCATCCATTCCATCGTTGCCTAAAGAACACGGTCCCGGTGTATTAGTCCATGCGATCTGTACAAGGGTAGTTGCAACAGATTGCGACAGATTTGGAGGCAACAGTACGATGCTGCTCAAAAGTAGCTGTAATGCACAGAATATCTTCTCAATTAGTCAGGATCATTATTTCTGGCTCAAATAACAACTTCCCTATATATGCTACTCTCATCTTGCCACGACTGTAACAACTTATTGTAATTAGGGCAGCTTGAAGATCAGAGATCTTCATGGCTTCCCGATAATAGTAGGAAGAGGTTATGATTGTAATGGCATACATATGGGAAACCATTCTGAGCCAAGGGTTCAACATTTAACTAAATTATTGTATCAGCTATGATTAAGGTTGCATGATTCATCTGCCATTTTTAATACAAGGAGTTTGACTTAGATCTCGACGTTTTAACGTGTGTTACTTCCAGCATCTCTGTGTGAAGGATGGGCCCGCCTTCCCATAGGGATTGCTGATTTAATTAGGTATTTATTATGTTGTGTGATTTTGTAATAATTTCCTTTCTTCATAGTAAGCTGCAATAGTTATCGATTTATAGTGTGTTATTGGATAATCAGTAATTGCATTTCTGGTAAAACTGCAGTGGTATGGTGTGTCAATCGACTGTATAGGTTAATTGTCTCTTATGCAACTGTGTGATAGCTGTAACAGCCCTGTTCATCCCTAGTTCTTTCAATTTCTATTTCCGTAGATCTTTGCAGTTCATTCCTTTGATTTTATAGTTGTAGAATTTCATTCCTGTACTTTGAATTTCTAGAATAGTTGAATTCAATTCATGTCCTTTGGATTTCTAAGATAACTAAATCAGGATAATTGGGTGGATCATTTGATGGTTTGGAAATCAGGATTTTATTTTCTGCAAGAATAATCTAGATGTTATTTCCTGAGTCTTTCAATTCTAGAGTAAGAATTGTAAAAGGTACTTGTGGTTGTATTCTTGAGAAAGTAAATTAGAATAAGTGGATTATGGGATGAGTGTGGCTGAACAGGAAAGTAGGATCATTTACTTACAACAACTTAGTGTTTAAATCATATATAGTGCATATTATCCTTGAAATAAAAGACTTCCCTGGGTTGACAATTTATATTGAACATTTTGTATGTTAGCTTTAATTAACTTGCATATAGGGTGCCCAACATTTTGGCACCGTTGCCGGGGAGGATAAGTATTAGACACTATTGTAGTTGCATCCAGTAATTGTCTTTATTCAATCTTCTTTAGTTTTTTTTGTTTGCATTTTTTGGGTTGCATGAATACAAGAAGGGTACAACGTGACCATATTATAAATCCCAGAACCCCACAGAACACTAACATTGCAGGTGGTCGAGGCCGTGGGCGAGGTCCAGCATTGGGGAGTAGAACATTCATTGACGATATGGTTGATAGAACCAATTCTTCTACCGGAGCTCGCTATTAGGAAACACCCATCAAAAGAATCCCTACCATCCCTGGAGTGGCAGCGTTGGGCTCTATAGTGGAGAACACACGAGGAGCTACAACACCCTCGAATACCCCTGCAGAGGAAGACAGAGTTAGTACCGTAGGATCGGCTAATCGAGATCTGATCTATCACATTAACGGGAAGGTTGTGACTAAAGAGGAGTGGACACAGCTCCATCAGAAATTCATTGATCAGTGGAAGAACGAAGAGGATAAAATAGAAGAAAATATGAGTAATAGACGTGATTCCGAAGAGGAAGAGGCAATGGCGGGAAATAATCATCATGAAGGTAATTCCATGCCTGAAGGAATGGTGGCTACACTTCAGTTCCCAATTCAACAACCAAAAGGGATAGCCCCCATGAAAAATATATCGCCATCGGTGTTGCCTTGCTTTTATGGAAAAGTGGCAGAGGATCCAGATGAATTTCTTTTCGAATTTGATATCCTATGTCGTACCTATGACTACACCACATACACACAGAAGCTGAAACTCTTCCCTGCCACTTTGAAGGACAATGCATTATGCTGGTTTATGAGCCTAGGAGGCGGAACTGTCACTAATTGGGACAGGATGAAACATGTGTTCCTGGAGAAATATCAGGAGTATTGCAATACCAAGGATAAGAGAGAAGAATTGTTTAAAATGGTACACAAGGATGATGAAAGTATGGAATATTTTGTTGAAAGGCTTTTATATAATGTGTAGAGAGCTAGACAGACTAATATGGGGCTAGATGTGCTCAAAATAATCCTACTTCGCGGGATTAGGGATGATTTCCTAGATATGTTAAACCTATTAGGAAAGGGGGATATCTCCAAGGAGTCCTTTGAGAAAATCGTGGAACTGTGCAAAAGGTACTCCAGGGGATCTTCCAGGAATAATAGGAGGCACAAATGAGACAAATTAGAACATGATGTCTTCGACAGAACTCAAAACTCATCTAATGGAGGAGCCACCCGTGTAGAGATAGGCAATATCCTCGAAAATTTCAAAACATAAATGATGAGCTCCATCTCCTCGGAAATAGATGTCCTGAGGGCAAAGCAGAAACAAGCAGTAGAGGATCTCACACTAGGTGTATTCTGCCCTAGATGTAGAAAGAACCACCCTCTGAAGGAGTGCCCGCTCGACAAGATAAAAGTGTGTTAGCTGTGCAAGCTGAACCATGACACAAAAGAATGCTTGTCACTACCTCAAGTGAAGGTTGTTCTGGAGGCATCAACTCCAGAGGTGGAACCAACTTACTTTATTGCACAAAAGAAGCCCTGGTAGCCTTGAAATCAAGGTATGACTCCAGACTCGTTTCCATTTTTGAATAACATGAATAATTGGAATAATATGCAGCATATGAATACATGATTCCCTTCATCTTATTCTAATCCTCAATGGTACCCCTCTCAACCTTCAATGCAAAATTTTAACAACTGGAACCCCTGGGTTCAGCCACCATAGCCACCAAACCAACCAAATTCTTGGTCTCCTGGATGGATGAATTTCCATCTAGGGAACCAGTTTCCTCAACAGCTTCAACATCAACCGTTTTCTCAACAACCATACCCTCCTCAATATTCTCAGCCTTATCAGCAATCGCAACTGCAACTCCAGAACAATGCTATCCCCAATATGTCGATACAACCTTAGCTGCCTGCTCAACCTAACCCTAACCCAAATAATAAAACAGTCCATCAGTTTGAGACTGTCAACATGCCTGCTTACTCCCTTACTCCTGTACCTTGCAACAATATCCACTTACGATCAGGAAAGGTAGTGGAGCCTTTGATCATTGAGGATGTTCCATCCTTTGTGCATGAAGAAGGGATGAATCCATAGTATTTATCCAATGTGACCCCCATCATTGAAGATGCTGAACATCCTACTAATATGCAGGTTGAAACACAGAACAATACAACTATCGACACACATCCTACCCAGTTGATTAGGGAACCACCATACCCTGAAAGATTGATGTTACCAAAGGTAGTGGGACAACCTTAGTTTAACCTCTTAGGAGAGTTGAAAAATATTTATGTTAAAATTCCCCTCCTTCAGGCCCTTCAAGATGTACCCATCTATGTTATAACTGTTTGGGACCTGTGTACAAGGAAACTAGGAAGAAAACCTAGGGATCCCCCCACTGTTCATGTCATAGGGAAGTTATCTGCACTGATAATGGGAAAAACCTTCTTGGCCAAATACGACGACCCTGGGAATTTCACTGTCACCGTGCAGATTGGGCATACACAAATACCCAACATACTGGTAGACTTAGGAGCATCAATTAACATTATGACTATCGAAACTGTAAGAAAACTTGGGCTCACTAATCTCAGGCCAACTCCCACTGTTTTAGAATTGGTAGATAGGTCCACTATTAAACCTGAAGGAATTTTGGATGATCTCATTATCTCGGTTGATTCTTGGGAGTACCCTGTTGACTTCCTGGTTTTACAACCTAAGTCGCAGCTAGGAGGACACCCATTGATCCTGGGAATACCTTGGTTAGCTACAGCTGATGCTTACATCAGCTGTCGATCTAGGTCTATGACCATATCAGATGGCGCTGAGATAAAGAACCTCACTCTCTATCCTGCAGCTTGACCGAGCTTAGAAGCTGAAACCCCGTTATGGATGGAGCCAGAGGAAGAAGAGGGAGTTCATCCATTATTAACATTAGGGAAGGCCTTAACTTTTAAAGATGAAACTGAGGATGACGCCATTAATAATTTCATCAGTGAACCCACTTCTGTCAATAAGAAAATTTATCAGATCCTGAATACTACTCTAGGTGAAGAGGAACAAGAAAATATCATAGAAGAGGCATTAGTCAATGACACTCATATAGTTCCAGTATTGAAAAATTTGAAAAGTGTTCCTATCGAGGTAGAGTCTAGAAAAACCCTAAATATTAATCCCATCCTTTCCCTAGATGAACAGAAGTGCCTGATCAGTCTCTTAAAAAAACACAAGGGGGCATTTGCCTGGGAGTACACAGACATGAGGGGTATCCCCTCTCATCTATGCACCCATCATATTTATATCAAAAGTGACTCCTGGCCTATGTGCCAGCCTCAATGATGAATGAACCCCAATCTTAGGGACATAGTGAAGGAAGAAATTTAGAAACTCTTGGCAGCAGAATTTATATATCCCATTTCAGACAGCGAGTGGGTGTATCCACTCATAATAGTATCCCATTTCAGATAGCGAGCGGGTGTCTCAGGTGGGCAGAGCTTGGTTTGGATGAAGAGCCCCCAATCTTGCAGCAGCATAAGATTTTCTCAGGGAAGGGGAGCACATTCAATAGTCACGGAGGGGGATAGCATTACAGTCACTGCCTCGGCCATGGGATCAAGTAGCAATTTTCCTCAAGAAGTATATCACCTGTGAAGGTAGGTATCAAATGGTTTATTACTCTGAATTTCCTTTATTATCTCATCTCCATCATAGGGCCCTGCTAAACATCCCATTTTATTTATTCAATGATTTACACCATATGGCAGGGTTTGTCCGAACATCCAAGCATCCAAACTCTTCCCTTTCCCACCATGGCCTCATTAAATTAATAATTTTACGGGCCCTTTCTCAACAAAACAAAACCTGGGAGCAATTTATAGGTCAAGTTCAGGGACCCGTTCTTTTTCCTGGTGTTCCAATAGAAGAGGAAATAGAAGTACCTGTACTCATGGGGCCTGTTCAAAACCAAGAAGAGCCTGCCAATCAACAGTTGGGGGAAAATGCAGAGCAACAAGAGGTTCGGAGTCCCTCCAATTTAGTCGGGGGGGTAAATGAGGCTGGATCAAAGGATCAATCAGGAGATCAAGTAGAACAATTGGGGGAGAATGTACAAGAAAACCCTGTAGAAAGACTAAATAATAGGGAATCTTTGACAGCAGAGGCTGAAACTAGAGCAGCATTAGATGTTGCGACAGTTGAAACCAAAGATGTTAGAGCTATGATAACAGAATAAAACATGGAGGTGTTGACCATTGAATCTTCCCCTGAATGGGGAGGAACCCTGATTGAGGAAGAACAGGAAAATGTCGAAACAGAGGATATCCCTTCTACATCAGCCGCAAATCTGGAAATTCCAGCACCATGGAGAAAAAGGAGGAGATCAAAAGATAAAATATGGGAATCACCACTGATAAGACAAAAAAGAACCAGGTCAGTTACAGCAACAGAAGCAACACGGGCAAGATGGGAAAACTTAGAAGCACAAATCGAGTTCCCCATTCTGAGACCCAAAGCAAATGATGCCCCACAGGATCCGACTATAGAAGAACCTCAAATTGAATAACTTCTGTATGAAAATGGGCTATTAAAAGAGGAAGTACAATCACTCTGGAAGGAATTAGAAAACTGGAAGGAAGCGTGCAGGAAATAGAGTGAAAGGAAGCTGCACACATTGGTTGATGCCGCAGACCAATTAGAAGGATCAACTCCTACTAAGGTTGGTGATGAGGAAGAAAGAGTGGTTTGTCCTGTGTGTGGAGAAATTTTTAACCAGTCAGGTTACAAGGTCATAGTTCGTGCCTTTGTAACACAACTGTCATGTCCCCGTCCCTCCGATCGGCGAAGAGGACGCGACCATGGCGTTAATCATCCGGGCAACCAGCCCCATGAACATGTGAAACCATAAAATGCTAAAACAGAATGCTGAAATAAAACGATTTGAACTAGAACATGCACAGATGCAATTGTTTATCATACGCAATGGAAACAACACACATACATACATCATTCACTCACATGTTCATCATAATCATTAACAGAAATATGATTGCAGAAGTAAAATAGGCAAGATTACTTATCTTATGAAGAACTCAATTCGCAACCAGCTATGTCGCTGCAACGTTCCACCCAACCATAGGCCAGCATGCTCTTTAATCTCTCAGCAGCACTGCCACCCCCGAGCTAGGCATGATTCTCCAAGGAATAAGGAAACAAGCAGGCTTACACATAGCCAAGGATAGACAAAAAACAACCAAGCCAACACAGTTGGGTTTATCAGGCCATCAAGGAGTTGGGAAAGGCTAAATGCTAAGCTGATGAGCTCATTGTAGAGCTAGGAACACCTACACCAGAACTAGCCTGACTTCTAAGACACCCACACACACCCAACACAAGGAATCAGTCCCTTCTCTGCTACATAGTCCCTCAGGCCCTGCATTCCCTTCCAGTGCTATTCAGGGGTTGTGGAGAAGAAAGCCAGCCCTCTAGCCCTGTCTGTGTGGTTTCCAACCACCAGGTTTATCAAGCAAACCAAGCCCCCATCCCTGATCCCAACACAGTCCGAAGACCAACCATTGCACGCAGACAATTAATCAGTTGTTACAGCTTAACAGGGAAAAAGGCTCCCAAGCGACTTGTACAGTCCCAAACATATCAGTGAACATGGGGAAAACAACAGTCCTAAACGTAATCAGTGAACACAGCTCACAACATGGGGAAAATGACTCCAAACAGTCTGTGCATGAGGGAAACTTACACCAGACTCCAAAATATAGAGGGAAACACACATGCACGAGCCACAAATCAGTGGGGTAAACTTACACCTAGTCCCTGAACGTGAAATGGCTTTCCATAGGAGAAAATTGTGGGTGATAGTGCCAAGCGGCTCCCAGCTTGCTGCGTGAGTAGCAACAACGCAGAACTCACAAATCGGCCTGTGAGGAATGGATACGGCCACACCATCCGCAAATCCGTGGAGGAAGAACTGCGTGGGTAAAACCAGGAAAGCTCCTGTGCATGAGAATGAACAGCCAAGGCAAGAATGGCGTCCCTATAGTGCGTGGAATGAGAGGCGTATTCCTCTCTCTACCCATCATGAGGTTCATTGCTGGTGGAGTGTGCGGATGGGCAAGGAATGACAGTCCTGCCACCCCACTCCCAAAAACAATAACTGCTTCAACCACCACCAGCAATTCTTAATGGTAGTGGTTGGATAAAACAAGGTGGTGACACATGGGTTTTTTCCTCATGGCTCAAGGTTTGACAATTTCCCCACCCTTATCCTTGTGAAAATCATGCCCCTTCTCAATTTAGTTGCCACAAGCGTAGCTGGTTCGGTTCATTTAATTAAAGATGCATATTTACATGATGAAAAAACTTAATATCTATGCCGCATGCCTCGATACACCATCGGTGACAATTTAAGTCCGAAACATAGCATAACCAATCAATGGTGGGGCCTTGGCCTTGAGCTCCACACCATGATCATTTACAATATATACATCATATACATCTAATGCAATGGGGTCAAAACCGGGGTGTTACATTCCCCTCCCCCTTCAATAGCACTATCCTCAGTGCTTTACAAAATTGAACAAAATGCTACACTGGTATCGCCTAAGTGTTCTACAAAATTGAACAAAAATGGATGTGCCAATTGCATGGCATCCTCCAGCTCCCACGTAGCCTCTTCAGGTCCGTAGTGCTCCCATTGCACCTTTACCTGCCCTATGGCCCGGTTCTGGAGCATTGTGACCTTCTTGTCGAGGATGCGCATTGGCTCAATTCGGAACTCTCCCTCGGGTTCCACCTGAATCACATCCCAATTTATCACATGGTTAGGATCATGTACATATCTCTTAAGCAAAGAAACATGAAAAACATTATGATCTCTAGTGCTAGCAAGCAATGCAAGTCTATATGCAACTGGCCCTATTCTTTCAAGCACTTCAAACAGCCCACAGTATCTAGGTGACAACTTGGCACAACTTCCAAGCTTCAAGGAACTCTTCCTTTCCCTCACTCTGAGGTAAACATGATCTCCAACCCTGAACTCCCTGTTCACCCTATGCTTATCTGCATAGCTTTTCTGTCTGTCCTGTGCTGCTTTCAGCTTCTGCCTCATCTTTACAACCTCTTGCTCCATTTCCTTGAGCAATTCTGGTCCAAGCACAATCCTGTTCACTGGGTTATTCCAAGTCACTGGTGTCCTACACCTTCTTCCATACAAAGCTTCATACGGACTCATCCCCAAGGATTCCTGCTGTCCATTATTATAAGCAAAATCTACCAAGTGTAAGTAATATTCCCACTTGGTTGGTTTGTCCATCACATACATGCGAAGCATGTCTTCAAGCACCTGATTAACTCTCTCTGTCTGCCCATCTGTCTAAGGATGGTATGCAGTGCTGAAGTTAAGCTTTGTACCCAAATCTGCAAACAACCCCTTCCAAAAATTGGAAGTGAACTTGACATCTCTATCAGAGACTATTGCCTTCGGCAATCCATGCAATTTGAATATCTCCTTCATGAAGATCTTTGCAATATCATCAGTCTTATGTGTACACTTAACCGGTATAAAATGTGCTGCCTTTGTCAACTTGTCCACTACAACCATGATGGAATCATGTTGTCTCCAAGTCATCGGCAATCCTGTAATGAAATCCATGGAAATAACTTCCCATTTCCATTCTGGAACTGGCAAAGGTTGCAACAAACCTGCTGGATGTTGATGCTCAACCTTTACCTACTGACATTTCATACACCTGGAAATGTACTCAGCCATATCCCTTTTCATTCCTAGCCAAAAGTACTGCTTTCTAGCTGTAGCAATCGTCTTCTGATATCCTGGGTGACCAGAATACAGAGCTTGATGGATTTCATCCATAACAACTCTCCTCAAATCTGCTACATTTGGAACATAAATTCTACCTTTATAAGTGAGAAGTCCATCTTCTTCCAATTTATATCCCTCATACCTCTTCTCAAGACCTTGCTGCTGCAATTTGTCTTTTACCTGCTCATACAATTCATCTTCAGCAGCATGACTAACAATCTGCTGCCTCAAATCTGATTGGCAAATACTAAGAGACGCCACATGCATTTCCTGCACCTTCCTGCTGAGTGCATCAGCTACCTTATTTTCCTTTCCCTTTATGTGCTTGATTTCAAAATCAAACTCAGATAAAAATTCCAGCCATCTCTCTTGCCTAGCATTCAGAGTAGGCTGATCAAACAAATACTTCAGTCCACAGTGATCTATTCTAAGCTCAAATCTCCTACCCATCAAGTAATTCCTCCACATCTTGAGGGCATGTACTATGGCTGCAAGCTCTAGATCATGAGTGGCATAGTTCTTCTCATGCTCCTTCAGCTTTCTTGACTCGTAACATATCACATGGTTGTCCTGCATAAGGACTCCTCCAAGCCCTTGTTTGCATGCATCGGTACACACCACAAAATATTTCTCTGGATCAGCAACCTTCAATACTAGTGCACTGGTAAGAAGATCCTTCAACCACTGGAACTTTCTTCACACCTCGACGTCCATTCGAACTTCATCCCCTTCTTTTGCAAAGAAGTGATGGCATGTGCAACTTTGGAGAATCCCTTAATGAATCTCCTATAGTATCCTGCAAGTCCCATAAAAGATCTTACATCTGTCACATTTCTTGGAGTAGGCCAATTCATAATGGCTTCAATCTTTTTAGGTTCCACAGATATACCCTCCTCTGAGATAATGTGACCCAAATACTGAATTCTATCTCTATAGAAGTCACACTTGCTTAATTTCGCATACAACTGATGCTCCCTAAGCAATTTCAATGTCAATCTCAAATGCTCTTCGTGCTCTTCCTCATTCTTAGAATAAACAAGAAGAGGTCATCAAGGAAAACAAGAACAAACTTGTCTAAATACTTACTGAAGACACTATTCATAAGGCACATAAATGTAGCTGGTGCATTTATGAGACCAAATGGTACCACTACAAACTCATAATGCCCATACCTTGTCCTGAAGGCTGTCTTATGAATGTCTTCATCCTTGATTCTCACCTGATGGTAACCAGACCTCAAGTCAATCTTGGAAAATACCTTTGCTCCTCTCATTTGATCAAAGAGGTCATCAATCCTAGGCAAAGGATATTTATTCTTCACAGTAACCTTGTTCAACTGTCTGTAATCAATACACAATCTGAGTGTGCCATCTTTCTTCTTTACAAACAGAACTGGTGCTTCCCAAGGAGACACACTCGGCCGGATATACTTCTTCTCCTACAACTCTTGCAGTTGCATCTTCAACTCTAGCATCTTCGGTGTACTCATCCTGTAGGGTGCCTTGGACACTGGTGCTGCTCCTGGCACAAGTTCAATTGTGAAATCAATGTCCCTCTTTGGAGGAAGCCTTGGAATCTCATCAGGAAATACATCCCTGAATTCCTGCAACACCTGATAGTCCTCCAACCTCGGAGTTTCATCTCCTGATGTCTCCAAAATATGAACTACATACAACTGGAAACCCTTCCTATAGAACTTCTTCAACTGCATTGCTGAAACTTGTCGTACTGAAATCACCTTTGGAATGCCTTTCACAACTACTAGGTTCCCTTCTTCATTCATGCATTCAAAAGTCTTATGGTAACAGTCAAGCTTCACCCTGTGAGCTTCTAACCAATCCATTCCAATGAGAACATCATAGGAACCAAGCAGTAGAACATTTAGATCTACACAAGTCACCAATCCATCCATGACCAATGGACATTTCTCTACCACTTCACTGATCTTTCTCTTAGTTCCAGTGGCAAACTGAACCAACCAAGACTTCTTATGCTTTACTTTCTTAAAAGCACAAATCTCCACTACTCTAGGAGTAATGTAACTGTGAGTAGAACCAGGGTCAATCAAAATAGAAACAGATTGCTCAACAATCTTACCTGCTATTTCAACCATAGTTGACTGGTGTTCTGCATGGCCGGTCCTCCATTGCTGCATAAATCCCAGGGACTGCCCTTGCTACTTGACCCACTGTTTCTGCTTCTTGAATGTTATAAGCTGGCCTTGCACTCTCATTCTCAAGTGGACAATTCCTGTGCATGTGGGGTCCTCCACATTTCCAACATTGAAGTGGCCCTCTATTCTGTTGTGGATCTTTAGGCTTTTCTCCTGTCACTCCAACTGGCTTACTCGCAACTTGGGATGGCTGCTTCTGCTGATTCCTGAAGTTAGAAGGCTTGAAACCTTTCTTTCTTTGGTCAAACTTCTCATTCTTCTTGTCCTTCCATGCCTTATGGTAATCCGGATTACCTTTGCTTGAAGTGTTCCCACCAAATGGATGCCCTTCCATTCATATTGAGTATGGAAATGCTTGCCTTCATGTTTCCTGAATAATCATGCACTTGAAAGTACTTGTTTATCCCAAGAAGCCAAGCTTCAGCCTCTTGTCCAGTCTTTACCTCACCATCAAACGTAGGAGGTTTAGCTTTCTTAAATTCGTCTTGAGAGCGATCCCTATGGTGTCTCTTTCTTTTCCTTTTATGAGAAGAAGAACTTGAATCCCCACTGGATTCTTCAGAATCAGATGATCCACTAGAAGTCCTTCTCCTTCTCCTAGTACTACTCTTACTGCCTTCTGGTCTTGCTGTACCTCGTCTAGAGTCTATCTTTCTATGTAAATCTGTTAAACTCTGCAACATAGAAGCATTCAACTGATGCTGCTCTTCCTGGGCTTTGATCAGGATTCTCATGGTGGCTGCAACATCTAACGGTGTCTCTTGGAATCTCCTTCCATTAGACTCTATGTCATCATTTCTATTATGGACATTTTCTCCCATGACATCTTCTGCTTTCTCGTAAGAATCCCGAGCATCATACCCATCATGGGTTCTCATAACTAAACCACCACTTATTTATCAAAATGCACTACCTGGAATACTGCCCTTGAAGGTGACTATGACTCTACAAACGTGTTAGTAACACAACTATTAGATGCATAACATTGCTATAAACCAACATTGCTTACCTTCTCTTGGAAAATCATAATACAATTTTTTATTTTTTATTTTTTGTAAATCTATGTTTTCACGCAATCTAGCACATAAGATCACTGCCTCTTTCTCATTTTCAGCTTTGAAAATCCACTGAAAAACAGCTGAAAATCTCATTGAAAAATAGTCAAAATCTGCTAGGGAAATCCCACGGAAAACTCAAATTTTCCTTATGCAGAATCGGCTCTCATTTCCACTATTGATCCGACGTTTCGGCAGTCAAAACAACTAACTTCTCCGCTGTTCATCAGCTGTCGAAACAACTAGTCTCTTCCGCTGTATCGGCGGTCGAAACAACTAAATTTTTTCGATGTTTCGGGCTGATCCTCCTCTGGATTCCGACGTATCGACGAACTGATCCTCTAATTTTCTCCAACGTGTCAGTGGTCCAATCCTCTAAAGTTTTCCAACGTTTTCTGTACTTAGAAAAAAATTTCTTTTTCGGAAATTTTTTTCTTCTTCTTTACGCCGCCACATCGGCTGCTCCATCAACTATCCTTCACCAACGTTTTGGCTATCTTCGGAAGATCTCCGCCGAAACCGTGGCTCCACCTTCAACTAATTTCTGCTGAAACCTCTCTTATCTTCCACCGCTGTATCGGCAACCTCATCTTCTATTTTTCTCCGATACTTGCTACCGCATCGGCTGCTTAAACAGCTAACTTTTGCCGATGGTCTCCATACTTACAAGATTTTTCAAATTTTCAAAATTTTTCCTCTTTAGTCTTCCTTTTCGCCGCTTGATTGGCTCCATTCCCTTCTTTCTGTCGGAAAAATAGTTCCTTCGGCAGCCGCAATGGCGGAACACGATCCTTGATCTTCCTCCGATCGACGGCCCAATCTGCTATGGCATGACCTAATCGGTATCGATAGTCTCTTCCCGTCAGAAGACTAGTTCTTTAGGCTTCCGCAATGGCAGGCGTATGAACCACTATCTTCTTCCGATAACTGCTGTTTTCATTACTTAGAAAAATTTTAAACTTTCTTTTACGGCGTCGGCAGTCGGAGGCCTTATCCGTCGAACGTGTAGTCGTTTAGCCGTCCGCAACGGCAGGCGCTCGATCAACGATTTTCCGCCGACAGACATCAAATCACTTAGAAAATTTTCCACGATTTTCTTTCCAACTATGCCCCGTCGGGCATGCTTCCGCCTAGCTCTTCCGCTACATCGAAAGTATTTCCCACTAACTCTTCCGATGATCCGACAATTCAAACACATACGAATTTTTTTCGAATTTTTTTTTTTTTTGAATTTTTCAGTCATTCCTTGATTTCTGTTGGGTAGAAAGAAATACTGTTTTTGTCCCTGTATCTTCGTGGTCCATTCAGGCCCATGCTACAAGATGAGCTCTGATACCACGATGTCACGTCCCCGTCCCTCCGATCGGCAAAGAGGACGCGACCATGGTGTTAACCATCCAGGCAACCAGCCCCATGAACATGTGAAACCATAAAATGCTAAAACAGAATGCTGAAATAAAACGATTTGAACTAGAACATGCACAGATGCAATTGTTTATCATACGCAGCGGAAACAACACACATACATACAGCATTCACTGAACATGTTCATCATAATCATTAACAGAAATATGATTGTAGAAGTAAAATAGGCAAGATTACTTATCTTATGAAGAACTCAATCCGCAACCAGCTATGTTGCTGCAACGTTCCACCCAACCATAGGTCAGCGTGCTCCTTAATCTCTCAGCAGCGCTGCCACCCCCGAGCTGTGCATGATTCTCCAAGGAATAAGGGAACAAGTAGGCTTACACATAGCCAAGGATACACAAAACACAGCTAAGCCAACACAGTTGGGTTTATCAGGCCATCAAGGAGTTGGGAAAGGCCAAATGCTAAGCTGGTGAGCTCATTGCAGAGCTAGGAACACCTACACCAGAACTAACCTGACTTCTAAGACACCCACACACACCCAACACAAGGAATTAGTCCCTTCTCTACTACACAGTCCCTCAGGCCCTGCATTCCCTTCCAGTGCTATTCAGGGGTTGTGGAGAAGAAAGCCAGCCCTCTAGCCCTGTCTATGTGGTTTCCAGCCACCAGGTTTATCAAGCAAACCAAGCCCCCATCCCTGCTCCCAACACAGTCCGAAGACCAACCATTGCACGCAGGCAATTAATCAGCTGTTATAGCTTAACAAGGAAAAAGGCTCCCAAGCGACTTGTACAGTCCCAAACATATCAGTGAACGTGGGGAAAACAACAATCCCAAACATAATCAATGAGCACAGCTCACAACATGGGGAAAATGACTCCAAACAGTCTGTGCATGAGGGAAACTTACACCAGACTCCAAAATACAGAGGGCAACACACAAGCATGAGCCACAAATTAGTGGGGTAAACTTACACACAGTCCCTGAACGTGAAATGGCTTTCCATAGGAGAAAATCGTGGGTGATAGTGCCAAGCAGCTCCCAGCTTACTGCGTGAGTAGCAACAACAAAGAACTCACAAATCGGCCTGTGAGGAATGGATACGGCCACACCATTCGCAAATCTGTGGAGGAAGAACTGTGTGGGTAAAACCAGGAAAGCTCCTGTGCGTGAGAATGAACAGCCAAGGCAAGAATGGCATCCTTATAGTGCGTGGAATGATAGGCGTAGTCCTCTCTCTACCCATCGTGAGGTTCATTGCTGGTGGAGTGTGTGGATGGGAAAGGAATGACAGTCCTGCCACCCCACTCCCAAAAACAATAACTACCTCAACCACCACCAGCAATTCTTAATGGTAGTGGTTGGATAAAACAAGGTGGTGACACATGGGTTTTTCCCTCATGGCTCAAGGTTTGACAATTTCCCCACCCTTATCCTTGTGAAAATCATGCCCCTTCTCAATTTAGTTGCCGCGAACGTAGCTGGTCGGGTTGATTTAATTAAAGATGCATATATACATGATGACAAAACTTAATATCTATGCCGCATGCCCCGATACACCATCGGTGACAATTTAAGTCCGAAACATAGCATAACCAATCAATGGTGGGGCCTTGGCCTTGAGCTCCACACCATGATCATTTACAATATATACATCATATACATCTAATGCAATGGGGTCAAAATCGGGGTGTTACAACAACAGCCCGTACCTACAGCTGTGGAAGAACAGGGGCAACCTGATTGGAAAGATGGTGAGGCTCCTAGCAAGAGAAACTCCAGCAAAAGGAAGTAGCAGATGAACAAGATGTTGATACACAAAAACCCGCATTTTTGAATATTCCTGCTGAAATTGCTACCCAAATCGGGACAGATGAACCAGAGGATGAGGTTATTCTTGATTTTTTTGAAGAAGCCAACCTTCTCAGGACATAGAACCAATAGGAATGGAACCCTAGTAGTAGAATGATGACTAGGTCGAACAAGACGCTGATACACAAGAACCAACATCCTTGAATATTCTTGTTCAAGTTGCCACCCAAATGGGGGAAGAAGAACTAGGGATTGAAACATCCTGAAATTTAACGAAGAAATTTGCACCCTGATTCCTGAACCGTCTCATGACACAGAGATAATAGAAATGGAACCCCAATAGCAGGAAGATGAGGAAGTAAACCAGGATGTTGCTACACAAGAACCAACATCCCTGGAAATTTCTGTGGAGACTCTCAAGATGCAACAAGAATCCAACCCTAGAATGGATATCATTCCTGATGTGGATTTAGGAGAGGATGAACAAATGCAATCACAATCCTTGGGGGACACTGAAATCCTTGAGGAACGGCTCCATATTGAAAAAGACATGATAGCAACTCTACAATCCCAGCAACACAAAGAAGGAGAAGGGCAAGGCTCTATTACACAAGAACCAACAGCCTTACACCCCCCTGTTGAAGTTACAACTAATAATCAGGTAGATAAGGAGATTAAAATTCAAGAGGAAGTTGTCCCACAAGAAACAACATCCTCGCAATCAGCTACTGAAGTTGCTACAGGAGAACTCCAAAAAGGGGATGCTATTACACAAGAACTAGCATCTCCAGAAGTTGTTTCAGGACTACCTATGGTTGAATTTGCTGCAGAAGAAATTTCAGGAAGGGATGATGTTACACAAGAACCAGCACCCCCAGAAGTGATCTCAGAAGTGCAGGATGTTCAATGTGGCACATCAGGTGATAAGGTATTGACAGAAATTCATCAAAATTTTATCAATTTGGATTCTAATGAGGAAGAACATCCCGAAGAAGAAGAAATCTTGAAGCCTACAGAAGAACTCTCGATCCTGAAAATAGAAGTGCGAAAGTGGAGAAGTCATGTGAAGAGATATCAGGAAGGGATGGTTTCCCTCACTGAACATTGAAAGATCATCAGGGAACTGAAGGAAAAATGGGCAGAAGAACTCATGACCCAAAAACTCCATGGGGAAGAACTACAAAAGGAGCTAAAGGAGCCGAAAAAGTTCAAGTCCATGCAAGTGGAAAAAAACCAGCTGTATGCTCTTTCTCAGGAATTATTGGGTACCAAAGTACCATCTTCCTCTTACCCTGTGTTTTTATTCGAGTAGTTTAATTGGTTTAAACTGAGGGCTGTGAAAGAAGGGAGATCATATGAAATAGCAACCTCGGAGAAATTCTTGGAAACATTTTTGGGAAGTGATTTTGAGGACCAAAATTTACTATGTGAGCTTTATTTGCATGAGATGGCTTGTCCTTTGGACTGCCATTCAAATCCTGTTCCTTTCTTAGGTGATGCTCAGCTGAGGGCTTTTGCCTCCTTTGTGAGCAATCATGTTCAGTGGGAAAGGTATTTCCAAACTTTCTCTCACAATGAGGCCCACTCAAATCTTTGGATCCGAAGTGAACCTTAGAATCCTCGTCTTCTCCTTGCTCGACATCAGAGTCTACTCTCATGTCCCATCCAAACTCGGCATATAATGGAACTTCAGGAAAGGGTTATTTCTACTTGTACCAGCGAGATTTCCATGCATCAACGAACGGCTTTGGAAGGTAGTCAGCACAGATGGCAATTTGCCTCTCCAACACTTAGAAATAGGGACCCCTACTGTTACAGGAATTTTGAACAAGCACTTTCTAGGATTGAGGGTTATGTTGGATGCATGAGGGAATGTAGGGTTAATTGGTTTAGTACTAACATGCAGGATTGTATAATTTGATATAATTTTGCATTATTCCATATTTTTATTTCAAAATTAATCATACTACTTACCCCACGACTTCCCGATTGACCCACAAGGGGAAAGAGATGCATGGTAGGACTATTAGAAAACCGGTGTTGTGTATCTTTGATTCCTTTTTCATCAATTATTTCATTAGTCATAATAAAATTAACCCCTCCTTGATTCCCCGATTGAGATCCACTTGGATCAAAAGAGGTTTCTTGAGGGTTTTCTTTTTAACAAGAGCACCTATTTTAAAATTTACTAAAAATAACGAAGACTCCAGTGTGTATGCTATTTACTTAGCTGCGGTTCGTTTGATCATTCAAGCTGCATCAAAAGCACTTGAGTGACTAGAATAATTAGGATTCACTCTCCCCAAATTGACAAACCATCAGGCGAAAATCCAATGCCTCAATCAAACCATTACAGTGGCAAAATACCCAAAGGAAACAGGAACTACTGAAAAGTGACCTTGGGGCGCCGATCTTTGTTACACCTTTGGGTGCATTATGAACAACAGCCTCAGAGACTCCATTCAGCTCACATATTCCTTGTGGGTAGCCGTGACAGTTTAGTTTTGGACATACTTCAAGTACCCCCTGGGTCTATCTGGAGTCCCCTCACCTAAGTTAAATTACTCATCTTCTTACATTAATTTAAAATTAACCAAGATACAATTGAAAAACATTCATTCCAGCACTCGCAAGCACTCTTAATTATTTTTTGACTCCATTTTCAAGGCACTGGTCAACTATTTATTTCTTTCAATCTATATGTGATTGGGTGTCATTTTCGTGCTTACTTGTGATTATCTCATCATGGTATTTGTTGTTTACAATTGTTAAATCGAAACTCCTAAAACACTTACTCTTTAATACCATCATCATACTAAATAATTTTGCCTTAGTAACTTAATAGGGTCTACCCCCCTTGGCTTTGTTAGGAGTTGAGCCTAAACGAAGGAGTCAAGAACAAAATGACAGCCTTGACTCGAGACTTGCCCCTAAGGACACACCGAGTGGCTTGAAGATTTCTGCCATGTAACCCAGGTGTGTGAAAGGCATCAACACTTTTTGGCACCATTACCGGGGATAAATCTTTTTATTCCCGGGTACGACTTAGCTTAACTTTTTTCTAAACAACTAAAAAGATAAACATAATTTGATTGATCTTGTCTTTAAAAAACATAAAAATTAAAAATCGTTCCATCTAGTGACTCCATTGTCTAACATCCCTCCAAGAATTTCTACCCGAAGAAACTGCCATCAATTATTCAATCATCTCCCTGATCCCGAAAGGTTTATTAGGGAAAGATTGAATACGCAGACTTCTCGTAGAAACCTTGAAAATTTAGGAGACCAATCCCTCTCAGATATCCATCACATATTTGTAGAGAGTCATGTTCACCAATCTCAAGAAATGACCAAATTGTTCAAACCCCTTGACTTTTCTCAAATAGCAGGTGCTCCCCATGCCATTCCAAAAGATGCTATCAAGAAGCTCCCCATATTTCAGGGCAATAATGCCATCACTGCCAAGTCTCACCTTCGAAAGTTTGAAAAGAACCTAGTCAGTTATTGCAATGATGTTGTCCATGACCATGACGATGTCAAAATGAAGCTCTTTGCTTTATCCTTAGAAGATGACGCTGAAGAGTGGTACCTCGACCTAGATGGTGATTCATATAAAACTCTTAGTGAATTCCTAGAGTGTTTTAAGAAGAAATGGGGAGAAAATAAAGAACCAAGACATCTGCTTGCTGCCCTTCATAACATTAAGAAGACGGAGAATGAAATCATGGATGAATTTAACACTAAGTTCAGGTGTGTGGATGTGGACCTCCCTAAAGAAATCAAGCCAAAGGATGCCTCCATCCTCATATCTTACATCGAAACTTTCACTGGTCTAACACTAAGTTCAGGTGTGTGGATGTGGACCTCCCTAAAGAAATCAAGCCAAAGGATGCCTCCATCCTCATATCTTACATCGAAGCTTTCACTGGTGATTTGAGGTACCAGTTAAGAGACAAAGAGCCGACCGATCTAAAAACTGCTCAGGAATTGGCCGAGAAAATAGAAAAGAATATGCAATCTTCAGGAAAATCCAACATTCTAGGTTACACTAGGGGAAACACTTCATACAACAAAGAAAAGGGAAAATCTGTTGAATCAGAAGAAAAGGGAGCCTCTAAAGATCCCATGGAAAAAGTAACAGACATAATAAAAGACTTGGTTACTAGTCAAAACCAACTTATGGCAAATCAGTCCGCACAACTGAATCATATGCACAATAGAATAATCACAATGGAAAGAAATAATGGACCTAGGAACTTTCAGCCTAGGCAGAATCAGATGTATCAAAAGAAGTTTCATCAGCAAGAGCATAAGATTCCAAACCAATTAGACTCATCTAACATGGTAGAAGAAGTAATTCCATGGTGTAGACCTTGTGAAATATTCCACCAAGAAAGCACTTGTTATGTTGCAAATCAAGTCATGGAACATGTGTTCGGGTACACAGGGTACTCCCAAAAGACTGAACACCTTGAGCAACCGCTTCACACAAATAAATCACAGATCAACACACCGTTGTTTGTCACGTGGTTAAAACCATTGAGAGGGAAACAGTCCACGACCCCAGCCAAATAGCTACTTGGATCAATTTATTATGCAAAAGAAATAAAGTTGCATGAGCTTCTCATAATCGATCAACTAGCCAAGGACTCTCTATGCTCTTTAAATAGAGATCATCGACCAATTGAGTGTTAAGCCATGAATCAATGGTAGATATGATCTAAGAGAATTTTAACCGTCAGATCACCCTATGTCTAGAACATATCGTGACCATTGGATTAGAATATTTACA
The DNA here is from genome assembly GCA_001517045.1 of Pseudotsuga menziesii. Classification (NCBI taxonomy): domain Eukaryota; kingdom Viridiplantae; phylum Streptophyta; class Pinopsida; order Pinales; family Pinaceae; genus Pseudotsuga; species Pseudotsuga menziesii. The sequence goes on from LPNX010137345.1 coordinate 56,221, forward strand.
AATGCATACTAAAGAAACACACTTTTACCTAATGGATATATTACACAAGGTTATCTTAACTAAATCCTAAGTGTCTAAATATCCTAACATCCCCCCTTAAGAACAACTTGGGATAGGATTGAAGGATTTACAAAAGTGACACTATTAGGAGAAGAAAGGAGGCATTAGAGCCTATCCCTCCTTAAGGACACATTCCTGAACTCCTAACATAGACCGAAGTTTAGAAAACTTCACTTCTGTAAGAAACTTGGTGAAGATGTCTGCAACTTGATCATTTGTAGGGAAATAGAGCACTTCAATAACACTATCATGAACAATATTTTTGATGAAGTGCATGTGTAGCTCAATGTGTTTGCTGCGCTGATGTAGAATTGGATCTTTGACAAGCTTGATGGCACTTTGATTGTCGCACCAAAGTGAAGTATGCTACTGCTGCTCGAATCCAAACTCTGAAAGGATCTGTCGAAGCCATAAAGCTTTCTGACTGGCATTAACTGAGGCTCGATATTCTGCTTCTGCTGAAGAAAGAGCAAGAGCTTGTTATTTCTTACAAGCCCAAGTGACAGGTCCAGATCCCAGACTAAAAACATAACCTACAGTAGACTTTTGATCATCAGGATCATCGGCCCAATATGAATCAGTGAAACCAACCAACAAAGGTTCCCCCCCTGTACTATAATGAATCCCAAACTAAATTGTACCTCGAATATATCGAAGTATTATTTTTGCTGCTTTCCAGTGACTTTCATGAGGATTTTGCATATAATGGGAAACACAACTAACGACAAAGGAAAGGTCAGGACGGGAATGAGTCAAGTATAAAAGACTACCAACAAACTAATGATACAAGGTGGCATCTACTTTAGGGGAAGTACAAGTGGTAGAAATTTTGACTCCAGACTGGAAGGGAGAAGGGGTTGGTTTACAATCTTCCATGTGGAAGCGACGAATAAGGTCACAAGCATACTTAGAATGGGAAAGAAAGATTCCTTCTTTGGTTTGCAAGACTTGGAGACCAAGAAAATAATGCGAATGTCCTAAGTCTGACACTTCAAAATTTTGCTTAAGACTGGATTTCACATGAGTTATAAGTTTAGGGTCACTACCAGTAAGGATAAGATCATCAACATAAAGAACAAGTATGACTGAGATGGTTTCCTACTTTCTTCGTATAGACATTGGAGTCAGAATGGCATCTAGAAAAACCAGTGTCAAGGAGAAAGCTATCCATTTTGGCATACCAAGCTCTAGGAGCTTGCTTAAGGCCATATAAGGATTTCTTAAGGAGACAGACAAGGCTAGAGTTATTCTGAACATATCCAGGAGGTTGTTCCATGTAAATTTCCTCCTGTAAATCACCATGTAAAAAGGCAAACTTGACATCCATTTGATGGACTTCCTAGTTATGTAAGGCTGCAAGGGAAAGAACAAGGCGGATGGAGTTCATTTTTGCTACAGGGGCAAAGGCTTCATTGTAGTCAATCCCTTCAACTTGAGAAAAACCTTTGGTAACTAACGTTGCCTTAAGTCTTTCAACACTTCCATCTGATGTATACTTAGTTCTATAGACCCATTTACATCTGACAAGTTTTCTTCCTTTTGGAAGAGGAACAAGATCCCAAGTATCGTTCGCCATTAAGGAACGACATTCTTCATCCATAGCTGCATCCCAATCTGGATTTCCTGAAGCTCCTGCAAAAGTTTTTGGATCATGATTCTCGGAAACTTGAGCCAAAAGAGAAGAGGCTCGTTGAAACTAAGAACGTGTTTGACGTTGATCTCTAGGATCACCGACAATATCACCAGTTGCTTCACATGTTAAACGAACCCATCGAGGAGGCATTGGTGCTGGTGCAATTTGAGGAACATGAGCAGGCGAAGGTGTATTTTCATCCTCGCTGTCATCATCAGAAACTGGAGTTGGAAACCTGTCAAGGAAGTTGGAAGAAGAAGAAGAAGAAGGCACAATCGTCGAATCAGGCTCGCAGGCCAAAGATGGCACACCTTCCAAGTTAGGCTTGCAGGCTAAGATATTTTCATCAAATTTAACATCTCTTCTAATGATTATATCATGAGAATGTGGCTGAAGAAGTCTATAACCTTTTACATCTTCAGAATATCCAACAAATATGCATTTTTACTTTTAGGCTGCAATACTTTCCGTTTTTCATCCGGAATGTGAGCCCATGCTTCACAACCAAACACACAGAAGTGACTTACATATGGTTTAATTTTACTCCATGCTTCTTTCGGTGTTATACCTTGTAAAACTTTAGTGGGTGTGCGATTAACTATGTAATTTGCACAATTTATGGCCTCAGCCCAATATTGAAGACTTAGTCCCTTAGATTGGATCATACAATTAGCCATTTCTTTTAAAGTGCAGTTCTTCCATTCAGCTACAACATTTTGTTGTGGTGTATATGGAACAATGTGTTGTTGTTGGATTCCTTGTTCAGTGCAGAAAGTAGTGAACTTGTTGTTAACATATTCTCCTCCATTGTCAGATCTTGACTTAATAATTTGATGACCAGATTGTTTTTCAACAAAGGCCTTGTAGGCCAAGAACATGTTAAATACTTCGCTCTTAAGTTTTAGGAAGTAAACCCAAGTGTATCTAGAGTAGTCATCAATGAAAGTTAAGAAATATTTGAAACTAGAAAAGGAAGCAGATGGAAGAGGTCCACACAAGTCACTATGCACAAGTTCCAAGGGAACTTAGGCATGCCAAGAATCACGTTTGTCAAAACTGTCCCAATGATGTTTTTCGAGTACACAACCAGAACAAACACCATCCTTGCAAGATACCATTGGAAGACCAGTCACCATATTGTCTTTACATAGTTGTTGCAATGAGCGATAATTTAAGTGACCAAATCGCTCATGCCAAAGTTTGCTCAAGTTATCACTATGAGCAACAAAAACTGAAGGAAAATGTGATGACCCAAAGTTGTTAAATTTGTACATCTTGGTAATATCATCAACAGTTCCAGTAGCAAGGACATTTTGAGGATTTTTAAAATCCTTGATTATAACTTGGTGAGGTGTAAACGTCACAGATTTACCTTCACCTGAATGAGTAATTTGATAGACTGATAACAAATTGCAAGAAATTTTTGGAACACATAGTACATCACTGAAATGACCATTTTCTACTGGAACTGTTCCAAATCCTACAACACTTAGAGATCTATCATCACCAACAAATATTTGTTTGGTGTTACATTCATGCATAATAAAAAAGATGGCTTTATGCTTAGCCATATGATAAGATGCTCCAGAATCAATGAGCCATTCAATTGAAGTAGAAGAAGAAGATGCAGTATAAGAGTAACCAGAAGCACAAAGTGCATGTCCATGAGAGGTAGATTCTAAAGACGAATCTAGGCTGATGTGGTGCTTCTTCATTGCTACTTCCAAGGCTGCCATCTTCTTAAAACACTTAGATTCATCATGATTATCTTTCCCACAAAATTGCAATGATGCTCAGTCTTCTTTCCTTTTTGCTTGGATCCTTTGTCATTTTTTAAAGAAGGAGCTGACTGAGAGAGTTTGGGACCCTTGTTGTTTGGCTTATTATTGTGAAAATTTTGTTTCTTGGGAGGCTTGGACTTTTCTTTCTATTGAGACAATAAGGCTTTCCTGGATGTATCTGCATTGTTAATTATTCCAATATGAATGAGCTTATCTTGCTCTCTAATTAATGAATCACAAAAGGATTCAAGACTAGGCTCTTGATAGTTAGCTGCAATCAAGGATTCTTTCATGGAGTAGAATGTAGATACAAAAATAGAATATGCAGGTCCAAGTTTGGAAAGAATATGATAAATACATTGTTTGTCTTCTTTCTTAATCTTGCATTCTGCATATAAGAGTCTAAGAGTTTTATACTTAGATAAATAGTCTTGAATGCATGAAAAATCATTTGGATTCAAGGAAATCAACTCATTCTCAAGTTGATGACTTCGAATTTCATTGTGTTTACCAAACACAGATTCCAACTTTTCCCAAGCTATATTAGGTTCATCGATTCCAGATATGTGAAATTGTAAATCAATAGAGATTGACATCCCAATCAATCCACGAGCTTCATCACATCTATTTTCCCATTTAATTTTCTTATCATCATCAGTGGGTTCTGTTTCTTTCCCTAAGTTTATCCTGAAAAGTCCCCTACTTCACAGAACATCCTCCATACGAGATTTCCATGAGAAATAATTAGAACTTGTAAGTATAATATCACAAGGGGGGGAATACTATAAAATAATGGCTGAAAGAACATAAACTAACTATCCAGATGCAAAGAGCTTGAAAAAATATGCGGTTTTAAAAAAAACGGCACTAAAAACTGATTTTGGATGATAAAGTTATGCTTGATCAAAGAAAATGTTGAAGATGTCCCCAATAGTGGCGTGGCAGATATTAATTTGACCAATTAAAAAAAAGAACCCCTCTTTCCAAGATCAACCTTTGACAATCACTTTACAATAAAGTTGTTTTTAAATGAATCACTTTTGTAGAATATGTGATGTTCACTTTTACAATAATGTTACTTTTAAATAGTGCGGCAATAAATTAAAAGACTTAAGTGACTCACTTTTTATTTTATTTTATTTATGTGAGATGCACTTTTACAATAAAGTAACTTGAAAATAGAAATTGCATGCACTAAAAAGTAGCTTAATAAGACTTAAACTCAATACCTATTAAGGAATAAAACAACTTTGGACCAAGTGAGCTAAGTTTAAAAGGTACGTAAAAAAATGGAAAGAGGAAGGGGGCTCCTTTTTTTTTAACTATTTTCTCTCGTTCTCCGTGCTTGTCTTTTTTTTTTTTCTGCAAATCACAAAAAAACGAAAAACAAAAACAAAAAAAACGTTTTCCACATAATGGGGTTAGATCTTGGTTAGCTTACCCGGAAAGTCTACATTTTCAAGTTTACTCGCTGTTTTTCATTTGTCGTGATCGCACAAGGTGCACGGCAAAGAGCATACGTAGCCGAGAAGATAAGAAAAACAAAATTTTCCTTGCTGTTTCGGATTCGCTGCGATCACACAAGGTGCACAGCAAAGAGTATACGCAGCCAGGAAAGGCAACAGTTCGAGACTAAAAAAGTAAAGATCTAATAATAAAACTAATAAAATATGAAAGATTTAAAAAAAAAATCAATCACTGTAACATTATACCTTCAGATTTGCTGAAATGAGTGTTTTTGGAACAAACGGAAACAATTTTTCATGAAATGAAAACTATTTCCCAATGGAAATGGTGCTCCAAACACAATGGAACAGCTCCCATAGGCCACAAATACATAAAAAATCCAAAACCAGAAACCATTTCAAAGTTTCGGTAACACTAATTCCAGATCTTGATCAAAACCGAAAGCGACTCTTCATAAACGCCCTGATACCATGTTCGGGTACATAGGGTACTCCCAAAAGACCAAAAACCTTGAGAAACTACTTCACACAAATAAATCACAGATCAACACACCGATGGTTATCATGTGGTTAAAACCCTCAAGAGGGAAACAATCCACGGCCCCAGCTAAATAGCTACTTGGAACAATTTATTATGCAAAAGAAAGAAAGTTACATGAGCTTCTCATAATCGATCAACTAGCCAAGGACCCTCTATGCTCTTTAAATAGAGATCATAGAACAATCGGGTGTTAAGCCACAGATGTAGATATGATCTGAGAGAAGTTGAACCGTCGGATCACTCTATGTCTAGAACATATCGTGACTGTCGGATTAGAATATTTACAAATGCATACTAATGCATACTAAAGAAACACACTTTTACCTGATGGATATAGTACACAAGTTGATCTTAACTAACTCCTAAGTGTCTAAATATCCTAACAACATGGATTTGCCGAGTTCAGTAGTCAGGAAACAACTTCAAGCGAGCATGATCATATATACATGTTAGGCTAGGCCTATCCTTTGTCACCAGCTAAACAGTACAAACCTAAGGATGAAACCATTGTAGAATCTTATAGTGAGACTTATGATGAAAACTGTAATGTACATGATGGGACTCCTACGTGTTCTCCATATAATGATAACAGTCTGGAAGGTCTACTTCCTTGTGACCTTTTTTCTGAAAAAGATGAGTATGAAAATGAGGACAAGTATAACTTGGAGCATGATACAAGTGGCGAGGACTCCCATGATCCCCGACAAAGATGTTGATGAGGAGTCCTGGACATTCATGGAAAATCTAGTCTATGACATGAATAAAGAGGAAAATAATGAACCAGAAACTTTTGATGGATTTGTTGATTTTTATGTCTATGGCATATCTAAAGGAGACAGCATGGACCATGTGGCCTTGGGAAATTTTGATATGAAAAAGGAGCATGCAGTTTATCCACATAATCAGTCTGAGCCATATATCAGTATCAGTAATGAAGACAAAGAGAACTTGATATCAGCAATGGGGAATCCATCACATCTAACATAGATGATGGTGATGACTATTGAGATTTTTGTGGATATCTTATTAAGAATCCTATCTATGCTATATCTAGTAAGGGGAGTGTCTATTTAGAAATTTGTGGAAGTCCAATCTACTATACTTCCATAGAGGGAAGCATGGATCTAGAGACTTTCGAAAATCCTAGTATGGAAAAGCAGCATTCAAAACTCTTATATGATCATTCAGAGTCATATCATGCAGAGCCGCACAAAGGTATCAATAATGAAGACATGGAGAAGCAATGTTGTGAAAAGATAGATGTGATGCAGTTAGTAGAATATCAGTCTCAACTATTATCTTCACATATAGAGTTTCCTCATGATTTGGAGCTACTTGGGAATTATACAGTGAATTATCATCCGGTAAGCCTTGATGATCAGTATGATGGTGTAGTCAATCTGCCTCATCATTTCGATTTGTACATCAACCCTGTCCAGTCATGGATAGAAGCAACCTGCGCAAGCACTTACCAGTTTGGGAGGAAGTTTGACGACATTATTCATGCCTATGATTTCCCATCCATCCCGCCCCTTCCAGATCATCACGCAGGTTTGCATTTTCTGAATAAAGTATCCTTACTTTGGCTGGTAACCAAAGACAAGGAAAAAAAAAATTATGTTAATAAAATGCTTAGGTGGTTACATTAGATTTCTAATTACACTTAACCATTTTTATATCATGCTTAGAGTAGGAAAATAAGCTCCTTGAAAAAGAGCATTTACTTTCCGCATTTTTTCTTTTGTACTTAGCTATAATCAGACATTTTTTTAATTAGTTAGTTACATTTATTTTGTTTAAATAAATCAGCTTAATGGTTCATTTGGTTTTTATGTAAAGCTTGTCCTACTGAGGTTTTCTTGTCAAGTTGAGATGTTTTTACAAGGTGTATAAACTAGAGATTCTGGTGTTCTCGTATCCTCTCCTTGCCCTATGACCAGATTGAGCACACGTCCCGTAGTTGGAGCCAGAATGTTACCACCTAAGTTGTACTTAGTGGTTTTTTATCAAGTGAGCCTGGTGAACCGAGCAAATATTTTTTGTTCGTACTTCAGAAGACCTTCGGAAGTGCTTCTGGGAAGTGCTTGTTGTACTCTATCACATGTTCATACCCCATGGGGGAATTGTAATAAATGTTCTAACATGATAGTGTCTGTAAAAGACTCGGTTTCTTAGACTTTATTTGTCAATCCGATTAGCCCAGGGTGTTTTTTCCCTTGGTTATTATTGGTTGTTGAATAAACGACTGATAATTTTTTAGTTTTTCACTCCATACCTCCAAAGTTGGGGTGGTCGACTTGGCATTTAGGCCTATTGAGGTTATTAGAGTCTACGTGTCAATGTATAAACATGCTAGGCATCATGGTCGAGTCATATGAACATGTCTAAGTCCCCCTACGTTTTTCATTTTTTTTTTTTTTTCAGCGTTTTTTATTAAAATTTAATTTTTCCAAAACTTAAGCTATTTTTTAATAGTTTAATTGGAAAAATTGGTTTTGTAATAAAAGTGGGCTTGGAATCTGTTTCATTCGTGTAGGTGCTCATTTTCAAGATAAGAGCACCCAGTAAACCTATAGACCCACTATTTCCTAGTTTTAAGTGATTTTCCATCACTCGGGTCAGAAAGCCCTAAAAAATCAATTATTGATTATTTTAATTAATAAATTGATGAATAATGGAGCAAATCCAAAATCCTAGATCAGTGGATTCTCAACCGATTTGATTGAAATTAGTCAGATCTGCACCAAATTGACTGGATCTGACAAATCCTTGACTGAAGGAGGTGATCTGGGTGGATCCAGAGTTGAACTTCAACTTCCTTTATGGGGAATTTCACCCTCCCTCTCTCCTCCGCACGTGTGGGCTCATCTGGATGAGTTTTGGTGGATGCTTCAGTCAACAAGTTGAGGTGTCAGTCAAATCAGCTCTTTGATTGACATTCAGACTCAGTATAAGCTTAGTTCAGCTTCAGATCAGGCATTGATGGACTCTCCTTCAGCTACAGTGGTCTATCTCCTTGGGATTTGCGCCCCCTCTAGGCTAGGGTTTCAATTTTGTGTATAAATAAAGCATGGCCGCCTCCTTTCCAAGTTAGTTAGAACTGGGATTGAGGTGTTGTTGCTCTTGTACTGTGTTATTGTTTATTATTCTGGAATAAAGAAGCTTTGGAGGCAAGATCTATGGTGTAATGCTCTTCATGTGTGGATGGTGATTGTCAAATGCTTACGAGGTATAATCTGTGTTATTTATCATTGCTTTTGCTGGTTAATTGTTGGCCTTGAAGGAGAGAGCTCCCTCCTGTTAGGGTAAGAGTTTATTCTAGTTTGATTTATTCTCTTATTGCTACTTGTTTCAGATCTATTGGAGTTGTATGTATTTTAAGTTTAATTGCATGATTTTCAATTATCTCTTCCTGCAGCGCCTATGTTTTAACCATCTGTTTGTGCAAGGATTTCTAAGTTGCAGGTGATCTCACTTGTAGAAGAGGCTGAGCTAGTTTGCATCTTCCTCATCTTCAAGATATTTTGAATGACATAGTCCCTTAGTGTTCCACCAAAGCAGACTCCAAAGCCCAACATTCCCAGGCTTCCATCACTCTTTCTCTCTCTTTCTTCTTCAAAAAATCAATTTTCTTACCTGGTTACTGTGTTTGAAAGCTTTTTTATCATTTGGATTTGTTATATCAAAGTAAAATTTAGATAGATCTGCTATTTCAAAGATCATAGTCTAGATCTCAATTCTAAAAAGTATCATTAAGCATTCTAGATCTAGCATAAGGAAATCGTCCGTTTTGCATGGCAAGTTAAAGAAAATCAGTAGGTTGCATGCTCTAGATTTCTTTTTCTGTTTTAAAAAGATTAAATCCATCAATCAATGCATATTTCATTGGCTGCACAAACAACAAGCCAAGATCCCAAGAAAATCAAGCTTGCTTTCCTTGGTTCCTTTTTCACCTATTTAGCTAGTTTTAACTTAATATTTTTTGAGTTAAGGTAGGCTGATCCAAAGGTACTCTTAAAGTGCTTTGGGGAATATGTTATTCTAACATGCTTGCTAGTTTTTAGCAGGTGTAACAGAAAAGAAAAGAAGCTGCTATTCGAAAGTGGCCTCGGGAGCGTTCAAATCCCCATAGGGGTCTCCCCTTTCACTAAAATTTAAATTTTTTGGAGAGTTGTAAGATCTTCGTTTCATCTCGTATAAGGACCAAGAGGTTTCTGATATTTCAATTTGCTGATATTGTAACCAATAATAATAAAATCAAATCTTTTTTTAGTAGGATCTTTCGAGCCCGCTCCCCATCCCCCCAGGGGGGATCTACGTCCGTTTCACTTTTTTGCATTTTTCCCTTTTTTCTGCTCTAGTTTAGTACTAACATGCAGGATTGTATACTTTGATATAATTTTTCACTATTCCATATTTTGATTTCAAAAGTAATCATACTACTTACCCCATGACTTCTCGATTGAGCTGCAAGGGGAAAGAGATGCGTGGTAGGACTAATTAGAAAACCGATGTTGTGTATCTTTGATTCCTTTTTCATCAATTGTTTCGTTAGTCATAATAAAATTAACCCCTCCTTGATTCCCCAATTGAGATCCACTTGGATCAAAAGAGGTTCCTCGAGGGTTTTCTTTTTAACAAGAACACTTTTAAAATTTACTAAAAATAACGAAGACTCCAGTGTGTATGCTCTGTACTTGGCTGCGGTTTGTCTAATCAGTCAAGCTGCATCAAAAAAACTTGAGTGACTAGAATAATTAGGATTCACTCCCCCCAAATTGATAAACCATCAGGCAAAAATTCAACGCCTCGATCAAACCATTACAGTGGCAAAATACCCAAAGGAAGTGGGAACTTCTGAAAAGTGACCTCAGGGCGCCAATCTCTATTACACCTTCCGATGCATTATGAACAATAGCTTCAGAGAATTCATTCAGCCCACATATTCCTTGCGGGTAGCCGTGACGGTTTAGTTTTGGACATACTTCAAGTACCCCCTAGGTATATCTGGAGTCCCCTTGCCTAAGTTGAATTACTAATCTTCTTACATTAATTTAAAATTAACCAAGATACAATTGCACAACATTCATTCCAGCACTTGCAAGCACTCTTAATTATTTTTTGAGTCCATTTTCAAGGCACTAGTCAACTGTTTATTTCTTTCAATCTATATGTGATTGGGTGTCATTTTCGTGCTTACTTGTGATTATCTCATCATGTTATTTGTTGTTTACAATTGTTAAATCGAAACTCTTAAAAAACTTACTCTTTAATACCATCATCATACTAAATAATTTTGCCTTAGTAACTTAATAGGGTCTACCCCCCTTAGCTTCGTTAGGAGTTGAGCCTAAACGGAGGAGTCAAGAACAAGGTGACATCCTTGATTCGAGACTTGCCCCCAAGGACACATGGAGTGGCTTGAAGATTTACAGGTAAAAAGGTACATGTTCCATTAACTCTATTTTTCTTATATATGTTTCTAAACCCTTGATGTCTATAGGTCATACCCTAGTATGTTGGTGACCTTAAAACCCCAAGTCATAAGGTAGATATTCCTCACAACAATGTCTTAGTGCTTTTGTATTTTTCTAGGTTAGTTATGTAACTGTTTTTAAATTATGAATAATTTTAGTTAGTTTTATTAATTCTAACAAACCTGGGACAAGACGTTCAAGTACCAGCAATGATGCGATCACTAGTTGGCATCATGTCTTTTCTAGAGTTGGTAACGTTTTAGTCGTGCTCCATTCACAGTGTTTTTGAATACATGACCCTATAGGGTTTTTAGTCCCATAGAGTCGTTATTGTTTAATTCTTCCATGACATAAAGTCCTAACCACCCAATATCTAGCTTTTTAGTCTTTTCTTTTATATGACCATTGTACAAAAGAACTATGTCACCCACTAGTATATCTTTGCCTTGAATATTCTCGTTGTACCGAGCTTTTTTGTTGTTGCTTCTGTATTTCCTGATGGTGTATTGCAAGTGTGCATTGTTCTTCAAGTTTTGTTAAGTTGAACATTATGTCATTGATAGATTTGAGAATGTCTATATGTATCACTTGTGTGATTGTCGAGGCATGTTGTTTAAAGTGTAGTGGCATGACAAATTCTTGTCCATACATTAACTTAAACAGTGTCTGTCACATTGATATTTTGAAAGTTGTTTGCTAGGCCCATAATATGGCTGATATCTTATCATCCTAATCATCCCTGTCAACACTACATATTTTTGTTAATCCTTTTACCAATGTTTTATTGAATGACTCAACTATGCCATTCAAATAGGGATGATATGATGAAATCTTATGATGGTCAATCATAAATTATTTTAATAGCACATCAATTATTTCGGTGATAAAATGCATTCCATGGTCGTCGATAAGAGTAAGAGGACAACCAAATCGTGTGATGATATTTTCATAAATAAACCTTGTTGCTGTTAGGATATTTAGACACTTAGGAGTTAGTTAAGATCAACTTGTGTAATATATCCGTTAGGTAAAGTGTGTTTCTTTAATATGCATTAGTATGCATTTGTAAATATTCTAATTCGACGATCACGATATGTTCTAGACATAGAGTGATATGATGGTTCAACTTCTCTTAGATCATACCTACCCTTGATCTGTGGATTAACACCCGATTGGCCCATGATCTCTATTTAAAGAGCATGGAGGGTCCTTGGCTAGTTAATCGATTATGAGAAGCTCATTTGTAACTTTCTTTCTTTTGCATAATAAATTGTTCCAAGTAGCTATTTGGCTGGGGCTGTGGACTGTTTCCCTCTCAAGGGTTTTAACCACGTCAAAACATCGATGTCTTGATCTGTGATCTGTTTCTGTGAGTGGTTGCTCTTGGTGTTCGGTCTTTTGGGAGTACCCTGTGTGCCCGAACATGGTATCATAGCGTTTATGAAGAGTTGCTTCCATTTGTGATCTAGATCTGGAATTGGTGTTGCCAAAACTTGAAAGGGTTTCTGGTTCTGGAGTTTTTGTGCATTTGTGGCCTATGGGAACTATTCCATTGCATTCGAAGCATCGTTTCCATTGGGAAATATTTTTCGTTTCATTGAAAAATGTTTCCATTTGATCCAAAAACACTCATTTCGGCAAATCTGAAGGTATAATGTTACAGTGATGGATTTATTTTATTTATTTTTAAACCTCTCACATGTTTATCAGTTTTATTATTTAGATCTTTATTGTTTTTAGTCTCGGATTGTTTTCTTCCCTGTCTGCGTATGCTCTTTGTCGTGCACCTTACGCAATCGTGGTGAATCAGAAACAGAAAGGGAAAGGATTTTCTCAGTTGCGTATGCTCTTTGCCGTGCACCTTGTGCGATCACGACGAATCAAAAATAGAGAGAAAACATAGACTTTCCAGGTAATCTAACGAGATCTAACCCCACAAGCGTGGATTTTTTTTATTTTTTTTATTTTTTCAGTTTGTGGTGTGATTTGAAGGAAAAAGAAGCAATTACGGAAACCAAGAGAGGAGAGTAAAAAAAAAACCCTTTCCTCATTCCCTTCTTTTACGTACCTTTTAAACTTAGCTCACTTGGTCCAAAGTTGTTTTATTCCCTAATAGGTCTTGAGTTCAAGTCTTATTAAATTACTTTTTAATAGTGCATGCAATTTCTAATTTTAAGTTAGTTTATTGTAAAAGTGCATCTCACTTAAAAATAAAATAAAATAAAAAGTGAGTCACTTAAGTTTTTTATTGCTGCACTATTTAAAGTACGATTATTGTAAAAGTGAACATCACTTATTTTACAAAAGTGATTCACTTAAAATCAACTTTCTTGTAAGTGATTGTCAAAGGTTCGTTTTGGTAAGAAGGGGTTCTTTTTTTTAGTTGGTCAAGTTAATATCTGTCACGCCACTATTGGGGACATCTTCAACATTTTCTTTGATCAAGCATAACTTCATCATTTGGAATCAGTTTTCAGTGCCATTTTTTTTAAACAGCCTAATTTTTTTAGCTCTTTGCATCCAGACAGTTAGTTTATGTTCTTTCAATCATTATTTTACAGTATGGCCACCCCTTGTGATATTTTACTTGAACATGTTTCAACTAGTTCAACCTCTACTTATTTAGTTATGTACTTAAATGCAGTGATAATGTATCGAGCACCTATCCTCCGACCGGTATTTGGAAATGGGCCAACAAAGTCAATTTCCTATTTTTCGAATGTGAGATTGATATTTACAGATATGAGTGGCATTTGATGTCTTTCCAGTGGTTGAACCATGCATTAGCATCTGCCACATTTGTTGACCTAGGTTTTACAATATTTATTTATGGTTGACCACCACAGTCCTGACTGTAATATTTTCTTTTGCAGTTGTATCAAACTAAAACTGTCCTCCTATTGATCCCAAGTGAGCCTCTTCTATGATTACTTATCTTTATTGGTTGAGAACACACTGACAAAGTACATCATCTAGTCCCAATTTATTTAAATATATGTTGATTAAAGTGTTGGGTGAAACCTGCATTACTAGGATTTTCTTATTTTTCTCCATCATTCCGGTCGATGCTTGTCCTTCTTGTAGAAACTTGATATAACTACTAGTTATGTCAGCATAACTTTGACTCTAAATAAGTGTGCATCGAAGAGTTCATTGCCCATCCTGTCTAGATCTTCACCAGCTTCTATCCTCGATAAATGATCAAGTATAACATTTGTCTTCCTAGGTCGGGTGAATATTTCAAATTAGAATTCTTAAAAGAGTAAGATCCATCTACATATCTGGCTATGGTGTAGTGGTTTATTAACCAAATGGTTTAATTCTTGGTGGTCATTGAAGAATATAAATGGATTAGCCAACAAATAATGTATGTATTTTCGTAAGGCAAATATCATTCCTAGTGCTTCATGATCTATCGTGGAATAAATTTGTTCTTCCTTATTCAAACTCTTACTACCGTATGCATTTGGATTATCCATCCCATCATCACTTGGTTGCGTGAGTAATACTCAGATGACAATACCCAATGCATCAATGTGGACATGAAATTTATTCGACTAATATGGAAATCTCAAGATTGTGGATTCAAATAGCTTCATTTTAAGTAGTTCGAATGATTGTTCACATTTTGGAGTCCACTTGAATTCGATATTTAACTTTAGTATTTCTTCTTGGGGAAAAGTCATATCAAAATAATATCTGATGATTTTTTTGTAATAACCTGTGTTCCCTAACAATATCCTAACTTTCTTAGGGTTCACTAGTGGTTTTAAATCAAGGATTACTGTAATATTTTCTATATCAACCTTTATACCTTCTTTGTAGACTACATGTCCCAATAATACTCCAACTGGAGTGGAAAAGATGAATTTCTTGATGTTGAGTGATAGTTGAATCTGTTTGCATCTGTCTAGCATCATGTGAATCCACTGCACATGTTCTCTCGGCATTGAATATATCAAGTCCAATCATCAAAGTATACAACCATTGTTTTGTATAGATATTCTTGAAAGGCTTTGATGACAAATCTAAAAAATATAGCCATAGCTTTTTTAGGCCAAATGGCATAACCTTGTAGGTGAATGATCAGAGTTCACAGAAAAACATGGTCTTGTGTTGATCTTCTTCAGCTATATGAACTTGGTTATATCTAGAGAATTCATCGGTAAATGAGTAGCACTCATGCCCCACAACTTCATTGATAATTTCATCAGCAAATGTCATCGAGAAAGGGTCGGTCAAGGTTTCTCTATTCATACCATGGAGGTTGACACAAATTATCAGTCGTTTTGGGTCATGTTTCTTCGGATGCATGACCATCGGAATAGACCATTCAGATTTGTTAACGAGATATATAATTCCTACATCTAGTATATTTTTTATTTTCTTTTTGGCAATGCCCTTGTACTTGTGTTCTAGCTTATAAGGTATTTTCTTCACAGACTTGGCATCATGCATAATGACACTTTTCATTTTCCCCATTTTTGGGACTATACCTTTCAAGTATTTGTAGTTGTGAGCAAATACATATTGATATTCTTTTAATAAATTAACAATTTCAATTTTTTGTTGCTCTGACCAGTACTCTCCAACTTTGGCCATCTTAGGTATGTCATTGTTTGAGATGTCAAACTCTTTTACTTTGATCTATGCATCCATCCATTTTGGTGCTTTGGATTCATCAATATTTCGTTCCCCTTCATTAAATTCTATGAAGGTTGGGTTGGAATATTTTTGGTCATCCTCATCAGTATTTTCTTTGGTATTAATTTTTAGTATTGTCTTGATTGAATGTTGCATCCGGTGGTGATCTCTTTTCCAACAGAAGCTTTTTCCAATAGTGTTTTCATTTTCCATTTGTAGTCGCATTGGTTGTGGAACCGATTGATTCTTAATTGTTGTGATTATATTGCATGTTTCCTTGGGTCAAATGATATTAATTGTCCTATCTGGCTATGTAATGAACTGTTATATATGTTTTCCACCAAGATTTGTAGTCACCCATGTTCACCTACATTTCTGGATACTTAATCTACATGCATTACCAGTGACTCTCATTCTGTATACCGTAAGGGGGGGAAGATTTGTCGATTCAGCATTAGACGGTACTAAAGTTGGATATTCCTTTGTTCTTCCTTAAAGAAAATTCGGTATGATAGATAATGTAAAGCATGTTCATGTCATCCTTTGTGTGATAACTTATACAGACCATCAATCTCTTGCATGTGCCTCACAATTTTCTATCTGATAGTTGTATAGTTTTCAGTCAAAATTTTGTCCGACGGACATGGGAAACCCCAAGTGAAGCTCCCCATATTCATTTGGCTTGACTGAGTCTTCATTATTTTCCATTATCCGATATAATATCCTTATATCTCCTTTTTTTTCATCAAGTTATTCCCATGGTTTGCCTTGAGATGGGTATATTGGTACAATAACTTTCTTTCCACCCCCCTTGATTTTTATTCTATCTTTTTCCTATGAGATAAATGCTTTCATTTTTTGGTCCCAAGGTCAACCAACTAGTGCAGGGAAGGATTTTTCTCCTTCCTTTAAATCAATTATTTCAAAATCTATTTGAGTTAGTATGCCCATGATTCCAATGTTAGCATTCTTCCATACTCCAATAGGTTCAATCAGTCCTTGGTCAGTGAGCTTAAGATACATGTATGATTCTTGCAGTCATGTCCGACCAAGACGTTCCCATGTAGTTCTAATCATTATATTTGCTTGCGACCTGTTACCACCTAAGTTGTACTTAGTGGTTTTTTATCAAGTGAGCCTGGTGAACCGGACAAATATTTTTTGTTCGGACTTCAGAAGACCTTCGAAAGTGCTTCTGGGAAGTGCTTGTTGTACTATATCACATGTTCATACCCCATGGGGGAATTGTAATAAATGTTCTAGCATGATAGTGTCTGTAAAAGACTCAATCTCTTAGACTTTATTTGTCAATCCGATCAGCCCAGGGTGTTTCTTCCCTTGGTTATTACTGGTTGTTGAATAAACGACTGATAATTTCTGAGTTTTTCACTCCATACCTCCAAAGTTGGGGTGGTCGGCTTGGCATTTAGGCCTATTGAGGTTATTAGAGTCTATGTGTCAATGTATAAACATGCTAGGAATCATGGTTGAGTCATATGAACATGTCTAAGTCGCCCTAGGTTTTTCAATTTTTTAATTTTTTCAGTGTTTTTTATTAAAATTTAATTTTTCCAAAACTTACGCTATTTTTTAATAGTTTAATTGGAAATTTTTGGTTTTGTAATAAAAGTGGGCCAAATAATCAGTTTCAGTCATGTAGGTGCTCATTTTCAAGCTAAGAGCACCATGTAAACCCATGGTCCCACTTTTTTCAGGTTTTGAGTGATTTTCCATCACTCAGGTCAGAGAACCCCAAAAATCAATTATTGATTATTTTAATTAATAAATTGATGAATAATGGAGCAAATCCAAAATCCTAGATCAGTGGATTCTTAGCCAATTTGATTGAAATCAGTCAAATCTGAACCAGATTGACTAGATCTGACAAATCCTTGACTGAAGGAGGTGATCTGAACAGATCTAGAGTTGAACTTCAGCATCCTTTATGGGGAATTGTGCCCTCTCTCTCTCCTTCACACGTGTGGGCTCTCCTGAAAGCTCTGTGGATTGATGTGTTAGTTTGTGGGTTGATGTGTCAACTCAATCAACCCCCCAATTGACAAGTAGGCTCAGTGGAAGCTCAGTTCAGCTTCAGATCGGCATTGATGGACTCTCCTTCAGCTATAATGGTTTGTCTCCTTGGTATTTGTGCCCCCCCAGGCTGGATCTCCTATTTTTTGTATAAATAAAGCTCAGATCACCTCTTCCAAGCTAGTTAGAATTGGATTGAGGAGCTATTGCTGTTTTAATACTGTGTAATATCTTTTTCTATTGGAATAAAGTGAATCTTTGGAGGCCAAATCTGTGTAATGCTTTTATATGTGTGGATTTAACATTGTCTTGCAACTTTTTACCATTGGCTTTCTCTCAATTTCTGCATCTGAATCCTGATTCTCTTAATGATTCAACTAAATCAGTAGGAGTATAGCTGGGCAAGTAAGATTACTTTCTTTTCAATATCTCATAGTATATATGCTTAAAGATTCAGATCATACATGTTTAAATAAGTTTAATTGCATGTAATCCCTCTCTTTCTTCATATATTTCTATTCAGGTCTCATAAGGTTTTGTGCAGGATTGTTTGTTAGTTTTCAGGTAACAAGGGTTGGATGAACTGTGGATCTCGCTTGACTCCACTGGGCATCCAACTATTTTGTGAAGGCATTGTCCCTCGGCATTCCACTAACTAGTCTTCTTTGTAGATCCATTCCCCGACAACAAGCGCTCTTCCTTTCCTCTTCCTTCTTCAAATTTCTTCAAAATTAGTCCGGTTACTTGTTTTGCAGCTTTAAATTTGTTAGATCTATCAATTTCAGAGTTCATATTACATAGATCTTGCTGCCTTAAAGCTCATAAAACTAGATCTCGTTCCTAAAGAATTTTTTACAAGAATTCTAGATCTAGTTTTAGGGAAAATTATCATTTTTCAAGGCTGTGAAAGTAGATCTAAATCTTGTTGAATGCATGGTTGTTTCCTTAGAATCAAAAAATTTATATTCAGAAATTTAAGTTCTTCATATTGGCTTCCCCCAAAGTAGGCCAATATCCCAAGGAAATCTTGCTTTCCTTGGTTCTTTTTCCACTTCCTTAAAAACTAGTTTTAACTTAGAATTTTTGGGTAAAAGGTTTGTTCATCCAAAAGTACTTTCAAAGTAATTTGGGGCATATTTAACTGTGATAATATTGCTGTTTTTTAGTAGGTGTAACAGAAAAGAGGAGGAGGTGCTGTCTGGAAATCATTTTTGGACCATTCGAAACCCCCCAGGGGGTCTCCGTCTTCCAAAAATTTCAAAATTTCGCAATTTGTAAACCTTGGGTCTCATTCCATATAAGGACCGAGCATATCATTTTCAATTTTCTGATATTTTAATTGTTGTTAATAAAAGAATAACCTCTTCGAATAGGCTCTTTCGGGCCTGTTCACCATCCCCCATGGGGGGATTTGCATCTGTGTCATTTTTTACTTTTTGTTCATCTTTTTTCAATATAGTGTAGTTCTAATCTACAGGTTAGTATACTTTGACTTATAATCATTTCCATATTCCATATTTGGTGGTTTCAAAGTAATTTTAATACTTACCCCACGAGCCTCCTTTTGAGCCGAAAGATGAAGAAAGGGTCGTGGTAGTCTAATTAGAAAATTGTGGTTTGCTTATCTGTTTATGCTTCATCTACTATCATCATTTGTTTTAGTAATCATAATAAAATCAAATCCTCCTTGATTCCCCGATTGAGGTCCACTTGGACCGAAAGAGGTTCTTGGAGGGTTTTCTTTTTAACAAGAACACCTCCTTTAAAATTTACTAAAAGTAACAAAGACTCTAGTGTGTATGCTTTGTACTTGGCTGCGTTTCATTCGATCATTCAAGCTGCATCAAAAGCACTTGAGTGACTAGAATAATTAGGATTCACTCTCCCCAAATTGATAAAACATCAGGGGAAAATCCAACGCCTCGATCAAACCATTACGGTGGCAAAATACCCAAAGGAAGCGGGAAATCCTGAAAAGTGACCT
Organism: Pseudotsuga menziesii; assembly: GCA_001517045.1. Taxonomy (NCBI): domain Eukaryota; kingdom Viridiplantae; phylum Streptophyta; class Pinopsida; order Pinales; family Pinaceae; genus Pseudotsuga; species Pseudotsuga menziesii. The sequence goes on from LPNX010137345.1 coordinate 75,838, forward strand.
CGGGGCACCGATCTCTGTTACACCTTCGGGTGCATTATGAAAAACAGCCTCAGAGACTCCATTCAGCCCACATATTCCTTGCAGGTAGCCATGACGATTTAGTTTTGGACATACTTCAAGTACCCCCTGGGTATATCTACAGTCCCCTCGCCTAAGTTAAATTACTCATCTTCTTACATTAATTTAAAATCAACCAAGATACAATTGCACAACATTCATTCCAGCACTTGCAAGCACTCTTAATTCTTTTTTGACTCCATTTTCAAGGCACTGGTCAATTGTTTATTTCTTTCAATCTATATGTGATTGGGTGTTATTTTCATGCTTACTTGTGATTATCTCATCATATTATTTGTTGTTTACAATTGTTAAATCGAAACTCCTAAAAAACTTACTCTTTAATACCATCATCATACCAAGTAATTTTGCCTTAGTAACTTAATAGGGTCTACCCCCCATGGCTTCGTTAGGAGTTAAGCCTAAATGGAGGAGTCAAGAACAAGGTGACAGCCTTGACTCGAGACTTTCCCCCAAGGACACACCGAATGGCTTGAATATTTCTACCACGTAACCCAGGTGTGTGAAAGGCGGCAACACAACCCAAAGTCAATAATGAACTGTGAAATGTGATATCCATCAACATCTAGGTCAGGGAGGGGATCAATGTCCATTTTTTTATTTTTTATTTAGGCTGCACATATTTTTAGGAATCTTTTCTTTGTTGTTGTCCATTCTTATTGCATACGTTAGATCAATCAATCATGTAACGACTTCCTCTTTTTTTAAGAACTAGAGCAATTAATTCAAAGTTTTATTTTTGGATGCTTATGCATCTTCAACTTTAGATAATTCTTCAAAGATTCTTGAAGAATTATTAAAAATTTGTTTATGTTGATGGGGCTGGGGGTAATTGTTATCTTTATTTTGGATATTCTTAACTTGGGGGTTATCATGACCAATTTTTGTTCATTGTCTTGTAATAATGTGTAGATTCTTATAATTCAAGACTTCATGCGTTGGCACACCAGTCAAGAGGTTAACATTCTTTTTATTGATAATTTTTCCAAGCATGATGGGGGGATTATTCAAGAGAATTGTCCCCCACCTCAAATTTTGTACGTAATTTGACATCCATTATGGCCTTCCAAGGGCTGTCAGGACTCAAATGTTCTTCACTAAAATAAAAGAAACATCTTGGTTTAGAATGAGCATTATGGATGTTTCCATGATTGTTGTAGCGACCAAAACCTCGGTATCCCCTACGTCGGTTGTATCCATTCTTGTGTTGGTCATTGTTTATGTTATTCTCCCTACCTCTATCTTTGTTCTAATTGATGGTCTGTGCCTGATAGATTGTGTTATAATTATTTTTATTCTTCAATTTTTTTATACATTTAGTTGTGAAGTGTTGGGTCGTTCAACATATACCACACCCTTTTGGTTTAATGGAGTCAAAATTGTACAAACATTCAGCTGTTGTATGTGGATCAAATCTTTTGCATATGCGACATAAACATGTTGTTTGATCTATCTTAAAACTTTCAGGTCTCCTTTGTTCTAGAAAAACTATTAGGTCTTCATGTAGGTATCGACTTTCTTCTAGGAATGTCCTTTTGTCGCCTTGATGTTGTATGCAGTCATCAAATTGACATGAATATTTTGTGTGGCATTCAAAAGAACATGTCATGCACCATAAGTCATTATCTTGTAATGCGAGTTGTTGTAAAGAATTTTGCATTATCTTCAGTTTTTATTCAAGTCTGTGGTTGGTGTGGCTGACAAGAAAAATGCATTGGACTTGACTTTATGTGTTTTTTCAAGGCGTCATCATAATTGAGGTAAATTTGTATAACCTCAAAGACGTTTTGATTTGTGGCAATAATCCAGCAATAAACCATTGAGTAAGAATATATTTGTCTATTTTTTATGGCATTTGGCTAAGTAGATATTTAGATATTTTATAGTATTCTCGTATAGATTTGCATAATATTTTCTCTTTTTCTTTGAGTTTTTTAGCAGCTAGGTGCTTGATATCTTGAGTGTGAAAAAACCTCCAAAAATCTCTTCTTGATTTTTTGTTTGGGTTTTGGTCCATTTTATATAAAAATCATATACTAGGTGAGATGTCTTTTACGAAGACCATCTGTAAACATTGTTAATTGTTTGTTCTCATAAAAAATAGCATTAGCTTCCCATACAGTTTCACAAACAAACCAATGTTTTACAAGGTCTTCATCCCCTTCATAAATAGGACACTGTACTTGAGTAGTAGCCATACTAAAATAATTATTGTAGATATTAGTTGAACTGTTATTATTTATAATACTTATTGATGAGGACAACCTATTGAATAAAGACTAACTTTATACTAACTGGTGACTTCTTTCCTAGGACAGTTTAACCTCTTCTTCAGACTCCTCACCAATAGGTCAGGATTGTGATTGATCTCTAGCTTCGATATATAATATTACGGGAAGAGGGCATACCTCCACACATTCTGAGTAGAAGAGATGAAAGCAGTTCTTTCCATATTCATGTGTAAAAATGATCCAATTTATGTGTAGTGGTCTTGAAATCATCATTCGACCAAGAATATGTCCATAAGAATCTATCCAACTATATATAATGTTTCCACCAGGTCACATGCACAAGTCTCACTCGACAATTTGTCTAACACTAGGGTCGGTCATCATAATCATTAGTACGACATTGAAGAGACTCTAAACATCATGTATTTCAATGTGCAAGGGTTGTGGGGTCAGCTCCATCAGATGAGGCCCAATCATCAATGTCGTCTCCTCACCCTCTCTATCAACTAGTCAACTTTCCCTTGACTCGGGTGGGTCTTTTGGCATCTCAACTCTTACTCTCGGTTTCTTCATGCTTATTTTCCCATGTAGTGGACTAATAATGTTTCTTAACTCCTATTTTTTCAATCTCTTTTCTCTTTCAAGTTTTTGGATATATGTTGTTTGTTTAAATTTGGCTACAGGTTTGTTTCATTGAAGTGGACTTGTCTTTTTTGTGGCCTTCATTGTCAATTTATTTGGTAGGCTATCATCATATTTTATCTACCCATCTTCATATGGTCAGTGACCCCCTCATTTCCAACATGACTACTATAGGGAAACTATTGTCTGTTCAGGGTGATTGCTCATTTCCTAAGGAAATGCTCCCATTGTCATTCTTGTACAAAGCACTCCCACTCTTTCTGCTTATGTTCCCAATTTGAACTTCCACTAGAGTATAAGGATAGACGTTCTTCTACGATGTGACCGGCTCCTTTCTCGATAAAAATTTTAAACAATAACTTTGCTATGGTAACAAAGAATTATTTGTGGAAGTTGTTGTAAAATATTTTTTATATTTCATTGAGTGATGTCCTTTCTTTGATATCTTGTTCTTCATAGTAGTCATCGCATATCTGATTGAACCACTCGTATAATTTTGTTCATCCCCCATTATTAAGATTATGCATCAACATCTTTTCATTGGTGGGGGTTGATTATGCTCATTAATTCAATCAATCAATTTCTTCAATTCATAGGGAACAACTTCAATGAGTTTTATGTATGTCTCGGTGAAGAATTTTTATCCGGATTTTGCTAATGATAACTTGTTCCTTCTGGTATAGTTTTGGATATAGTTCGCTATATTTTTGTTCCACCACTCTCTAATTTCTTCCTCGCTAACCATTTATGCAGATGTAATCATCTTTTTATCCCGAATAGTACTACCAGAAACTTAACAAATGTTGTAATCTATGGGATTACATATAGTTACCAATATTATATATCACATAAGCATATAGAACAAGACATTCACATATAATCAGACAGGAAGAATCATGAGTAATGGAGATAGTAGAAACAATCTTGTATTAACAGATAACCAAAGATTACAAAAGGATACTCTTCATTCTGGTTCATCGTCCTTATGTATAAAAATTACATTTTGTTATTCAGTTACATGTTGTTAACTTCCTATTTGGCTATCTAACCGACTCAATCAACTACCCGACTAGTTAGTTGTGAGGACCTAGTTGGTTGGCCAACTAGGATCCTCCAACAATTATGATGACAATGAATATGACGACGATGATGATGTTGGTGGAGATGATGATGATGATGATCAATGATGATGATGATAATGAGGATGAGGATGATAATGATGATGGGGATGGAAATGATGGCGGTGGTGATGCTAAATATGATGGCGGTGATGACGATGATGAAGATAATGACAATAATGACGATGGTGATGGTGATGGTGATGATGGTGATGATGGTTATCATGACAATGATGATAATGTTGATGCTGAGGATGATGATAAATATGATATTGATATGGTGACTTGACATAACCCCCAAACCCCTCAATCCCTAACTAACCAACCATTAACACAACCTTAACCCCTATGTAACGCCTAAATCCCTTATCTAACCTCTAAATACCCTAGATAAACATAATACTAGCACACTAAACATATAATATATATTATAAATTTTATAATATATACCATATATACAAATACATGTAGCATATGTTATATATTATTCTCTCTCTCTCTCTCTCTCTCTCTCTCTCTCTCTCTCTCTCTCTCTCTATATATATATATATATATATATATATATCACCACCCATGCCCATATCACATTCACCCCACACCCATATAACAATATTTCCCGCACCCATAAAGTAGAGGACCAAGAATAGTGCCCATATCACATTCAAGTTGTGCCCATGGAGTATAGGAACATGGGGACCATTGAAAAGAGGACGACCATAAGAGTAGAGGATTCCCATATAATAGAGGATGCCCACTAGAACACAGGACACACCCATGGGCTCCCACTGTTTCCCAAGAGAATAAGCACATTCCCACCCACTAACATGGTCACCCAACTTGTCTTTTTCAAGCCAAAGGAGGACAAAGATTAACCCAAAGGAGACAGTGCCAACCCCAAGGAAACAAATTGACCACACAATGTTTGTAAAATCATTAAGTGTCTCATTTTATAAAGATGGTATAGAATCACTAGTTGAGTTGGTATTCCTATTTCCTTTCTTATTATGTTGAATTTGGATGGTCGTGGATTGTGTTTCATTATGTAATTAGTAGGTCGTCCATCATAAAACAATTATATTTATTCACACCTTTTTCTCAAATCCTAAAGTGTTTTTTAATTCACTAATCTATTTAACCATGGATGTCTATAGGTCAAGGTGCGGTGGAAGTAATATTTAAATTTGAAGTTCATAAATGTTGTCCAAATATAAAATTAATTATTGTTCCTTGATTTTCCATAACTAATTGATGCTTCCTTGAGGACTCTCAGTGGATTAACCTTAATTTCCAACTACCCTCACAAGTAGATACAATTTTATCAACAACTTTAGTTGGAATCAACTTGACATCTTGAAAAATCATTTTATTACGAGATAATAAAATTCCTCCAACCACAAAGTAAGAAAGAACTTGAAACTTGTATAGTCTTGTATGCTACCCAAGATTAAAAACATTTTTCCAAAATTATCTAATCCCATTTACTTCTACCAGAAAAAATGTGATGAATTGCATTCTAAAGTAAGAAAGAGCTTAAAACTTGTATAGTCTTGTATGCTACCCAAGATTAAAAACATTTTTCTAAAATTATTTTATCCCATTTACTTTTACCAGAAAATATGTGATGAATTGCATTCTATACTTCTTTAGAAGAAATACATTCAACATTAGATCTGATAACGTAATGGCATTTATAGTTAAAAAAATTCATTTAATGATTCAAGTCACCTTTTTCCTTTAGGTTTGCCACTTTAGTTGATTTGACTTATGGAATACCTTCCTTCTCCCTCTTTTTGGTCCACAAAGAACTAAAGAACTAATTTCTAATCTTATTAAGGATTACTTTTGGAATATGGAAAATATACATCCAATATATTGGAATAATTTTCATAAAAAGCATGACCAACACTAATCTTCCTCGGATAGCCATTTGTTGCATCGCAATATAATTCTATATGTCATTTATGACCCATGTACCCGTGTGATTCAATAGGATTTGTTCTTCGAGCATAATCTTCTTACTTAATTGACATGAATTGTTCGCCAATTCAATCATAAATGAAATTAACTTATGTGTCCCTTCACTTGCTTCTAACTGTGCGATCTGGTGACCTACCAATCTATTAATGAGTTGTTTCATCATATACAGAGCCATCAACCTTTCTTATTTTCGATCATTGTTTTCTTCTGTCGCAATGGCTAGTTCTCTTCAGCAAGTCAATGTAGTTGTTGCTAGACTTTCTGAGTCAGTCTAGTCTCAATGACAGGAGTTCAAAACCAATTTGGATCATCGTATGTCTCAAATCAAGGAAACATATGTAGAGGAGTGGTATGCCCAATCTCGAGTGAATCGTAAACATGTGAACGATATTGCGATTTTGAAGGACCGGGTTGAGTAATTAGAGCAACAACAAGAGCAATTTTTGTTGTAGTTACAAGTGAAACAAAGCAATGTCGTCCTTACCAAACAATATTCGCAAAAGCTCATTTTCCACCAATTTATGTCGGCTTCCAATTTCGAGCAGTCTCTATCAGATCAATAGTTTGTGTAATCGATTGATTGTTCCAACTCCACACAGCCATATCCATTGGATATTGAACTTTGTCTATGTGCGTTGTTTGATTTGTATACATTAGATCTCGAACTTCAACTATAGGCACCTAAGGATTGATGTCTATATTTCACTTGTTTTAAAGAGGAACCAATTTTGTGAACTAAAATACCTGCTAGAGCTCACGTATTATTACGACAAGATCCTTATATGTACTGGCTTTTGCTGCTAAAAATTTCAATTCTGTAAACCAATATTCCTACTTAGGTAATCTTGACCAATGTAGACTTGTTTGGCATTGTCTTGTGTACTTACCTCCTTTCTATGTTTTACGCCACTTACGGCCTGGTTGTTTTTCTATGTGTTTTGAACTTCAGAGCTCCAAATTTTGTAAGCTAGATGAGTAATTTTTACTTCTTGTAGTGACAACATCTTCATAACGCAAATTTTTATTATGCAATAGTATTGTATATGCGCACATGTATCTGATCAATAACACAATCATGCAATCCAATATTGTTTTTCTTCTGAAGAAATGACTATCCGTATATTGTTATTGTTATATAAATGCTTTGTTGGTTTGAATATGTGTTATCCTTCCTTTGGAAATCACATATTAAATGAATTCTGTGTGCAACAATATTTTCTAGCTATAGTTCCTGCTGATACTTTCCTTGCATTCTTAATAAATAATGTGTTGAATTCAAGAATTTTCCTCACATATTCAAAGATCATCAAGAATGGCCATTTAGTTTCTTCTTAAGAAATACTTGGTTTGTTTATTTCAGCTGCACATGTTTGGGGAACTTCCTTAATCCACTTTTTGATGTGCGCACATCCTTTTTTATATTGTCCAGGACTACTTTCCTTTTCCCTACATATTTTTCTATCAATGTTATATGACACATTTCTTCCTGGTTGTTTTATTGTCCCTGGACAATATGGATCATTATGCCCAAAACCATACATCTCATTGTATGACAGTACTTTGCAATGTGGCCAAAATGATTACATCTTAAACACTTCAATGTAATGTATTGACTTTTATTTTAGTATGACAAGAAAAATTGTAATTGTTGAAGGAAATATCATACCTGGGTTGGACTTGCTTTTAAAACTAAATCTGATCTGTATCTAAAATACATTTGTTGCTGTAGATATTTTCAGCTATCCCATCGTAGCCAAGCCCTGACTTGCCTGTTGGTGAACTTTGGTTGTTCAATATCCTACCCAAAATCAATGTGCTATTATTAAACTTGTTATTAATTTGTGCGCCAGAATAAACCTTATCTTTTTTTGGATTTGTGCAATCCAGTGTTTCATTCTTGAACTTTCTTTTATTTTCCAAGGATTGTTTTTCTCTTCTTATTTCAGCCACTTCACTCTTGAAGAAGTGCGAGATCTCCACATATTTTTGTGCCAGTATTTCTGTTATTGGCTCATTTTTCTTTCTTGTTTCTTCTAGTAATGATTCCAGCACAAAAACAAATTATTCCAGCCTTATTACTTCATTTACTGCGTAGTTTGATTATTTTTCAAGATACTCTTCCTTTTTACTCATTTGTGTTGCGAATATTTCTTAAAAGGCATTTTATTCCTTGACTTGTTCTTCAACCTTTAACAGATGCTCCTTTATGGATTTGTTTTTCTTTATTGACTTCTTTAGTTCTTCCAAGACACTAATCAGTTCACCTTCCAGGTCAACTTCTGCAGTTTCTTCTTCATTGTTACTAATGTCAAGCAAGCTGCTTGATCCAATTCTTGCATCGGATTTTGAAGGTGAAGTATAGACCCCATTGTAATAGTACTTACTCATGAAGTATAGACCCCATTGTAAGAGTACTTACTCAATGATTCTGATTCGCATTCATGAGTATTCTCTTCTGAATCAGAAGTATCTTTTTCTTCAGAACCTTCATCTTCTACAAATTCCATGAAAATAAATTCCCTTGAATTATCATCACCACTATGTTCTTTTAATGACCTCCGGTCGTCCTTAAAGTATAGGATCTTTCAATGTTTAAGGAACTTCCTTTTGTTTTTAGACATGTCCTATTGGTGTGCCATCCTTTGTTCTTTATGATCAACATCATCTTCACTATCATTATCTTCAGTTTTTTTGTAAGGACATTTTGAGGCAAAATGGCCTATTCCTATTCCAGCACAAGCAAAACATTTGAAAGGTAACTTGCCTTGTATTTTCCACATCCCCTTTTTAATTTTTTCACAAAGTTGACTTCTTCTTCCTGTAATCCATCAAAGTCATTTCTTTTGTGTTCATGTCCAGTGCACTTAGTCTTCTTGGTGGCTTTGAACGTTGCTTCTTTCATAGTGGGATTCCACTGTTCAGTCCTCATCTCGTATGTTGTAAGAATCCCATGCATTTCATCCTTTGTTAACTCTTTTAGATCAGTTATGTCTTCTAATACTGATACTTTGGAGTCAAACCTATACGGAAAGGTTCTCAACACCTTTTGTAGAATAGCCTTTTCATCAATCTCAACTCCAACTCCGTGTTATCTTCACAACCAACCCATTGATCAATCTGCCCAATCCGAACACAATTCCTATTATCGATTTTCCAAGAAGTCCAATTTGCTAGGAGAGGGAAAGACTTAATCATACATTTCCAGACAATGGAACCTCCTTTTGAGGAATCCAATCTTCAACCTATTTCCCTTGCAGATATTTATTCTTCATGAGTTTATCACATAATCCATTAGTCATGAGCATTCTCCAAATACTATTTGCACCAAGCTCAAGAGAAAATAGATATATATTCTTAAGGCCCCAACCACCGTATCTCTTTAGCTTAGACAAAGAAGACAATTTGACCAAAGAAATTGCATGATCTTGTTTTATACTTGTCCATAGAAACCTGAAGCGCATTTTGGGATGTGCACAATGGAGATCTAGTATACTAGAATGATTTCTAATATTGATTTTACTAAAATGATCCCGCCTCGTTAAGATAACCACCGTTGATACTAACATGAGATCCTATTTTTTTCGCAATCCAAGATCAGTCCTTGGACTAATAATCATTCATTTAGCTTCAGGAAGAACCCCATGTAATTTAAGCCAATATCCAAAGGATTGTTGGGATAAGGCATAAAAGTAAAAACAACTTCTTTGATACTCTCTCTTACATTGAAGAATAATAGTTGTTATTTATGCATTTTAATTTTCATTCATGTGGCTAGACAAAACATATCTAAGATAGACTTGAAAGAGACCCATTCCAAGTCAGAACCCTCCCCAAATAAAATGTTTTCGTCAATAAAGAGAAAAGGGTGAGGTAGATGGAAGTAATTTTTATAACTTTTAATTGTCCTTGTCCCTTTGCATTCATGATGAGCCTCGACAATTGGCAGAAATACAAAAGGGGACAATGGACAGCCTTGTCAAAGGCCTTTTGACGCTATGAAAGAACGTGTTGGCAAGCCATTTATGAGAACTAAAAATGACACCAAAGAGATACAAGAAAATCTAACCCCAATTTGCAAAGGACCATCGTCAAGAAAACCCAATTAACCTGGCCAAAAGCTTTGGATAAATCGATCTTCAAAATTGCAACCATGATTTTATTAGATTTTATGGAGTGAAATCCTTCATAATTTGTGAATACCACATCTAAAATATGTATGTTGGAAATGAAACCAAATTGTTGCTTTGATATTATGTGTTCAAAGACTTTTTTCATATCCATGGCTAGTATTTTTTAAATCGTCTTATACATCACATTACACAATGATATGGGTCTTTAGTCATCCAACGACTTTGGCTAATTCCACTGGGTATAATAGAAATGAAATCATAATTCAATGCCCTAGTAACCTCCCCTCTTCTTCTAGAGTCATTGATGATGGATAACAGATCATCCTCCATAACATCAAATAACCTGAGAAAGAGATCCATGGTCCATCTGTCATGGCCAGGACTCTTGGAATTTTTTAAGGAACCCAATATTCATTTCAACTCCTCATTGGTTACCTTACTTCAAGATCCTTATTTAAATCCTGATCCACGACCATGTGGAAAAACCTAATGACGTCCATCCATTCAGTTATGTGTGACTCTTTGTCTCTTTGAACAAGTCCTCAAACTGGTTAACTGCAACCTTAGACCTTTAAAGGTCTTGACCACTTCACCACTAGCATCTTCTAGTTCCCAAATCATATTATAGGATCTACAAAAGAAAATGGGCATAAGCTTGGAAGAATGTCATATTTATGTTTTCATATTTTTGTCGCCTTCCACTTTCCCAAGTGCCACGGCTCTTCAAACGCCAAGTCGCTTCTTCAAGCCTTGATAATTGACATGTTCTTTCTTTTAGGAATTTTAATCTACTAGATTTATCATTCAGAGAACACACCACAAACATTCGTTGAGAAGAGAACCTCCATTTCCTTTTCAATATCGCTCGATTATTTTGAATTCTCCTCGTTCTTTCAAGCTACAAACTTCACAGTTTTACAAGGATTATCTAAATGTGTAGAATTCCAAATGAGATGTGCAAAATAGAGTCAAAGAGATGTGCAGAATAGAGTGAAAGATTATCCAAATGTGCAGAATAAAGTGAAAGAGATGTGCAAAGAACTATACAAGATAATCCAAATGAGCAGAATTCCCCTAGACTTCATGAGAATAAAGTGTCATACTAAGGTCTCTTCCCAGAATGAGGTTTTCTCCATCCAAGACCCCTAGAGAGACCAAATCTTCCCAATACGATTTCCTCTCGAAGTAAGGCTCATAGATATTGACAATTTTCAGGACTAGTTGACCCATCCTTCTGTCTTCACCTTTAACAACTAGACTTGCAGGAACAACAGTCGAGGAAGAGGCATTAAAATTGGAACTCCAACCAGTAAAAAGTCCCCCATAGTAAGCCAATGAATCACTAGAAAAACACTGCCTATTTGCAAGAGAGGAGTAATGGCCTCAATAGATTTAGCTCTGAGACACATGGTTTCTTGCAGCATTATAAAATCAAGATAGTATACAACTTCAGGGCACCCCCTACCCCATGGATGTTGAGGGATAGAAAAATCATCAGGACAGGTTTCCTAGGGTTTTGCTCATTCTAAGCACCCCATTGATGGTAAGTTATTTATCGAAAAATCACCTTCTTGGTAGCCATCGATGTCTCCTTTGACATGTTGGATTCATGACCAGGAGGAGCAGGAATTATTGGATTCTTCCCTATGCCCCCCATCAATCCCACGCTTCTCCTACTGAATATTTTTCTTTGACCTAAGCATGTAATAAGAGGTGAACATATTTTTTCAAGTCGATGGAATATTGAGGAAGATCTAGGTAATTGGCTAGGGAGACCTTAAAATATTTCGTCTAAGGAATCAACTTAGTAATAGACAAGACCGACTAAGATATAGGGACACTATTGGCATGTTAGAGAACAAACTCATTTATCGGAGAGTGCATACCTGTGATATGAGGATTTTCATTGGCACATAGATCACCTGTCTTCGGATCTTCTTCCACCAATCATTAGTACAAAATAATCGATGAATTTGACTCTAGATATTTCGATGCCTCCTTATCCAAGAAACCCCTCTAAATCTGGAATAGGGATTATTTTTTCATCCAACCCCTTTTATGATCCAGCATTGGATTCCTCTTGCAGTCCTGCCTAAGGTGTCCCACTGCTCAGCATGACTAACACTGAAATTGGAGCCTCCAGTAATCCAGAAGCTGAGAATATATTTCTGATTTCCCCTCTAGATTGATACTTTCAAATAGCCCCTCGAAAATTTCTAGCTCTACCAAAACCTTCGCCAAGTGCTCATCTTCAAAATGCATAAAGTTCTCCTATATGGCAATCAATTTTCCCAGTGAATTCTTGATTGCCTTCAAAAGTACCTCATGCTATAATTCTAGGGGAAGTCTAGGAAGAATCACCTAGATATGTTGAGTGGTAAATGGCTCATGTCGAGAATCCAAGGCAGGTGACCATGGCTTGCATACAAAGCTTGATGGTCCCCAGAGCCAAAATGTATTCTAAATTTGATCTCTATCTGCCTGAGTGGTAAATGGCTCATGTCGAGAATCCAAGGCAAATGACCATGGCTTGCGGACAAAGCTTGATGGTCCCCAGAGCCAAAATGTATTCTAAATTTGATCTCTATCTTCCTTTGAGCGAAATTCAAAAGTGATCCATTGCTTAAAAGCACATGAAACATTAAAACAGAGAGCTTCCCATCGGAAGTGGGAGGAGACAAGGAGAACACAATTTCAAAGGAAGACTAACAAACAGACAAAAAAGTCTTTATGGTAAAGGTGTGGTAGCAACAGGGGTAAAAGAAACACTGATCCTGCCCTATACAGTCCCATATCCACACCTCTCACCTGGTCATCTGATCTATATGTACAAAAGCTACTCAATATCAAGAGGAGAGTGGAGGTTTTGGAAGTCAAAGAGCATGAGAGGGACCTTAAAATCCATCTGTTAACAGTAGAAAATCAACGTTTAGCAGAATGCAACAAGGTTTTAAAAGGTCAAGCGGCATAGTTGCAAGAAGCTATTCTGGTAGGCAAGAATGAATGGCAAGATATGAAGGCAGATTGACAAAGAATGAAAGAATCAGCAGGGGAAGAGAGAGGGGTTTTGAATCATAAAACATCCAATGTTGAAGGGAAAACAGATAAACAAACAAATAACCAAGGAATGAAAGTAAGAGAAGCAGAAAATGGAGGTTCCACCAAAAATTCTAGAACGTGGGCACAAGTTATTAGCAAACATGTTAATATAGAAAAAGAAAAAGAAGCAAGCAACCAAGGAGACAACAAACAAATAAACGAAACCAAGGAAATACAAGTCAGAGCAACAAACATAATAATTAAAGGTGTGAGAGAGTATGGTAAGGATGAATGTACCTCAGAGCTTGCAAGCGAATTTCTAAAAGACAAGTTGAATTGGCAAGGCCAAATTTTCCAAGCATGGAGGGTGGGTAAACCCAGTGATGAGAGAGCCAGGCCCATAAAAGTCATCATGGCAAGTGAACGTGACAAGCAAACTCTTCTAATTAAGAAGCATCTTTTAAAGGGCTCTCGCTTTTTTCTAGAGGAAGACTTAACTATTATGCAGCAAGAGGAAAGAGAAAAAGAGTTGTCAAAGGTCAAAGCAACAAGAGATGAGGGCAAAAGAGCATGGTTATACAAAAGCAAAGCTATTATTGTTGTTTTTGGTCCTCCTTCTAAAGCAAGACAACAAAACAATAGTCAAGAAGTGGTAGCAAATCCCTTAGCAGAAAATATCGCAGCAAGGTCAGGATGGGAAAATAGGGGTGCAGACCCAACTTTGGGTCTTGTATGCCAAATAAAATAGCAATCAAGGTCTACCAAGGTTCCCTTAAGCTTAGTATGTTGGAACTGCAGAGGATACTCATGGAGGCGTAGACCTGGGCTAGGACCTATTGCGGAAGATAGGGACATAATATGTCTTGTGGAAACACATAAACATGAAGGATGCAAGACACCCCTTTTTGAAAAATATATGAAGTTGACAGTATGGAACAAGACGGCAGAGAATGGAAAAGGTCATAGTGGTATCATGGTCTTAGTGAAGAAAAAGGTGGATCGTTGCATTCAACTAGAAAAAGAAGACTCAAATAAACAATTTATATGGTTTAAAATATTAGAAAATGGAAATGTCATCAGAATTGCAGCATGCTACTTCACCCCACAAGTTTCAAAAATTTACAAAAAGAGGAGGCTCGACCATAAATACCCTTTTGCAGCATTAAAAAACGATATTGCAGAGTATTCTCAAGTAGGTGAAATCCTTCAAGTAGGATATTTCAATGCCAGGACCGTAAGTGAACAAGCTAGCATTCTTTGTCATAGGGAAGATTGCAATCCTATTTGGCTTACAGAAGAAAGAAATCATCAATGGACAAGAATTTCAAAAGACAACAAAAGCTGCAATTTTTTTGGAGAACAGTTGCTTACCTTATGTGGAAATTTCAATTTAGTAATCTGTAATGGTTTGCATAGATGGAAAAACTCTGGTAATTTCACTTGTAATACCTACAATGGAGCAAGTGTGGTGGATTATGCAATTTGTTTGCATGGCCTATGCGAGAAAATGGAGGAAGTTATGATTGGAGAAAAGCTCTGGGATTTAAAATCTGATCACAAACCGATCTATCTAAGTCTTTCTTGGACTGATAAGCAGCAGGTTAGGACAAAAAATCAGCACATTCAACAACCTTTTGTAAAGGGCAGAATTCTTTTGACTCAAGAGAACTGTAATATCTTTAGGAAGGATTTGGAGAGACTTTGTAAGAGGGAGGAAATTATGTCCCAAGGCCTTAATAATCAGCAGCTAACTAATTTAATTCAAAGGGCACTCACAAAATGTAAAAGAGCAAAGAAAAGGAAACATGAAACAAATTGCTTTCTTGTTAATGCTTGGTTCGATGAGGAGTGCAAAAAAGCAAGGAAAAGGTGGAGAGAGTCAAACTGGAAAGAAAGAGACTTAAAAAGCTAAAAGCAGATTATAAGAAAGAAAGAAAAATGATTCCATGGTCTTCGAAGGGAAGAGCTAATCTTCCTCGGAAAAAATAACCCCAAACTATTTTGGAAGGAACTTCAAGCGAGCAAGAAGCAAACTGAAAACAATATTACAACGGACCGGTGGCTTGAGTATGCAAGGAAACTCTATGAGCAGAATCCTAAGGTTGAACCCCCTCCCCCCTTAGTCAACACCACCACAATTACTAAGCTTTTCACCGTGCAAGAGATTGAGGTGGGTATTAAGAAGTTGGGTGTTGGAAAAGACAAAGATTTAGTAGAACTTCAAGCTAAATATCTAAAGTGGGGTTCAAAAACTCTTGCACCTCATATTACGAGAATCTTCAACAACATCATTCAACAGGTATTCCCTACAGATTGGACAACTAGCCTCGTAATTCCTCTTTTAAAGAGCGGAGATGTCAATGCTCCCTCCAATTATAGGACCATAATGATAAACCCCTTGTTTCCAAAGCTATTTTGAAGCATGCTAGAAAATAGAATTAGCAAGTGGGAAAAAGAAAGAGACAAGCGTGCTAAAGGGAAAGCAGGTTTTAGACCTAAACATTCCACAGTGGACCATGGTATTACTTTAAGGCACATCATTGAAAAAATGTGGGAGAAAAAAGAGGAAGTCGTTTGTTGCTTTGTCGATTTCAAAAAAGCTTTTGACATGGTTCCCGGGGATAAGCTATGGCACAGAATGGAGGAACTTGGGGTTCCTATACATCTTAGAGCAGCTGTTCACAGGCTATATGAGGAGTTCAAAGTCAAAATAAGAACATCAGATGGTATCTCCGAAAGTTTCAGAAGCAATATCGGGGTCAAACAAGGGTGCCCATTATCCCCTACCATTTTTGGCTTATATATTGACAAACTTGAAGAGTGTTTAAACTTAGGGGGAGGGGATGACGTACTTGTGGGAGAGTATGTGATCAGGCTTCTTTTGTATGCAGCTGACCTTATTTTGATTGCAAAGTCTGTTCTTGGCTTGCAAGAGCACTTGATTTCCCTTGAGCACTTTTGCAGAACAGTTGGGATGCAAGTAAATACTAGCAAGACGAAAGTGGTAGTTTTCTCTAGCAAAAGAAAACATAAACAACATAAGTTCTACTTTGAATACAATACCCTTGAAGTACTGGAAGATTACAAGTACCTCGGAATCGAATTCAACAAAATTTTGAGTTGGGAAGGCTGCAGGGAAAAAAGAAATCCGAGAGGTTGGAAATCGTTTTATGCTTTCCAAAATACGTGCAAAGAGGCAGAGTTATGGGACTGGAAAACTATGCAAACCCTTTTTGGGCTCTTAGTGATCTCGGTGGTTCTCTATGGTTGTGAATTTCGGGCCAGCGGTACCTCTGACTTACAGTGGAAGCAAATAGAAAAGATTCAAAAACACATGATCACAAGCAAGTTCAAAATTAAGAGTTTAGTGCCATACGAGATCATGCTAAGTGAAATGGGGGTGGCTTCTATTGAAGCAATCACTATGGTGAGACTCATAAGATATCTAAAAATAGTTGAGCAAATGGAAGAAGGTAGATGGCCTAAGGTTGTCTTCAATGACATATTTTGCAAAAGAAAGAAGACTTGGATGCGGAAAAATATTAAATGGCTTATCAAGTGGGATATGTGCTTGAGCACGTGCCCTACGAATAGTAAAGAAATAAAGGCTTTTATTATCAATAATTTCCACAAGCGAACTTGGGATAAAGAGCTAGGGAGAAATAGAAAGTATTTTATTGAAGAGTTTAACCCTACCTACAATAACATCAAAAGGCATACATAGGGGCCAATATACCTTGGAAATCCAAAATTCTCATTGCTTAGTTAAGAACTAATTCCCATCAACTCCGTTGTGAGACCGGGCGCTGGAAAAGGCCAAAAGAACCTTGGGCAGAAAGAATGTGTATTTTTTGCACTGCTGGTAAGGTGGAGACAGAAAAACATTTCATTTTAGAGTGTGAAACCTTTAAGGACAGTAGGGACAGGTACACAAATGTCTTGACGGATAAATCATGGGATGATTTATTTAACAAGGGGACTATGGAAAAATTGGGGGTGCTCATCATCAAGTTGAACAGACAAAGGATTGAATTGCAGAAAACAACGTGTGAGTTGGTATGTCCCATAGGCTATTTTTAGCCTCGCGGACGTTAAAATATTTACTTCCTTCCTTAACATGTATCCAATATGACTTTTCCAAGCTTGTTCCATCCATCCCTGCAGCATGGCAGAGCTCACTTGCTTCCCCATAATATTTTCAATGAGTGCATGGGAAACCAACAATTCCACCTAATCCATTCCAACATCTAAACCCATAACAAGTTTAACCTTGTCTCCTCATGCCTTCAAACACTTTATCTTCCTCTTATGGTTGAAATATTTGGTGCTAATCTTGTTTCAATCCTCCTCGCATGTTTATGTTTCGGCTGTAATAAACCTCTTGTGCTCTAGGAAAGCCCGAGTTCATTTGGAAGGAAGGTTTCTAGAACACATGTATTAGGTTCTAGGCAGACTAGACGAGGGGTTGGGAAAGAGAACCTTAGATCATTTTGCATATGAATTGGTCAAACCAGACTGCAGCAGAATCGAGGATTGCTATATATGCACGTTAAAAGATCTGGTACACTCCTAGTCTCCCACACTTCATTAAAGTCCTCTAGAGTACAAACTAGCGCATCTACAAAATATGCAGATGAAAATTCCAATAGGGATCGTCTCATTAATTCTCAACCATTAAACAATGGATTGTGTTAGTGTTCAATCGATCGACCTTTCGTTTATCCCACGTGGCAACAAAGTTTGGTTAGAAAAAAAAACATAGGATAAGTTTGATTAGCAATGGACCTTTGGATATCATGTGATCCCACCCCAAATTTACTATGTTAGATATGTGTGCCGGACTAATATTATTAGAGGTGTATGCCAATCTCGTTCATCCTTATTGTACATCATTAATCAACCATTAAAAGGTCGTGATCTCTTCAAGGTACAATGTTCATTGTATTCTCCTATCGACAAAAAATGGCAAGAGAATCTAGAAGTTAGTCATCTCCATAGTCTGAATCCTCATCATAGACCCCCATTATGATAGAAGGACCCACAAAAAAGTGAAGAGGGCATGTCAAAAGCGTCCATCAATCCCCGAAATGTCAAAATCCATAGCCTCCATTTAGAAACCCTAGCCGCAAAGGAGGAGGATTCATATATATACCTCATGTTCTATCAATCTTAGAAATTATCCAAATTTTTTAGTTTGGTTAGAAACATTTAGTAAGGTTCATGTTTCATCAAGCTTATACATGATCTAGATGATTTAGCATGGTAAAAAAGCATTGTAAAAAATGATTACACAACAATATTATGTTATATAGCCATGTTCGTAGAAGGATATGAAGTTGAACCTAGGTGGTACTGGGGAATATTTGGAGAATAAAGTCTGCTTACAAGCTAAGAATCTTTCTTTTCCTAGCAATAAAAATCAAATCCCTTACTTGGTAAGTTATTTTGAAGAAGTCAAGGTAGGGCCCAACCTTTTGTTTGTTGTCTAAAAATTATTGAGACTATGAAGCATATATCAATCGGTTTATGTTTCTCCGGTGAAGTGTGATTTAAATCAAAATCATTGGTAGGTAAATGTAGCATGTAAAATGATGAGACATTAGAATTCACATTTAAAAACTAGTGGGACAACCCATTGGTGGTATCTCATAAAATCCTTCCTCTAACTATATGCTAGGCCATATGGATTAGTACGAAAGAAATATTCGCATTCGAAGATCAAAGTTTCACCCTAGTTTGAGTTCTCTACAAAATTCAATGTGTATGAGGGGCTAGAATCCCCTATGAAGGTAGATGCACCAACGCAAGTGGGTAATTTGATAAGCCATTTCCTTAGGGTTTTTTGAATGGATAATTGAAATGAAACACATTTCTTATAGTGCAGGTGGATTAATTCATTTCTCAGATAATCATTGGTTTGAGTTTAAATGTCGACTGCTTAGGGGTACCAACCACACAGTTAATATTAAGGTTATTAACAAATTGGTTATCTTTAGAAAGAGATTTTTTAGACTTGCATATTTATGGAGATTCGGAGTTGGTGGTGTAGTGGAAAAATGGATCCTATCTTAGATAATAATAAAAACATTAGGATTTAACTATTCCAATACTCCTTTTTAATGATCATTTTTATTTATCTTGTCTAGTAAGATATTAATCATTATATAGTGTTTTGAAACAAATGCTTCTCTAAATGCTAAAGACACTCTCCCGTTACAAAAGTCTTAATTTGGTATGATATAGTACATGTATTTCATACCTCAAACATAACGTCATTACTAAAATGTTAAAGTCCATATAACATAACAACTATCCATCGGAATATATATATACCCAACAATTGTAATCGAATTGGGACCATAAATGAGATACTTGGACTTCATCCAATGTTATCCAATGACTTACCATATAAAATTGGAGTTAGGATTGTAATTGGGAGACCCTGAATCTAAGGGAAAATAACTTGATTATAAAGAACGCAAAGTTTCAATTGAAACACAGTTATATTAATTTATTTTTCTTTTGTTGTTGTAATTGGTTTCATATTTATTCATTATGAAACTAAAATTGAAGAAGATGAAAGAAAATTGGTCAACAAAAACTTGTTCCAATAGGTTATGTTAAAGTAAAAGGGATACATGTAAGAACTAAGATTTAAAATTTGTTGTTGTTGATTTTACAACCGTAATTTAAAAGTTTTTCCTACTAAAATGTGTTATATTATGGTAGGTAGTGAGTAGACTTTGGCATCATGCCCACCATCAAAGAAATGAAAGTTTCCTTCACCAGAGTGTATAAGTCCCTAGTTGAAATTAAAAAATGACAATAAAGATAACACTTCTACTGTCAATGAGGAGGTATATAAGTTCAATACATTTTGAATAGTTAAATATAAACAAGTTCAGAATTTTTGGCTTTGCATGCTATAACTACAAATGTTATTGGCGTAGGCAGTACATGAAGATATTAATGTTCCTCAAGAGCTAGTTTTAGAGACAAAAATTGTTGATCAGCTAGAAGTCAACCCTGGTGCACCAGGTGCCATGAACTACATCATCAAAAAATTATATTTTTTGGGTTCATGTGTAATATTAATGAGGTAATTTATAAATGGATTTATTTAATTGTATTTGATGTGGATCCTACTTAGTCGCCTACACAAAGACGTATATTGTGTTCAAACTGGGAACTCGTACCAAAATCAAAAGGTTGAGAATAGTATGAGGAATAAGATGCCAACATTAAAATTGTGGACCTTCTAGAAAAAAACCAAGAAAGAAATAGTGTAGTAGAGATCAAACATTTTGTATGATAGACTATTGTATTATATATTAGGGATGTGTTTCTCCATTCCCTTCCACTTTTAATTATTGTATAACATATCGTTATTTCTCCTTAGGCCATTCTCTTTGTTCTTCTACTTACCCTTTATGTGTTATCTCTTCTCTACACGTGTCTGTATTATTGTCATTTAAATGGCATATTTATTTCATTGAGAAAAAGGAGCAAAGAAAAAATAAACACAAAAAGGTAATTTTCATATCATGTATTGTGTGCTCCATCTATCATGTTTTTTCATAGACTATATTGTCTTGTCAAATGAAACTTGTTCTTGTTAGTCCAAACTATCATTCCCCAATACTACATCCTAAATACAATCAAACAACATAACATTTGAAAGGAAGTAATCTCATCAAAATTCTTATGAGCAAAACTTAATTCCAAATAAGGATACAAGAATAGAAATTTAAATACAAGCATACCTAGAAAACTTTGGCATTGGTATTGGGAAAAAGATTTTATATTTAAAGGTTAATAAATGAGAAAAGGAAAAGGCATGGAGACTATTCAAGACATTTTGGTATGAAGTATGAAGTTTGTTCCTATAAATTTTGTTTTGTTACCTTATCCATGAATCTTACATGTTTTGTGATATTAGGGTTTTTCATTTTGGTTTTTATGGTTAATATAAGTTTAAATGAGTGTTTACCTCATTAAATATTCATGATAAACACTAAATCATTAGGTATTGTTTTCTCAAATCAAAGCAAGAATATTTGTGTGAGTAATGAAGAACAATGCATGTGGTTGTGTGATAATGTATGGCTCAGATGGCCATAATGTGAGGCAAATGAATATTGTTCACTATTAGAACATATGGCCACATGCATTGTTCATTACTATTCACACATATATAAATTCACAAGGAATTCCCACATTCTTATGTATGATCAAATCATTTTGTAACAAGCTTTTGCAGTCACTTTCTTCCTCTCACTAATCAATTCCAAGGTGTATTTGAAGATGTATCACATAGTAGCTTCTTTCTTTTCATTGTATACACAAACAACATGATTTATGCACACACATTCACACCATAACTTAATGTCCTTGGTTTATGCCATAAAAGTGAATAGAGTTTTTGTTTTGTTATTGTATATACATGAATATTATATGTTTTATTATGTCATGTTAGTTTCGATTATTTTTCAGTAAATAGATTGGGAATTGAGAATTGAGAGTGATGTGAGTGGGGGAGGGGTTATATGAGCTTCAACATTCACATGGTTGGCATTGTTCAGTAGAGAATAAATTATTCTTGAAACCAAGAGAATCTCTTACAATTGTTCCCCTATCTTTTTAGAGTCTCACACATGTTGATATACCTATTTATTTATCATCTGATCATACAAACTTATTATTCTATCTTGATTTACGCAAGTCTTCGCACACAACGGAAATGCAACTACTAACTAGCAGTAAATCCAATTACTTTGATTATTTATATTTTAATAGTTATAAAAAATAGTTTATTATATATATTAAATAAGATTACATGCATGCAATTTTCCCTTGGAATAATAATTCTAGATAACTAAAATGACTATCACAAGGACGGGTTTGATTTGTTTTCAAGATTAGTCAATGAGATGACATGAAGGAGAAATAAAAAACAATGAATATCGCTTCAATATTTTCATAGTTATTTTATGTAGACTTTTCCTATGTGTGATGTGGTTGTAAAAGATTCTGCCTCATCGAAATGCCCAACCTCCTTTGTTGCCATTTCCACTTGCTTTAAAGCTTCACCTGATTAATATAGTTTCCCTAACAACAAATGATGGTTGGAATCCTAATTTCCTTGCATCCTTTGCTAGTATTGATAGATGTGAAAGTATTAAATTTGATCCAATTGTATTCAAAGCTTCTAATTATTCTACCTCTACTACATGCTCTCCTACTAAAAAAATAATTACCATTGCTAAAGGTAAACAACTAACTGACACCCAAGTGCCATCTATGCATGTTCACGGTTCTTCAAAGAATCATATTATTGTCCTCGACACTATGGGATCCATTCTCCTCTTTAATGATCGTATTGATAGCTTACCTTTATAAAGTCATGCCTTCTTTTTCACTCCACTCTTTATATCTTTTACGAGAATGGTGATCTCCTTTAAGAACATGCACTCATAGACGTTTTCTCCTATGTAAACTGCTTCGTTTATGCATCATCCATCCTCTTCCTCTATATTGATACTTGTCATCCCTAAGTTATAGATGTAATTTTTTATGTTGTTATATGTTTATGGTGTACTGATTTTTGCACTCAAGTGGTGATTTACCTAGTTTTTGACAATTGGATATTGGCCCATTATGTGTGTCTGTGGCATGAGTGATTTAAATTACGATGATGTGGGTATATTTATCATTATTTTAGATATATGCTCATGCATATATTTGATATATTTGATTTATTATCTTATGTTATGTGTGAGTTTCATTTTATGAAATATTTTAGTGTGGTGATGGATGATATAGAAGATAATATGGATAAATTATTGATGAATTAGGAAGCATAATGTAATGTATAACCTTCTAAAACTCATAATATTTGTTTCCAGGTTACAACATCGAGGAAAAACTATTAGTTATTTCCCGCATTCAATAGTTGGTACCTAGGGTAAACCCTAGATTCTTTAGGGAACAAGTCCAAGTCAACAATAGGGCTTGAATTCATTATGAAAATATATCTATTATGAAGTCAACATGTCACTCATACCATACTCCTTGCTTACATTCACTCACGCTTACTATTTTGTGACATGGATGAGTTATTAATACATGAGGAGAGGTGACCTTCGAGATTTCAAATTCCAAAGGTATGTGACTCTTCACCTTATTCTTAAATAACTAAGCAAAAATATATACAATAAATTTACAAGAGGAATAATAATGAGACTTAAGGGAAATGAAATCAATGTTGACCCTAACTCGTGTTCTAGACTGGGCATCGTCAAAATGCATAGTCCAGACTCCTTCATACCCATTGTCTTGGGTTTCTTTCATTATTGGTGATAATCAGTTTGCAAACATACATAGGCTACCAAATTCTTCATCTACATACATAAGTTGGTTCATGGGATTGTTAGGGTCTTCAACTTGGTATCTCATTGTTGCTTCTCTACATAAAATGACAAAGGTATCCTCGCAAGTTTGAATGGTTGCATAATATAGATCCATTTGGATACTACCACCCAAGATTGCAACCCATTTCCTAGAAAAAAACATCCTCCAATCCTTTGAGACATCTATGTCTACTACATCAATTAACATAGAGATGTCAAGATACACAACTAAAATAACCTTCAAGTCTTAGATAATACCACAAACCTTTATCTCTCTTAAATACATATCGGATATGGTCAGGTGTTCTTAAGTCTTAATTGGTTCATAACCTTTAATGGCATTATGTTCATTGAGGCCCAAGAATCCAAGATACAATTATGAAGGTGAGGGTTGTTTATGATTAAGGTGTTCGAGAAAGTTGAATGACTCTCGTTCTTTCTATCTTGATGCGTAACTTGCAATAAAATGGGTGGATCTTTGTTTCTTTTCAATTTAGAAATTGTTTCTCCTTATCCATCTGGGACGGAATCTTGACTATATCGGAAAGAGGAACAAGGACAGTGACTTTTTCCAGAACATTGACTACATTGGCATTCAATTGGGAATCTTCTTTCATGGTACGCTTGTTTTGTGATGATGTACTAACGAGGTCATCATTCAAATGAAGCATAGGTTTACTCCGTTTTTTTGGTGGCTAGGGAGCATCAGGTTGTGAAGGTTACGAGGCTTTATTCCTCCTCATATATCGAATTTACTTTTTCTTACTAAGCTTACTTTTGTCTTCTTCATCCATAGAGTCTAGCATACTTATCCTAGCCAATCTAATTGTGTCAACACTCCTTTATTCAAGTTGTTTCATTTTCTTAGCTATAACAAAATGGGTATTTGGTGAGATGTTATATATGTGATCAAGGTCATTAACAAAGTTTAAGCTTTTAGGACCACTGTGATCTTCATTGTTTCCATAAGCTTGATTTTGAGGACATTCACATTCAGAATATTATTCACTATAAGGAATGAACCAAGGGGATTACTATTTATAAACCATATTAGAAGGGTGAGAGAATTAGGAATTATTTATTTTGGAGGATCCCTATTTATATGCCACCCTTGATTACCCCTAGGTTCATGAGCATTTGGATGGTGCCTAGGAGGGAAATTATTTGGTTTCTCCCTTTCCTTCTCTAAGTTTGTTATCAGTATTCAACAAGATAATTTAAGTCTCAATTGAATCAACAGTAATCTTTTTGAATTTCTGACTCAGCATTGCTATAGGAGCTTGGTTTGGTTCAACAACGTTAAAGTTCTAGGTTTGGTTTATGTGTTGGATGTTGATGCCCTTGAGGAACCCATAGGTTCAGCATTAGCATAAAACATGTTCTTTTCTACCTTGTTGGCCCAATCCTAAGATTCTATAAGGTAGTTTGGAAATTTGTCTCATTAACATTATACCTAATTGACCCTCATAAGCACTTCTATAATGTAGAAGAAGGGCATCATCCATGGGTTTGATTTTAATAGAAACTATTTTATCTACTAGTTTTTGAAACTTATCGTCAAACTCTTTAGCTATTCCATTATCCTTCTTTTTCATATTATATGGAATTGATTTAATATCATTTGATTTTCTTTCCAGATATCTCATTTTTTCATGAAACCATTATGAAAATTTCCCATGGTCTTAGTGTTTTTGTCAAGCAATCCCCTAAATCATATTTTAGCATATTCCTTTAATTATAACGGGAATAATGTTATCACTGCATATTCATGGTCTTAAGAGGTTGACAATATGCCCAAGGTTTCATATAAGATAACAAGATGCACTTTGGTCAAAATTGCATTGCTTCCAACAAATTTAGGAATCCACTTATGAAATTTATATGGAAAAGCATGGGGATCCCACCCTAGATTTTAGACACATCTAAAGCCTGATAAATATTTGCTACCTATGGTTTATTGGCATTGTCATTGGCCATGATTGTTGAGTTTAAAGGATTCATACTTAAAGAAACTTGAGGTTCTCCTATGAGTCTTTTTCTAAAAACCTTTTCTGGATCAAAGTATCTTAGATAAAGCCTTTTACAAGAAATTCTAGTAGAGTATCTTCTATTTGGGTTTTCTTCTTGTGAAGTCGCCAAATGAGTTTGTTAAATAAAAAATTAATCTCACATCAAGTGTGTTGAAGCATAATCTTCTAAAACCAAGGAAATGGCTTTGTCTTTGGTAACAACACCAAAATGTTATCACTTAAACTTGAACCCTTTAGTGCAAAATCCTCACTAGGTTCTAAGCTTAAGTGTAACTTGGAAGAGTTTTCATTATCACCTAAGCAACTACTTTCCTCATTTTAGGTTGAAAATTCCAACACATGGGAGACTATGAGAAACTAAGTATTAAACATTTATGATATTCCAGAATCACTTAGATTGTTAGATCAACTACAAATAGTTTACTAATGCAAATTGAGTTAACGTATAACACTAGAATTCATAAATGTTATCAAAGTGCTTCAGTAATGAGAATTTAGGATTTTAATCTATATTAACTTATATAAAATTGCCCACAAATTCCAGAAGTGAATTAGATGGTTGATTGTTGTTATAACATGGACAAAATATATATTTTTAAACCACTTAACAAATTTATACATTGGAATGTTTTTAACCCTAGATAGATGTGAAAATGAGTATAAACTAGATTAAAAGCAAATGATTTAATTGCAAAAGTTTGAATATGTTCCTAGTGTGCTTTAATACTAATGTGACTAATTACTTACCTCTTTTTAAAAGTAATTAACCCGTCTTCTCATTATATCATCAATCTGGAGTTCATATATTTTATAAGTTATCATGCAATGTATATACAAGCTACAATTTCATGCAATTTCATTTCTTGGTAATGGTTTATCTAATATGGATCTAAGAAAAAAAAGTGTTACACAAAACTATGAATTGAAATGACATTGTGAAAATGAAAAACATGGCATGCTTCATGAATCAAAGCTATAAAGACCTCGATGTCACTAGGTGCCCGTTTATCTTGTGACCATGTTGTCACGAGGCAGCTTTGATAAAAATGAAACTAAAGGAAACTCACTTTCATAATTAAATGATTCAAATTAAAACACTCTTGTGGAAAAGAAATCACAAAATAGGAAAGGAAAGACTATTGAATCACACAACACCATGTTTTCATGGAGTAAACTCTACCTCCCAAGAAACATGGAAGTGAATTAAAACTACATCAACCGAATTAAATCAAATCACACTACATAAATATATGAAACTATGATCTATATTAAAGAAGATCTCAACAAAGTTTATTCTACACCTCTAATAGTCCTCTTCATATAATGGACACGGCACTCTCTTTTATACACGAATTTGCTTCAAACAAAAAATAATTGCATATCCACAAGTTTATCATGTGGTTACAACAATTTGCTAATAACTCAAATATAATCTTATCAATAGTTGCAAGATTTTGATGAATATCCAAATCCATGACATATCTTGGTGGTTGAATATTCAAAATATTGATTTTTGTAGATTTGCAACAGTTGTCTCACAGAGAGTAGAAAAGTTCATGGAGTTGCACCAATCAAAAAAGTACCTAGAGTTGTAGGAAGTGGCAAATGGTTCTACATTAAAAAAATCAACAAATTAATCCATTTTTCAAAGATAAATGCAAATATGCTAAATAAATGCAATGGAAAACACATTGAACCAAAATCCCACAAATGAGCATTAAAACATATTAATGCAAGGTTATATGTAAGAAAAAATGGATTATAAATAAGGAAAAAATGGTAGAAAAAGATGTCAATTTTGTGATTCAACATCTTGTAATGAATATAAAATAAGATAATAATTAATAATTAAATAATTTATAGCTAGGTTAGTATGAAAGGAGGCGTCTCCTCATCATGAATGTCCAAGCCATATTTAAGGCAAGACATCATTGTAATATTCATCATCTAATATATATTCATATTTATCATCCAACATGATATTCGGATTCGATTATTAAGGGATCAACCGGACTTGGCTGTTCCATTTGGTATCAGAGCAGATTCGCTCCTGCACTCTGAGCTCGGACTCGGCTCATCAATTCCTACTTGAGCTCGGCCTCAGCTCATCAATTCCTGATTTCTTCCGCTGCTCCATTTCACCCATATCTCTCTCCGCTCCGTTGCCCTCCCTTGCCATTATTTACACTTTGCGTAAATTTAGTTTTTAGGGTTTCCCTAAAATATAGGACATTGTCCAAAAAGAGAAAAGAAAAAAAAAACTCAAAAAAAAGGTAAAGAAAGAAAAAAGTTAAAAAGAAAACATAAAAGAAAAAAAAGTAAAAAAAAAAAGAAAAGAAAGGAAAAAGAAAGTAAAAAAAAGAAAAGATAAAGTAAAACCAACACATGGTTTTGCTTTCCAACTTCAACCCAAGCTGCACCCCCCTCATTCCACTTAGCCCTCAAATAAAAACAATATTATTAAAATAAATATTATTATAATAACATTACTATTATTATATAATATTTTAAAACTTATTAATCCACCTTTTAATAAAATATTTAAATATAATATTTTATATTTATTATTTTATTTCAACACATTAAATAATTATAATAATTATTATTAATTCATCAATTCTTTCAAAGACATTAGTTGTCTTTTATTCCTCCATAAGTTAAAATAAACTTCCAAATACACACATTCACATAAAAGGACCCAAGATATAACAGAATTAAAAGACAAACTTGAGAAATTGGAGAAGGACATCACGGCTCTTGTTGCCAACCAAGAAAAATTTAGAAAAGAAACGAAAAATAACAAGGAACTTAAGAAATAAATCAAAGAAGATGTTGTTGTAGTACTAGGAAGAAAACTTGATGACAAAGCAAACATCATGCACGAGAAACAAAAAGAGTTAGGTCACAAGATGTGTGCAATGACACATAACGTAAGCAGCATGGCACAAAACTTGAGCATCACATAACCAAAATACCATAATGGAAATGTTACAAAAACTAAGGTCTAATACAAACCATATCAGTAACTCAAATATGTTGGACCACTATGTCAGCAAAAATGAGAGTAACAAAATTGATCAAGACAATAAACAAAACAAGGAGACTAAATATCATAGGGATGACCAAAATACCAATAATATATTTGATAAAGATGAGCTCGACCAAGATCATAATGAGATTCAAGTCAGTATCGTTGGCAATAAGGATGAACCATACAATGACAAAAGATGGATCCTACAATATGCAAAGGAATCCAAGTCAAAGGAATCATATATCGTAGATTCACCTTCTACCTTAACTCTTCTATCACCCTGGAGAAACTTAATGTAACACTATCAGGTGACTTCGAGTGTGAGAAGCCTCACGAAACACCACTTCTCGAGATAACTCATAAGTATAATAAAATGAAAACATTACGTGGTGACATCCTAAGTATCGTAGGACAAGCGAGTTCTAAAACAAGGCTTGATATGGTCAGTCACAAAAATATTTCTCATATTCATGTACAAGGAAAATGGGATAACAATAATAAACATAATGGAGTACAAATTCAAGTTACAACTAAAAGAAAGATGACAAAATACTGTGTAAAGACCAAGCACATACCTAATACCAATTCTAAAAAAGACATAAAGGAAGTAATGACCTTGTTTCAACACAAAACCAGAATGAAAATACGACAACAATAATCTAAGCTTTGAGGACAAAGATTTCCTAAGGGGAAGGCAATGTTACAACAATAAAATAGAAATAAATAGGTAACTATTCCTAATAGTAATTAATAATATTAAAATATAGTTTATGAAGAGAAGTGTCTCTTCAATATGTGATGGCCAAACCATATTTAAGGCAACCATACCCATTGTAATTTATCATCCATTCAATTATTATACATTTATACATTTAATTATCTGAAGATGGAACATCTTCCTCCCTAGACCTGGATACAGGCTAACTTAATCCAGATACGGATTATCCATTACACCGGATACGACGTAACATTTTGAATAATGAAAGCAATGTATACCAATGTTATCAGATTTTTCATTTGGATACGTCTTATTTTATATTCATTACACATCTCCCCCAAATTGAATATGTTGCATACCCTCATGCAACCCTATAGCTCGTTTTCAATCCAGCTACAAGGACACATACTAAATGTTGTTTCCTTTTTCCAATACACATTAACCATATATGTTATCGACACTTTTCCATTTACCTTGAATTCCTAACATAAATGATTTGCTTGTTTATGTGTCTATCCATGCTAGTATAAATTGCCATGAACCACACTACAAGATACCACAATTGTATTTGATCATCAAAAGGTGTGAAGTCTCATACTGAATAGTTCTCCATTATGTTAAGCAAGCATCACTTCACCATATCAAAATAATTCATCCATTTTGTTCAAAATCCCATCTCAAAACCACTTAGAACAACTTAGAGTGTTTGTGTTCCACTTCAATAGAGAATCACATCCAACATGCCTTCAAAAGTAGCATCATCAAGTGAATTTTATCAATTCTAGTGGAGTTGCAACAATCTGCAGAAGGAGTTGCAGTTAATGTAACACGTTCGAAAAAATTGACATTTTGTGCAAACAGTAATCTGGATTGAGGTGATTTTTGGTGGGTGTGTTTATCACCATTTAATTCCTTTGTCTGCCAAAAATCATAACCTAATTCATAGATCCCTGCATATAAGAAAACACGCTGCTACAGATGAGTTGTGACAAGTATTGTAGGAGCAGTAGCAAACTTTCTCTCAAAGTACAAACTGGGTTTTTATGAAATTTTGTAGGCATACATGTGATTATTTATTGCTCCTCCTCACCAAAAATCATGGCCATCTAATGCATGGATATCGAGATATAAGAAAAGGTATTGTAGGTGGCAGTGCCTGATTTCTCTAAAATTATGAACTGGGTTTGTGATAAATTTTGTAAGTTTGTCCATCTTATTGTAGTGCTTCTCTCCTCCAAATTCCATGGATACGCAGTTCACGGATTGCAAGATATCCTCAAATCATTTTCTACATTTATAAAGAGATATACTCTATTTTGTGGATGCAAAAACAAAAATGATGTGAAGTGCTTACTAGTAGCAAGTAACCATGATGAGAATGTATTAATAAAAAGGATAATCAATGCCATTGAGCTTTGAATACTTCATTGCAGTGCACAAGATTTCTTATGAACTATGAATTTCACAACCCATCAAATACCTTTATAGTACATACAAAATAATTGCAATCCACATGCCATATGTGATGTATCTCAACTTGACTAATCTTCAATGATAATCTCGTGACTGGAAATTGTGCCAAGAATTAAGTTTATCAATCTACTCTATGGTTTTGTTAGCAAGTTCTCCATATTTTGCACCCTTGAGCTTCACCTAAAACGTTCCATGGTTCTCCTTGTTAAATGACAACTAAACTAATGTGTTTATGGGAGGTTTCTTATTATGGATGTTTACGGGAAGTTTCTCATAACAGGCATAACTGGAAACGGTTTACTCATGTAACTAATTTCATGAAGTATATAGTTGGAAACCCCACAGCCTACACCAAGAAGATCATTAAGGGAGAGAAATCCTCCTAAGAGGTATACAGCTGATTTTGTTTCGTCTGTTTTATTTACTGATGATGGAGAACCTTCTTGTTTTCAAGAAGCCATTAATTGTATTGACAATGCTAAGTGGAAGGTGGCAATGAAAGAAGAAATGGATTCTCTGGAGAAAAACAAGACATGGGAATTGGTTAACTCCCCAAAGATAGAAAAACAGTTGGGTGTAAATGGGTCTTCAAATTGAAGAAAGGATTTGGTGGTAAGGTTGAAAGATACAAAGCCAGATTGGTCACAAAAGGGTACTCTCAGATGGAAGGTATAGACTATCATGATATTTTTTCACTAGTTGTTAATCTTTTATCTATTCGTATTGTGTTAGCATTAGTTGCATTACTTGATTTGGAGTTAGAGAAACTAGATGTTAAAACAAATTTCTTACATGGATATTTAGATGAGGAGATTTATATGGAACAACCAGAAGGTTTTGTACAGCATTAGAAAGGTAGATTAGTTTGCAAGCTCAAGAAATCATTGTATGGCCTGAAATAGTCGCCCAGGCAATGGTACACGAAGTTTGATTCTTTCATGGCGAGCCAAGGTTATATTAAAAGTGAGTATGATCATTGTTCATACTTCAAAAAGTTGAATGATATATTCATTATCTTAGTATTGTATGTTGATTATATGCTTATTGTGAGAAAAAGCATGGACGAGATTAACGGGTTGAAGCCTCAGATGGCTAGGACTTTTGATATGAAGGATCTTGGAGCTGCAAAACAAATCTTGGGTATTGAGATACACAGAGACAAAAAAAATGGTAAGCTCAGTTTTTCACAGGAGAAGTATGTTGAGAAAATACTTGAAAGATTTCGAAATGATTAAGGCAAAGCCTATGAATGTTCCTTTGGCTTCCCATTTTAAACTTGCTTCAATTTTATGTCCTAGTAGTGTTGAAGAAAAGGATTATATGTCTCTTGTACCATATGCCAATTAAGTAGGATGTTTGATGCATACAATGGTGTGTACTAGACCTGATATTTCACATGCAATAGGTGTTGTTAGTAAGTACAAATTTTTACGAGAAGTTTCTCATAACGGGCATAACTGGCAACAGTTTACTCATGTTACTAATTTCATGAAGTATATAATGCATGGTTGGGATATACAATGTAGATAGTTGTATGTGAGGTTGAGACCGTCTTGTAATCTCTCCTTCTTCATTAATGAGCTTCAATACTTTGCTCATGGATGTTTCCCCTTTTGGGGTTTTACCACATGAAATGCTATGTTCTAATGGTGTTATTCACTGTCTGTCTATCTAAATGTGTGTCTAAAATATAACACTCCTTTGATGTTTATGCCAAAAATTCTTGGGTTGAATATGCCAGTGTTAACAATGTAAATTCCATGGAGTACACAACAGTCTATTCTCCCCCAAATTGAACATGTTGCATGTTCGCATGCACTCCTATATCCATCTCAACACATTTCCCATAGATCACATGCTAAATGCCCCTTTCATATATGAATATAAGTGCTATTCTAAAATAGTGAAAACATAAATTTCATCCATTTTGTTGGAGTCACCATCTTATGCAGCCTAATCAAGAGTTGTCCATTAATATGAGCAATAACCATCTCCCCGAAACTAAATTTTTTTACCTTCCCTCAAGTAAAAGAAGAGATGAATGGTGAGAGTATTGGTGCATGTAGGCATGAAGGGGTTCATTCCTTGGGGAAATTCCTTGAACTTGTTCCAAAGAAGATATCACTTCATGATATGTCATGCATTGTGACAAAAATATATAATTGATTTTATAACAACATAATCATCATATGTGTATGGCAGTTGCATAATGTTTGCAAGCTCTCTATACCATCTTCTATACCCAACAGTGACCATATAGGTAGGGCGGATGAAAAAAGGTTGAGACTATTGTTATGCTACTCATTTTACCTCTGGTACAAGTTGTTATAGGATTGTTCCCAATTAAATACCAAAAACACAAATCAATAATTCTTATCCACTTGCATGCATAAAGTAGTATTGTTGAATGAAGGAAGGTAAAAGTGTTACACCGTATCCAAGTGTAAGGAAGAATCTGTATCTGGATACTAAGGGGGAAGATGCTCAAGGTGCACTGCCATATTATACCTTTTTTTATCCATCTCCAATGTGGTCACACGAAATAGCAGTTCTTGGTTGCACTATCATCGTCCTCTCATTCGTCTATGCAACACCATTTTGCTCCTTGCTCGAAACTCATGGTCGCCACTCAATAATGATTGAGGTGCTGCTCAGAAAATGAAACCGTGAGCTCGAGTCTCTATCTGATTCCATTGACGACTGGGAAACAAAACACCTCCACAACGAAGAAACAGAGAGGTTTCTTCATCTATTGCAATTAGATGAAACCTTACTAGACGATGAAAAAGAAGAATTCGCTCCCAATGAGGAGCTCGTAAACGAATTCATGAGAAGCCTAGAAGAAGAGATTGTTGTGACATGTTCCACTTCTTTTTCCTTCTCGAACTCTGGGGATAATTCGGCTACCTATGATAGTTATGTAGGACAGGAAGGCGAAACTGTAGATTCAGAGTTTGGGTTTGATCTTTCTTATCTATTGGAGGCTTCAGACGACGATTTTGGCATTCCATCGAGGACCTTAAATCCCTTAGTGAAAACTAGCATGTTGAGGACGACTTTGAAAACCATCAACAGTTTCCATTGTATGAAGATCCCTTAGGCGAGCGAAAAAATAAACATGAGGAACTTATCAAAAACAATAGAGAAAAAATAGGCAGGTATGTAAGTATAGACTAGTTATTGTCTTCTTTAGTAAGGTTTTTTGTTTAATGCTACATAAACTTTTCTGCAGGTAGAGGGTTTGGGACTCTTACAATTCTTTCGTATAAAATAGAAAAATATCTTACAATTCTTTCTTATAAAATAGAAAAATGTATAAAGAATCTTCCAAAAGGAAAAATTAACCATGACATGCTCATTCTCAACAACATTTTTGCCACGAATCCTCAATAAAGCTCCCACATTATCATAATCTATGGCCTGTTGTAACCAACATTTCAAAAGGTAAGTTACAATTAGATTGGAAAAAATATTACTGCATCAAGCTCAGTTCCAACGCTAATTGAACATGTATGAAGAGAACAAAATTGTCAATAGTAAATACCAATTCGGTTTAGTAGAAAATAATAAGTACCTCAACCCATATCTCAGGCTTTAGTTTAACACGCTCTACATCTCTTTCTCCAGAAGAAGACTCTCTTTGCACTTTCCTGCAAGTTTAGGAAAACCATCCTTAACAAGTTCGCCAATTTAAGAGGCAGCATAAAGTGTTACTGCATTCAAATCTCATTGCCATTTTGTAATCTTTTCAAAATCACAAGAAAAGGTGGCTAAACATTTTAAATTTATTAGATAGATTGGGATGTGTTCCTCTTCATTATCCAGAAAAAAAATTCAAAAAATAGAGACGGAAGCAACAAACAAGGATACCACCATCTATACACATACATGAATAAAGTGAGTGGTAAAAAAGTAACTGAATCCTAAATCTGGTCACGCTAATGAACGTTGAAAGAAATTGAAACTTTCAAGATTCAAAGAAGTGATACCACTGGTAAATTTGTTGGACCCAGAACAACAAAAAATGATATTCTATCAGAGGACGGATCATAAAATATAAAACCCATCGGTAAATCTGTTGGACCCAGAACAACAAAAAACAATCTGGTCCATTTTCAGGAACTAGCATAGAAGCATTTTTTGAACATTGTATTGTACAAAGAATCAGAATGAAGCCCAAAGGCACCCCATCCATTCTTCTCATGCAAAAAGTTGAAACTAGAGTTGAGACATAACATAACCAGATGTCATTCATTATTTGCCTATTGGAGACACATACATATATTATTCATGTGACTAATAGATGACGTTGGAGTTTTAATACAAACCACACGTATTTGTTAAAAATACACACGCACATAATAAATTCTAATTTATCTTTCATTTCAATTTACACAGTTCATATATAAATATAGATAGTTAGTTACACTATTGAAAATTTATCACTACAACTATACTAATATTGTTATCATTTACTTCTATAATCAAGGTTGCTCAATAATAAATAAACTAATATATTGTTGTTTTATGATTCTGAAATTTTAATACCAAGGACTATGAAACAAAGAAAAATTGAACATTTTAATTTTAATATAACAATTATAGATACGCATAATGCTATGGTTTAATTAAATAAATGAATGCTTTTTATCATAATATTTTAAACATTCATTTATAATCATGGCTACTTATTTCCTATTTAAAATATTATTCCTTATCCCTTTCAAATTTTTTATCGCTATTCATGCATATATTATTCATGTGACTATTTGTAACAAGTAAGCATATCCTCCTATCCAAAAAAATAGGCTTCTTCTTATGAGTCATTTCTTCAATTTACTCAACGAGGTCTGTCTTCACCAGAAATCACAACCATGGAATGAATTAAATTCATTGCACGAATATATTGTTCAAATGAAGAAGGCAACCTGCAATATCTAAAGTTTGAACGAAATCACCTCGGCTCAGGTGCTTACTTTCACACTCAGGTGTTCAATTTTGTTGTGGATTTGCACCCTCCATTACAATGGCACTTTACATTGGCGTAGTGTACTTAGCCAGCAACAAAAATCGGCCATTTTACATTAACTACGCTCTCTAATTATGACTACGTGTGTCAGACTCTTTCTTGGACAAGTGCTCTTTCTTGGACACCAATTGTTGCCATTCGCCATGCCTTATGTGTCCCGTAGATGCATGTATGCTCAACTTGAAATTTGTATATCTTGGTTGACTTAATTCTCCATCCTCAAACAATATCTCTTGGCGCAACTGAGAGCACACTCGCCAGGCTCAGCTGCAATAACTTAACATTTGGATGCTCTTTGACACTTGTAATTGGGAACATCATTAAGATTCACCTTGTTGTCTTCTTGCGGTGCTTTGGGACTTGTATGACAAATTCTCGGATAGAGCAGAGAGTTAGCAAATGAAAGACGCCTTTTTATTGTGCTACAGCTATCTCACCTACATGGGGAGAAGGAATTGTATGGTTTACATACGTGGGTGTATTCTTAACACATTGACACATTGAGCACGCTATTGGGTTGTGAGCTTCTATGTGGGTGTTCTCCTTCATGCTGCACAGTTAGAAGCTATTCAATGTGTGGTATACCTTTTGGATGACATGTAGGGTCGTGTGGGGGCTGATCTTGGCTATGATGCAGCTACGGCTTAACCCTAAACAATTGGCTTTGGAACTGAAGGATCTTAAACAACTAGCTTTAGAACTTAACGTCTGATGGTATAGACGCAATTACAATTACCATGCATGTAATTACCATTGCATAGATGAAAAAACATAGCCTTAGACATCTACTATCATGACATGCAACATCTACAATCTTAAGGCAACAAACACAGCAATAGGCAGGGACTTGCTACCTTGCAACCCCTCTTGTTGTATTTGATTTCACTACTTTTGAAAGCATTTTCATCCATTTCAACCTTGCTTGAACTTTTCCCAAAAGAATCTTGACACCTTCAATGAAAGAAAATAGAAGTTAACTTCATCGAGACTTGATGCATTGGTTCAAAAATAACCAAAGATCTGTTATGTGAATTATTAAAAATATGACACCTTTTATATTCATTCTCATTTTTATTTGAGTGAGAGAAGGTATTCCTCAACATGTCCAAATGATTATTGTATTGAAGTTATGATGAACAAACCCATTATTCCTGAGAAATGACGAATTAAAGTATAGTAAAAGTAATTTCCTCAAACACATATAATTATACCAAGAAAATTCGTGTTTACAGAATCCTTGTGTGAATGATCTTTGGATCAATCAAGGCTTAGTTGAATCATCTAGTAGAGTGGCTTTGCTCTTCTCTGAACCTTGTGAGTATGCACCAGTGAACTATGGAATGAATCAAATACCCCGGTTTTATACCATGTTATATCGTAGTGTACTCTTATGTAGGAATGACATCTAAAACATAAATTTTTGTTTTAGGTTTTTGTGGGGAAGCAAATTTCTCTCTTCCAATAGTTTCTTGGGCTCGCCCATGTGTATTAGTTGCTTCATTTTCTGTTGTTGTCCCTTATGGAGCAGCAACAGTGCCTTCTTGTGCTCATGTTGTTGGTTCTTGTATGGCAACAACAAGGCCTGTTGTTGTCAATTCTTGTGTAACAACACTAATAGGGCTTATCGATGATGGTTCTTGTGTGGAAGCGTCAAAGTCTTTCTTGATCAACGTCGACAACTTGGACATCATGGGATGTGTTGTAATGACTTGTGGAAGTAGATTAAGAGAATGAAAATATGGTTCAAATGGAATGGGGAGGGGTTTGAATTGAACAAGGGTGGTGATAATGATGACATGGTATTCCCCCCAAAACAAAGGCTTTTTTCTCCCTTAGAAAAATGGAAATTGATAAGGTAGTAAGCAACAAAAGGAACAGAGTAGGAGTAGGTAATTTCCCAAATGCACATCTAGATAATTCATTGAATTTGATTAAATACCTACCTAGTAAGTCCATAATGTCTACAACAACATCCCGAGAATCAAGAGATCTGACATCCAGGTCCACAATGATGTAAAAACTTTGCAAGAAAGAGCAATGTGGAGCTTTGAAAATGTAGCATAAGGGGATCTAGAACAAGCTTCTAATGTAGCAACAAATCTTGGAAATTCGTATTCAAAGAGCATCTTGGATGGAATTATTTATTTCTTATTTTATTTGCAAATATTGCTCTCCAACAAGCCTAGTTTTCAAACAAGATTTGTCTAACTACGTCCAAAGGGTTTTCACAGTCATAATTTAAAAAAAAATCATGAGGAATTCCTGCCAACAAGTTGGTTTTCAAGTATTCCAAGGTTTAATGGTACCTAAGACAAGTTTTCACCATTAAATTTTATTTGCGAAAAGGGATAGGACGATGAGGTAGCTCAACATTGTAAGTGAGTCAAGCTTGCTTTTCTTTTGTGGGTTCAAGGTTGTGGAGCAAGAAGTAGAAAGCGATGGAAACCAAAGTTTATTTGGTAATAGTGGTTACTTAAATTACGTTGGATTTAAGATTGACCGCATAAGAAAATTATTGTTTATTAACTTCAACATGCATGTATCTATGAATTAGGAAGAAGGAAATGCATGGACATATCATTGTATTGGTGAATGAACATGAGGTCTTCTGGAAGTATTCTTTGGTAGAAATGGAAATTAAATTCTGGAACATTGTTTTTCACTTCACCTTCAAAGTAATTCTTCATTTTTCTCATTCTTGATCCATAAAGTATTGTTGTTGTTGTCTTCAGTAGAGACACTATTTGAACAAGATCGTAAGGACTTGAGCTTCAAATCATGGTGTATGTAAGGACACACATTTTTCCATTCCCCCAATAAATCAAAATCAAACTAAGTTAGTGGTTTAACTAGACTTAACCTTTATGGGTATGGAGGAAGCAAGGAAACCCCTGTAGGTTGTGGTTGGTTTGAGTGTTTACGAGGAATGAGTTGTAGTTTAACAAGATAATGGTCTTCATATTGTACCTCAAAATGTTGAATTTTATTTGTTGAATGTGTAAAGGGCATCCTCCTTTTTGGCATGAAATTTTGTCTTCAAGAATCACTCATACATGGATTGACCTTCTTGATCCTTTTGTGACATGCAAAAAAAACTAACACTTACCTGCAATAAAAAGTGAAATCATGGAAGAAGAGAGGTGATCAATCTCTCTTCATCCAAGACGTATGAAAAAAAATTAAATGCGTATAAAAAATATAGGGAGACATAAATAAAGAAAATTTCATTTTTACCCACTAACAAGTGGCGGTCACCTTACACTACCAAAGAATGTTTCATTGATAAATTATTCATTTCATATATGATTGGAGTGATTCCAAAGCAATATGAAATTATATTCATAGAAATATATCTAGTAGAAATAGGTTCTAAGAATTCCATCAAATGATATGCCAAATTTGTTGAGGAACAACCTGGATGACAGAGTTACTTTTTACTTTTAACCTAGACCAATAATCACCATTCTAAGCACAATATTTTCATTTGATAATGAATTTCCTTGATTCCACTTGGAGATGAAAGTAGAAACATATAAGAATCTCTCGTAGAAACAAGTTTTGGGAAATCCAAGCCTAATAATATGTCAAATATGTTGGGGAGCAGTTTGCATGATAGAGTTGTTTTTTTTCAGCCTCAACCAACAATCATGGATTTGGGTATATAAATTTTTCGTTTGATGAATAAATGACTTGTTTCCACTTGGAAACAAAAATAGATTCACATATGTATCTCCAGTATAAACAAGTTTTAAAGACAAGAAGAATCAATTGTTCAAATATGTCAATGAACAAACTAGAAAACAAAGTTTTAGGAGCGTAGATTTAGGATAAACAGTTAATATTTTAAGCATAATTTTCTCATATGATATTTAATAAAGTGATTCAAATTGCGTTGGAAACTAGATTAATTGGGGTATACACTCTAAAAACATGTTTGAAATGTCTATCTATTTGACCTACCAAAAGCTAACTCTCCCAATTATGTTTCTAGTGAGGTCATTGATCCAAATGCTACAAGAGTTTAATTAAGAAATTATTTCTCCCAAATGGTGATCTGGGCAAGTGTGAATTTTCATAGGTATGCAATTCTTAATGTAAAGCACCCGCACACCAACAATTATGAATACCAAAATCCTAGAATGTGCATTATGACTTATGCAAAATAACACCCAAATCAAGAAAGAGAAAAATTAAACATTGAGTTCAAAACATGGTATAATAGTAATGGGATACATAACCATCATGGAGAGAGAGAGAGAGTATTAAGTATTTCATTATCCATGAAAGTTGTTTCCACGTATTTTTCTAAATAATCTTCTTGGAATTCGTGAATAGATGGTATTGAATAGCTAATCATGATGCTTTCAAGAAGAATTCTAGTATGCCATTGTCAAAGAGATTAGGTATGTAGTAGGTGTAATCAAGGGTTGCAAAGGATCTAACGGGAAAAAGGAGCATGGTTATAATGAATAAGAAGAAAGGAAAGATGATTAAAATAGGATGGGGTAAAGAATATGATGAAAATGGGAAAGGAGAGTAGTAGGTAAGGAAGGGTAACAAAATAGATGATAAAGAAGGAATAAAGAGTGAGAAGGAAGAAAGCAAGTAAAGGTAGCATGTAGGAAAAAGTAAAAGAAGGTATTTTCAGAGTAAGGGGAAAGGAAAATGAGGGAATAAATGATGAGAGAAGCATAATAATAATGAATGAAAGAAGGAAGAGAAAAGAGGGGAGAGGAGAGGAGGTAGGATGGGAGGATAATGTTGTGGAAACAAAATGAAAAATAAAATGAAACTAAAAGCTTCAACAACCCAAAATGTTATATAAAACATAATGAAAATTAACCACACACCTTGATAATCAAATCGGACTTAAGATTGAACGGTTATACATCCCCTTGGCTCCTTCTCCACTGGAATTTTCATTCACCAATGCTTTCTTCCTCTCACCAAACAACCTACAAAAAGAGATTAGCAGTATGGGTGGCTCTTACTGCATCACAAAATTTTCTATTCATGCAACTACATGCTTCTAACCTCAAA
This sequence comes from Pseudotsuga menziesii, assembly GCA_001517045.1. Taxonomy (NCBI): domain Eukaryota; kingdom Viridiplantae; phylum Streptophyta; class Pinopsida; order Pinales; family Pinaceae; genus Pseudotsuga; species Pseudotsuga menziesii. The sequence continues at coordinate 116,783 of LPNX010137345.1, forward strand.
ATGAAAACACTACATATGAGACTCCTCAAAGAATTCAGTCAACAATGTCTCAAAGATACATAATACAATGTGCTAACTAAAACCAATACAAGAAATGTTGAAATATTGTAACTTCGAAGAATATTCTATATGTATCTTTTTGTGGTCCCCGATGGTCCTACCGGGAGAACCACTTGTATTACATTATACCATGATGCTCCTAATCGGAAGAACTAATAAGAGTCATGAGGTAGTCCCCTCTAATTGTAAAGGTGGGTCATTAGCACCCCAGTGTGGTTACTTGGGCCTACATGTGTAACTCGAGCCTACATGATTTAACTCGAGCCTACATGTCAAATGAGTTAACTTAAGTGAACGGATGAATATAAATAGAGGTGTAGTGCTCCTCATTTGAGACACAGACACTCTCACTTGTGTAGCACATTAGTGGAAAAGAGAAGTAGCTGGAGAAGGAGGAGGATCAGGCTTTGATCTCCTTGCCGGTTTTATATTTTATCTTTTGGGGACATCTATATTGAGGAAGCTTTTGCTGGATTTTTCCCTATAGGGTTTTCCCAGGATAAATCTTTGTGTTCCTTTTTATGGTTGTGCTTGTCTATCTTTCAGTGATCCTGTTTATATGCTTTTTTCATGAAAATGAAATGAAATATTGATGTCTTAGCTAAGCATATGAAAATTTAACATGGTATCAGAGCCACCCTGAAAAGAAGACATTGTGCAACTATAGAATCTAGGGCTTCTTAATTTTTGGTTCTCTCTCCACAATTGATCAGCAAAAGAAGGCTAGGCTGACTCTCCATTGAAGGGTGGATCTTTCTGTCGAAGCGGAATTCGATTCCAAGCATTTTCAGTTTTCGGTGCGAGAAATTAGGGCTTCTTGAAGAAGAAGAATTTTTTAGTGAGCCCAGCATATGATTTCTCTCCTCATCAAAATCGAAGTCTACAGACCTGGAACAAGTTTTTTGGTTGGGTGAAACTCCGAGAAAGTCAAACCCTAGTTTGAGCCAGAGCTAGAAAAACCCTAAATACTAAAACTGCTAAGTTTTGGTACATTCGATATATCCCGAGATTGGAAAAGTTTCAGGAGCTGAAAATTTCAGAAGCCAAAGATAAAATCATTTTGTACACTGTATCCAAAATTCAGCCTTAGATTCGCTACATTCTGGGAGATATGATCCCTCCAAGTTAGGGTTCCAGCCTCTTCCAGAATTCATCCCTAAACAGGACACCTGGGGAAAATTGCTATAGCTTGGGCTACCAAGGTCCAAATAGAATTCCTGAAGATGTTCCACAAAGGGCACGGACTGTAATTTTTGTGGTCCAATGTTCATACCCAGAATATGATACAGTGACACATGGCATGCTATACAACTTCACTGTTCTGAACAGTCCTGTAACAGGTCACCTTGAGAAAAGGATCATAAATCCAAATTTGTGAAACCAATTTTGATGATACCTATGGTGTTGGATCAGGGACATACAAGGTTACCTGAGTGCGAAATTTCAGACATAGAGGGGTAGCAATTGCAGATATATCACAAAAACAGTGACAGGAATTTCTGCAGAAGATGAATCGTCTGATTTGGAAGGTGAAGAATCGAGATTTCCATAATCCAAGTACATCAGTCAACTCACCTCATTCAAGCACATCTCCTGGTAAGGTCAGTTTCTCATTCCACAAAATTTCAATTTTTTGTAATTCTCTAGCAAGATGACTTCAAGCACTAAGCTTGAAGACAAGCTAGAAGGCATAGAGAATTTTTGAGCATGGAAATACAGGATTGGTCTCATTCTCCAAGAGAATGATCTAGATAAGTATGTCAAAGAAGAAGTGTCAGAAGCTGAAGCCAAGGATAAGCACAGAAAGGATATGATTAGGGAACAAAGAATTATTGCTGACTCCATTAAGGATCACTTGATTCCTCAAGTGTCATCCAAGAAGACTCCAAAAGAAATGTATGATGCCCTTTCCAGAATGTTTGAGGGAAGAAACATCAACAGGTAGATGAATCTAAGAGCTCAACTGAAGAGCATCAAGATGAGTCATGGAGAATCCATCCAAGACTACTTTTCAAGGGTTTCCCAGATCAAAGAGCAACTAGAAGCTATTGGAGATAATCTTGATGAAGATGAAATGGTTATGACTGCTCTTAATGGTCTCACTAGACCATGGGAATCATTCATTCAAACGATGTGTGCCAGGAAGGAAAGCATACAGTTTGATGTGGTATGGGAAGACTGCATTCAAGAGGAGACTAGAGTGGAAAATAGAGAAGCCTTACTAAAAGAGGATGATCAAGCCCTAGCCACTCATACCAGAAAAAGAAGAAGGAATCAACCCATCTTCAAGAAGGGAAGTCACAAAGAGAATCAACCTGCTAGAAGATTCCAAAGAACGAAAGAAACTCTATCAAGTAAGGACTACTCTGGTTTTCAATGCTTCCACTATGACAAGATAGGACACATTGCCAAAAATTGTCCTATAAAGAAGCAAGAATATAAGCAGAGGATCAACAACAACAAAAGATATCATGCTCATCTAGTTGAAGATGAGGATGAGGATGAAGAAGAATAAGATGAAGGACCTTCGAGAAAGCAAGCAAGAGAAGAAGATGCGGAAAAATATGTACTGTTTTCTGCTCTCTTTGGGTCTGTGACTCCTGGAGAAGACACTTGGCTTATTGATAGTGGTGCTTCAAAGCACATGACGGGACAAAAGAAAACTCTGTCCAAACTTGAAGAAAAGAGCTCTCCTCAGAAAGTATCCCTAGGAGATGACTATCAATATCCGATCAAAGGGGTTGGTGAAGCAAGCTACAAACTTGAATTAGGTAATCCCTTAAAAATGAAAGATGTATTATATGTACCTGGTTTAAATAAAAATTTACTTTCTATCTCAGCTTTAGATAAGAAAGGATTCAGAGTTGCTTTCATAGATGGTCAAGTACTTATGTGGCCCAAAGGAAAGAATATTGAAGATGCAATCATCATTGGTGAAGAAGAAGGGGGCTTGTATAAACTCAAGGGGCACTTAGAAACAGCCTTTGTGCATGATTCCACTGACCCTAGTGAACTATGGCATAGAAGGCTTTCCCACATCAATTACAAGGCTCTACCTCATGTGAACAAAGTAGTGACGAGATTACCAGACATGAAGATCAAGCATGAAGGCATTTGCAAAGGATGTGCGAAGGAAAAGCATCAAGAATCCATTCCCGAAGAGTGAAACAAAAACAAAAGGTGCGTTGGAATTGATTCATTCAGATGTATGTAGTCCAATGTCTTCCACATCCTTAAGTGGATTTGAATATTATATCACATTTATTGATGATTTTTCAAGAAAGACTTGGATATACTTCTTGAATGCAAAGAGTGAAGTGTTTGAGAAATTCAAGGAGTTCAAAGCCTTGATAGAGAATCTTTCTAACAAGAAAATTAAGATTCTTCGATTAGACAATGGAGGAGAGTACACCTCAAAAGAGTTTGATGCCTTTTGCAAAGATGCAGGAATAAAGAGGGAACTAACTACTCCCTACAATCCCCAACAAAATGGGGTAGCGGAAAGAAAGAACAAAACCATCATGGAGGCAGTGAAGACAATGATATATGATCAAGATCTTCCAATGCACCTATGGGAAAAAGTGGCAAGAACTGCTGTGTATGTACAAAATAGAATATCTCACAGTGCTCTTGGGTTCAAAACTCCAGAAGAGATATTCACGGGAAAGAAGCCTGAGGTAAGTCACCTCAAGATATTTGGTTGTCCAGTATATATTCATATACCAAAAGAGAAAAGAACCAAATTAGACCCTTCCGGAAAGAAGGGGATATTTGTTGGATATTGTGAAGTATCTAAAGCATTCAGAATCTACATTCCTGGATTCCACCACATGGAAATCAGTCGAGATGTGACATTTGATGAAGAGGTAGCTCTCAAGAGATCCAGGAAGTGCCAACTTGAAGAAGTGTATGAAGAAGAGACACCACCCAGAAATAAAGAAACTACATGTCTCCCTGAAGATGAAGCTCCTGAAGAACATGACATGGCAGAACCACAAGAACCTCCCATGATGGAGATATCAAGAAAAAGAAATCCTTCTTGGACAAGAGAAATTTTACGAGAGGCAGAAATATATGGGGCTCCTGAAGGCTCTACAAGGGAAAGAAAGAAACCTAATACTTTTTCCAACTATGTAGCCTTGATGTGTGATCTGGTAGAACAAGAACCTACAAACTATGAAGAAGCGGTACAAAAGACAGAATGGGTAGAAGCAATGAATGAAGAATACCAATCAATAATGAAGAATGATGTATGGGATATAGTTCCCAAACCAGAAGGAAAGAGTATAGTATCCTCCAAATGGATATTCAAAATAAAGCATGCAGCTGACGGAAGTATAGAGAAGTATAAAGCAAGATTTGTGGCCATAGGTTTCTCTCAGAAAGAGGGAATTGATTATGAAGAGACATTTTCTCCTGTAGCACGATATACTTCGATTAGAACTATCATGGAACTTGCATCCATAATGAAGTGGGACTTACACCAGATGGATGTGAAAATAGCTTTTCTGAATGGTGTTATCGAAGAAGAAGTTTACATAGAACAGCCTCAAGGATTTGAAGTTGAAGACAAACATACTCATGTATGCAAGTTGAAGAAGGCCTTGTATGGTCTTAAACAAGCTCCTAGAGCTTGGTATGAGAGGATAGATAGTTTCCTGTCAAGCATGGGCTTTACCAAGAGTAAAGCTGATCCTAACCTTTACCTCAAGGTTGTAGAAGATGAACCTGTCATCCTACTACTATATGTGGATGATTTATTCTTGACAGGAAATGAGAAACAGATTATGAAAAGCAAGAAGAGACTAGCAGAATAATTTGAGATGAAAGACCTTGGGTTAATGCATTATTTCCTAGGTCTGGAAGTATGGCAAAGTTCAGAAGGAATCTTTCTCAATTAGGGAAAGTATGCAGTAGAGATATTGAAAAGATTCAACATGTTGGAATGCAAAGCCTTGTCTACACCCATGGATTCCAACCTGAAGTTGTTAACTGATGACTCATCAGAGTTAGTGGATGTGACTCATTATAGACAGATCATTGGGTCATTGGTGTATTTGTCAAATACCAGACTAGACATTTGTTTTGCTATGAACACCTTAAGTCAATATCTAGTTCAACCTAGACGGGTTCACTTGGTAGCTACAAAACATGTGATGAGATATTTGAAAGGAACTATAGAATTTGGTCTATATTATGATAATAGCCATGAGTATAGATTTTATGGCTATACAGATGTAGATTGGGCCAGAAGTATCTCAGATAGCAAAAGCACATCAGGTGGATGTTATAGTCTAGGATTTGCTATGATCTCATGGTTTAGCAGAAAGCAATCCAGTGTTGCACTAAGCACAGCCGAAGCAGAATATATAGCAGCTTGCTCTGCTAGTTGTGAAGCCATATGGCTTCGGAAGCTATTGTCAGGATTATTCAACCTAGAGTTGGACACTACCGTGATTCTATGTGATAACCAAAGTTGTATAAAGATGACAGAGAACCCTGTGTTTCATGACAGATCAAATCACATAGAAATCAGATATTTCTACATTCGAGATATGATGTAGAAGGGAGCCATAAAGCTCCAGTATGTGAGTACTGATGAACAAGTTGCTGATGTGTTGACAAAGCCTCTGTCCCGAGTGAAGTTCGAACACTTTCGAGACAAGCTTGGTGTGGTTCGAAAATATCTTCCCCGAAAGGGGGAGTAGTGATGTTGTAGTGGGATTGTATCATCCCTGGGCACTTGCCCTAAAGTGATCCAAAGACCTCGATCTTCGAGAATGAAGAGGGATTGTATCATCCTGGGACATCTGTCCATAATAGATCTGGTGACCTCGGTCCTCGAGAATGTGGCGGGATTGTATCATCCCTGGGCACTTGCCCTAAAGTGATCCGGAGACCTCGGTCTTCGAGAATGAAGAGGGATTGTATCATCTCAGGACATCTGTCCATAATAGATACGGTGACCTTGGTCCTTGAGAATGTGATAGGATTGCATCATCCTTGGACATCGTCCTAAAGTGATAGGGACTGATTCTCCCGTAATCAATCCGATGGCTTCGGTCCTCGAGAATGTGGTAGGATTGCATCATCCTTGGACATCGTCCTAAAGTGATAGGGACTGATTCTCCCGTAATCAATCCGATGGCTTCGGTCCTCGAGAATGTGGTAGGATTGCATCATCCTTGGACATAATCCTAAAGTGATAGGGACCGATTCTCCCGTAATCAATCCGGTGGCTTCGGTCCTCGAGAATGTGGTAGGATTGCATCATCCTTGGACATAGTCCTAAAGTGATAGGGACTGATTCTCCCGTAATCAATCCGGTGGCTTCAGTCCTCGAGAATGTGGTAGGATTGCATCGTCCTTGGACATAGTCCTAAAGTGATAGGGACTGATTCTCCCGTAATCAATCCGGTGGCTTCAGTCCTCGAGAATGTGGTAGGATTGCATCGTCCTTGGACTTAGTCCTAAAGTGATAGGGACTGATTCTCCCGTAATCAATACGGTAACTTCGGTTGTCGAGAATGTGGTGGGATTGTATCATCCCTGGACTTTAAGTCCAAAAGTGATCCAAAGACTTTTTTGTCTTTGAGTTGTGGATTGCAGGTTGTTGCTGATGATGACGATGCCGTACTGATCGAAAGATCAGAGTATGATGATGATGACATACTGATCGAAAGATCAGAGTATGATGATGATGATGTACTGATCTAAATATGAGAGTATGATGATGATGCACTATGATTATGATGTTTCTGATCGAAAGATCAGAGTATGATGATGATGTTTCTGATCGAAAGATCAGAGTATGTTGATAATGTTTCTGATCGAAAGATCAGAGTATGATGATGATGTTTCTGATCGAAAGATCAAAATGTGATGATGATTATGATCGACAGATCAGAATATGATGATGTTGCTACTGATTGAAAAGTCAAAGTGCTAAAGATGTTGTTGATCGAATAGTCAAAGTGCTGAAGATGTTTCTAATTGAAAGGTCAAAATGCTGAAGATGTTATTGCTGATCGAATAGTCAAAGTGCTGAAGATGTTGTTGATTGAAAGGTCCAAGTGCTGAAGATGTCGTTGCTAATTGAAAGATCAAAATGCTGAAGATGTTGCTGACCAAAGACAGAAGATGTTGCTAATGATGAAGACTGAAGATTGAAGATGAAGACTACATGATGTTGAAAAGCTTCCAATGATTTATAGATGTGTTACCCTGCTGATGTTGATGATGTCCCCTATCTCTACTCTTGTTGTTGTTGATGTTGTTGTAGAATACCCTTCTCGTTAAGGGGGAGTGTTGAAATATTGTAACTTCGAAGAATATTCTATATGTATCTTTTTGTGGTCCCCAATGGTCCTACCGGGAGAACCACTTGTATTACATTGTACCCCGATGCTCCTAATCGGAAGAACTAATAAGAGTCATGAGGTAGTCCCCTCTAATTGTAAAGGTGGGTCATTAGCACCCCAGTGTGGTTACTTGAGCCTACATGTGTAACTCGAGCCTACATGATTTAACTCGAGCCTACATGTCAAATGAGTTAACTTAAGTGAACGGATGAATATAAATAGAGGTGTAGTGCTCCTCATTTGAGACACACACACTCTCACTTGTGTAGCGCATTAGTGGAGAAGAGAAGTAGCTGGAGAAGGAGGAGGATCAGTCTTTGATCTCCTTGCTAGTTTTATCTTTTATCTTTTTGGGGCATCTATATTGAGGAAGCTTTTGCTAGGTTTTTTCCTTTAGGGTTTTCCCAGGATAAATCTGTGTGTTCCTTTTTATGGTTGTGCTTGTCTATCTTTCAGTGATCCTGTTTATATGCTTTTGTCATGAAAATGAAATGAAATACTGATGTCTTAGCTAAGCATATGAAAATTTAACAAGAAATACTCGTGTGCCCTTGATAAGTCTCCAACAACGACACCAAAATGATGGCACTTTTCAATCACCCCTTTAAAAAGTAATCTACCAATCTTCTCATTATATCATCAATCCAAAGTTCGTAGTTTTCAAATTGTGCAATGTATATGCAGGCTACGATTTCTTTTCTTGGCAATAGTTTATCTAATATGCCTCTGAGAAAAGGAAAGTGCTTCATTAATCTACGAATTGAAATGACATTGCAGAAATGAAAATACACCACACTTCATAAATCAAAACTATTGGGACCATGTTGTCATTAGGTACGTTTTTATCATATGACCATGTTGTCACCAAGAAGCTTTGATAAAATAAAATAAATAATAAAGGAAACACACTTACATAATTATACGATTCAAATTAAAACACTCTTGCGAAAAATAAATCACACATGCAGAAATAAATAAACTTACACAACAAGATAGGAAAGACTATTGAATCCTACAATGCCATGTTCTCATGGAGTGAGATTTGCCTCCCAAAACTCATGGCAGTGAATTAAAACTAAATCAAATCACACTACAGAAAATTATGAAAATATGATCTATATTGAAGATCTCAAGAAATTTTATTCTACATCATAAATTGGACATATGCTCTAAGAGTCCTCCCCATAGAATGGAGAAGGAACTCTCCTTTATACATGAATTTTCTTGAAACAAATAATAAATGCATATCCACAAATTATCATATTGTTACAACAGCTTGCTAATAATTAGCAAGTCAAAAACCAACTCATAATTAGTTCCAAGATCTTTGCTAAAAAATCAAAGCTAATCTTATTGCTATTTGCAAGATTCTCTTCAAATCCAAGATAATTGATGAAGATCCAAATCCATGGCATATCTTGGTGTTTAAATATTTGAAATATTGATTTTCGTGGATTTGCAACAATTGTTGCATGGACAGTAGAAAAGTGTCTGGAGTTGTAGCCAGTGGCAACTAGTTTTGCATCAATCAACAAACTAATCCATTTTTCAAAGAAACATGCAAATATGATATTTTTCTAATGTTTAAAATAATTCACATGAAACACTAAAGAAATGCAATGGAAAATACCTTGAACCCAAATCCCGCAAATGAGCATTAAAACAAATTAACACAAGGTTATAGATAAACAAAAAGGAATTATAAATAAGACAAAAAGGGTAGCAAAAGATGTTAATTTTGTGACTAAACAAATACAACAGTACAAGAGTTAGAACAAACAAACAATGACCAGTGTATGTGAAATTGCTTTCATAATCCAAATTTGAAATGCTAATTCAACTGTTTATGTAAACTTGCAAACAAATTATTACGTCTTAAACAACAAACAAAATTATAACAGCATAGTCCTTGAGTAGATATGAAATAACAGACAAAAAAAAGATTCTAGAAAAATCAATTGCTTATCTAACATGAACCTCCAATTCAAGAAATAGACCTTTCAAGGGTGATTTATATTTTGTTTTAAGAGAATATTCAAATGATAAATATAGGGAAAATTTACAATAGATGCTTTCCAACCATGAAGTAAAACACATCTACCATGAAATATTGTATTTAGGAGTTGATTTTAATATATGAAAGTAACAAGCCCCTAGGGTGTAGATTAGTTGGAAATTGGGTAAACTGTTAAGGCGATCATTGTGACGTCACGAGTTCAAACCTCGAATAGACTGTGCACATGTGTATGGGCAGTGTGAATTTCACTTAGGGGTATAATGTTAGTGGACGAGAACCGACTTCGTGTTAGGAAAGTAGGAGAATTGCCCCAATTGTTAATTCCCTTTGTGTGTGTGTGTGTGTGAAAGAAACACAAAATTGCATATCTAATAAACAAAAAATTAAAAGCAAATTTCGATTTAAAGTGTCATACAAGTTTTTCCTAGTAAATTCAAATGGGAAAACAGGGTCAATTGAGGATCTCATAGAGGTTTAGTAATTAAAGAGTATATTGAGTTGATTTATTCAAACTTAATTATATTCCTTAATAGCTAAATCTACCTCCAAAATCTTCAAAGGGGAAATCCTACACTTGAATGTTTCCAATGCTCATGCATGAATAGTTGTCAAGAAATATTATTAGTGACACAACCAGATTTGAGAATATCCAACTACTAACCATTCAATGAAAAGCGTTCAAAACATAAAGGGTTATAACTTATCCAGTTCTAATCAAGACCAACAATTGAAGAAGATATCCTTAATCATAACATCAAACACCAATATTCTCTAATGGAACACTCAAATCAACCATCCATAAGCCTCAAACAAAGAACTAAACAATACCAAAAGAGTTTTCTCAACTTCTAGTAAAGTTTAAAATAGAAGGAGCTTCCCTTATATAGAGAAGAAGCTCAAAACCTCCTCCAATAAAATAATATCCAAGACTAAAACCCTGCATCTAAACTAGGAATCCATAAAGAACTATTATATCTTTGACTAACCAGAGAGATATAGTCAACAATGTGTAAAATAATGCTAGCCATGTCAAAAATTGGTTAACCGACAAATGCTAGTTCTAAGAAGGTGGAACACACCTCAAGTGAAGTATAGGTGGCTCATGTGGCCCAAATAAAGGAATCGTTCTCAATCAAACTCCAAGTAAATAATGAAAATATATGCTAATATCCTCCATATAGTGGGGAAGAGCCCCTTTCAAGTGAATGCTTGGTCAAAATGAGGTCAAACGTGTGGCATGTGAACTCTCAAGCAAGGGCGTCACCCTCCTATCTTCAACACTTTGCCATTTATGATCAAAAAGTTGTACCATTGGATTTAGGATACTTCTTTGAGGTAGAATGATTCCATATTAACCTCTCACAAATGTGGGCATTAAATCTAGGAGCCCCATGTTAGAATTTTAATGGTTATACAAGGTCTTAAAACATTTATTATCGTAACATCATAACCATATGCAATAGGATCATTGAAAGAAAGACAAGCATAGAAACATGAAAAGAACATAGAGATTTATCTTGGGAAACCCTCTTGGGGGAGAAAACCCAACAAAGCTTCCTCAATATAGAGTTCAACCAAGTACAGTTAACAACCCCAAGAACAAAACTAGTAACTTCCTCTCTCCAACAAACATATTCACTCTCTCTTGTTAGATATTTATCATTTAAGCTAGCATTATCTTAGGATATTTAACTGAGAGAATAACAAGCATAGCAATCAAACATAAGAGACAATGAACACAAAGTTTTTCCTTGGGGAAACCAGAAAGGAGAAAACCCCGTAACTTCCTCAGAGATAGAATCAACACCAAAAGAAAAACCCCCAAAACAGTAAGATGATCTCCCAGCAGCAGTAGTCTCTCTCTCTCTTGTCCCAGCAACTTCTCTCTCAGTTATGCGCTACAACTGAGTGTGAGTGAATGTATGGTAAATAGAGAAGCTCCCTCTCTATTTATACTAATTCCCGACTTGACAGTAACTCACTAGGGCCAACTTCTCTAGGAGAGTCTAATAACCCTAGGGCCCCACAACTGTGGGGACTTTAACCCTTGATCAATAGGAGGGTTACCCACAATGACTTTACATGACTTGTTTACATTATTGAATCTCCCAATAGGAACATCGGGGCATGACATGACTCAAGTACATTACAGACACTTCCCGGAATAAACATCGGGGTACAATACATAAGATATACAAGTGAATACATTCCAAAGTTACAAATACATCAACACTCCCTCTTAACTAGGAAGGTATTCTCTCGACACAATTTATCAACATAAGTCTTCTTCTCTGTATCATATGGATCATCATCAAGTTCTCGTCATCTTCATCTAGATCTGGATCATCACTCGATTTGGATCATCACCACTAGATCTGGATCATCGCTGTTGGATCATCACTCGATCTGGATCATATATGGGTCATCATCACTGGTGCTATCTCTTGATTCTTCTCGTCATAGGAAGTTCTACAAAGCCAGCCCTTTTTCATGCTAGTTGTAGGCCTAGCCTTCATGTAGGTCTTTATCGTCTTCAGCACTTATATCTGACCTTGGAATGAACCATGTCAGAAAGGCCTGCCCAGCACTTACATCTGACCATGGGAGGAACACATCCAAGAACCATGTCAGAAAGGCACGCCCAACACTCACATCTGACCATGGGAGGAACACATCCAAAACCCATGTCAGAAAGGCCCAGCACTCACATCTGACCTCATCTTGTCAGAAAGGCCCTACACTTACATCTGACCATGTGTAAACACATCGCGCTAGAATGGCTCTGCACTTACATCTGACCATGTTTAAACATATCGCACCAGAATGGCTCTCAGTCCCAGACTGAGTATTTCTGGTAACTGACCAAGTACCTCCATTCTCCCAGAGAATGGCATTCAGGGCTTATATCTAATCATGTGGGAACACATCCCATAGTCACCTCAGAATGGCTCAGCACTCACATCTGCCATGGAAGGAACCAATCCTCTCACCATGACAGAATGGCTCAGCCCTTGCATCTGACCATGGAAGGAACCAATCCTCTCACCATGTCAGAATGGCTCACGGACTCATCACTTCCCCTTGGAGGGAACCTCGATCTGGAGAACACCAAGTTTCTCCCTGAAGTATTCAAACTTCACTTTAGCCAATGTCTTAGTCAACACATCAACTATATGTTCGTCCGTCACAACATAGTGGAGCTTCACTGCTCCTCTCTACACCCTATTCCTGATATAGTGATATTTGATCTCGATATGCTTTGACTTGTCATGGAACACCAGGTTCTTAGACAACTTCACACAACTATGGTTGTCACAATATATACAAGTAGCAACCAACTGGAGATCAAATAAATCAAACAGTAGCTTCCTCAACCATACTGCCTCGCAACTAGCTGAACAAGCTGCAGCATACCCTGCTTCGGTTGTACTCAGTGCCACACAGGGTTGTTTCCTGCAAAACTAGGAGATCACACCTAATCCCATATTGAAGCAACATCCTAAAGTGCTCTTTCTATCAATGGCACTGCCTGCCCAATCTGAATCAACATAACCTTCTAGGTTAATATTCTGGTTCGCCTCATACTTTAGCCCATAATCAACTGTACCCTTCAGGTACCTCAAAATATGCTTTGCAGCAATCAAGTGAACAAGTCTCGGATCTGTCAGGAACTGGCTCAAGGTGTTCACAGCAAAGCAAATATCTGGTCTCGTATTCGTCAGGTACATCAAGGACCCAATCATCTGACGATACATCGTGGCATCAACCACTTCTGATGAAGCACCACTCAATAGCTTCAGGTTCGATGCCATAGGTGTGGTCATGGATTTGCAATCCATCATCCCAAATCTCTTCAAGATCTATACCGCATACTTCCCTTGTCCCAGGGAAATTCCAACTGCATTCTGCCACACCTTCATGCCTAGAAAATAGTGCATCATACCCAAGTCCTTCATTTCGAACTCGACAGCAAGCTTCATCTTCGTATCAGCAATCAACCCTTCCATACCTGTTACAAACAGATCATTTACATACAGTAGGAGTATCACTGGGTTACCATCTTCAACCTTGTAGTAAAGGTTGGGATTTGCTTTACTCTTGGTAAAGCCCAAACTAGATAGGAAGCTATCAATTATGTCGTACCATGTCCTGGGTGCCTGTTTCAAACCATACAGGGCTTTCTTCAGTTTAAACACATGAGTCTCCCTGTCATGTGTCTCAAAACCAAGTGGCTGCTCCACATACACTTCCTCTTCCACTACACCATTCAAGAAAGCAGTCTTGACATCCATCTGGTGTATCTTCCATTTCATTACTGCAGCCAGAGTAAGTATTGATCTGATGGAAGTGTATCTAGCTATAGGTGCAAAAGTTTCTTCATAATCTATTCCTTCTTTCTGGGAGAATACATGAGCCACAAATCTTGCTTTATATTTTTCTATGCTTCCATCTCCAGCATGCTTGATCTTGTAGATCCATTTGGAAGTTACAACAGACTTCCCTTTTGGTCTTGGAATAACATCCCAAACATCATTCTTCATGATCAATTGGTACTCTTCGATCATAGCATCCTTCCATTCTTTTCTTTCTGTTGCTTCTTCATAGTTGGAAGGTTCTTTGTCGATGAAGTCACATAATAAGGCTACATAACCGGAGCATGATCTGGTTCTTTTCATTTCTCTGTGATTTTCTTCTGGAGCCCCATATCTTTCTGCACCTTGGATAGCTTCTCATACCCAAGCAGGTTTGCTCTTGTGAGGATTCTTCTCCTGAGGTGGATCTACATATTCTTGAGGTTCTTCTAATTTTCGATCTTCTTCTTGAATTTCTTCGCTCATGGTTGTGTCATGAATTCTGGGTACTTCTGTTTCTTCAATTTCTTCAGCTAGTCTCTTTTTGGATTTGTTGTAAGCCAAGTCTTCGTCAAATGTTACATCCCTTCTGATGTCAATCTTCTTGAATCATGGGAAGTATATTTTGTAAGCTTTCGAGCTTTCAGAGTATCCCACAAATATACCCTTCCTTCTTGGAGGATCTAACTTTGTCCTCTTTTCTTTCGGAATATATATGTACACTGGACAGCCGAATGTTCTGAGATGACTTCTGGTTTCTTGCCGAAAAATACTTATTCAAGTGTCTTGTTCTCGAGTACTTTGTGTGGAGTATGGTTCTATACATACACCTCAGTTCTGGCAGCTTCTGCCCATAGATGCATGGGAAGATCTTGATCATGAAGCATGGCCCTTGCAGCTTCTATGATCGTTCTATTATTCCTTTCTACAACCCCATTTTGTTGTGGATTATATGGAGTGGTTAACTCCCTCTTAATCCCTGAATCTTTGCATAATTCTTTGAATTCATTTGATGTGAATTCTCCGCCATTATTTGATCGAAAGGTCTTGATCTTCTTTTCTGTGTGGTTCTCGATCAAGGCTTTGAATTCCTTAAACTTGTTGAATACTTCATCTTTGTTCTTTAAGAAGTATATCCATGGCTTCCTAGAAAAATCATCAATAAAAGAAACATAGTATACATATTCGCTTAATGAACTGGATGACATCGGACCGCATACATCGGAGTGAATTATTTCCAAGACTCCTTTTGCTTTGCTCTCACTACTTGGAAATGTCTTCTTTGTGTTCTTTCCCTTCGCACATCCTTTGCAGACACCGTCATGTTTTGTCTGAATTTCTAGAAGTCCTTCAACAGCTTTGCTTGCAAGTGGTAGTGCCTTGTAGTGCACATGTGCAAGCCTTTTATGCCAAAGTTCATTTGGCTCTACTGATTCATGGACCAAAGCTTGTTCTGGTTGGCCCTTCAATTTGTATAGACCTCCTTCTTGTTCCCCAATCGCTACTACATCATCAATAGTCTTTCCCTTGTATTGCACATGTGCAAGCCTTTTATGCCAAAGTTCATTTGGCTCTACTGATTCATGGACCAAAGCTTGTTTTGGTTGGCCCTTCAATTTGTATAGACCTCCTTCTTGTTCCCCAATTGCTACTACATCATCAATAGTCTTTCCCTTTGGCCACATGAGAACTTAGCCATCTACAAATGCAACCCTCATGCCTTTTGCATCTAATGCAAATATGGAAAGGAGGTTCTTCTTTAGTCCTGGTACAAACAATACATATTTCATCTTTATAGACTTTCCAAAATCTAGCTTATAGGAGGATTCCCCACTACCTTTTATTGGATACTGGTAGTCATCTCCAAGTTTCACCTTGTGGGGTGATTCATGTTCTGATAGTTTCGCAAAGGATTCTTTGAATCTTGTCATATGTTTGGAAGCCCCATTGTCTATAATCCAATCATTGCTTCCATGTGTGATGTTTCCCGTGAGAGCGGAAATCAAAACATATTCTTCATCACTTGAAGAATCATCACTATCTTGTCTGATTCTGTTTTTGGAAGGCTCATCATCTTCTGCAGTATGAGCATGATGTCTTTTCTTGTTTCCCTTCTTCTTGAAAGATCTATCTTTGTTTCTAGGACAATATCTTGCAAAGTGTCCTCTTTCATCACATGTATAGCAAATGAACTTAGACATATCTTTAGACTTTCTAAAGTTACTCTTCTGGTGAGAGTGCTTACCTCTGTGATGACTTGTTCTGGTTTTATTGGATTGTACTGTGAGAGCTTGATCTTCACTTCCCATCTTTTCTTCTCATGCTGATATTCGAGCTTCTTCTTGTGAGCATTCCTCTCATAGTCTTCTAAACTTGACTAGCTTCTTTCTGGCACAGATCCCTTGAATGAAAGAGTCCCAAGCCCTAGGGAGACCATTCAAGGCGGTCATCACAATTTCTACATTCTCTACTTCTTCATCTACAGGTTCTAGCTATTCCTTGATCTGAGAGACCCTTGTAAAGTAAGACTGGATAGTCTCTGCATTCTGGATCTTTACATTCTTCAATTGGTTTCTCAAAGTCATCTTTCGGTTTATGTTCTTTCCTTCAAATAGTTTGGTCAGGTAATAAAACATAGCTTTAGGTGTCTTTAGGGAGGACAGTTGTGGCATGAGGTGATCCTTGATTGAATCAGCAATAATTCTCTTAGCCATGAACAATTTCTTCTTGTGTAAGGCCTTAGCCTCATCTCCCTCTGGAACTGGAACCTCCTCATTGATGTAGGAGTCCAACTCATTTTCTTCCAGGACCAGGGAGATCCTATACTTCCAAGCTCGAAAATTAATAGCTCCCTCAAGCTTTTCATAAAGCTTGGTATGATGAGACATATTAATTGAGAACCTCAAATGGAAATACAAAAGATTTAGATCTTACTAGGTTAAGATGTTGGATCTGGAGCTGGAGCTGAATTTCTGCAGAGCTGGTTCAGGAGCAGATTAGGGTTTGACTTTCCCAGAGTTCTGTCCAACCAAAAACTTTGATCTTGATCTCTAAACTTCGATTTTGGGGAGGAGATCAATCCAGGCCTGGGTTCACTCAAAAATTCCACTTCTGTGGGAAGCCCTAATTTTCGGCAATAGTGTCGGGTCAAAAACTAAAAATGCTCAGAATCAAATTCTGCTTCGACAGAAAGATGCGCCCTGGAGAGGAGAGTTAATCAAGCCTTCTTTTGCTGAAAATATGTGGAGAGAGATCCAAAAAGTAGGAAGCCCTAGTTTCCGCAGCTGCACAGTGTCTTCTTCTTAGGTTAGTTCTGATACCATGTTATATTTTTATCATTTAAGCTAGCATTATCTTAGGATCTTTAAGTGAGAGAATAACAAGCACAACAATCAAACATAAGAGACAATGAACACAAAGTTTTTCCTCGGGGAAACCATAAAGGAGAAAACCCTGCAACTTCCTCAGAGATAGAATCAACACCAAAAGCAAAACCCCAAAAATAGTAAGATGATCTCTCGACAGCAGTAGTCTTTGTCTCTCTTGTCCCAGCAACTTCTTCTCTCTCAGTTATGCACTACAACTCAGTGTGAGTGAATGTATGGTAAATAGAGAAGCTCCCTCTCTATTTATACTAATTCCCAACTTGACAATAACTCACTAGGGTCGACTTCTCTAGGAGAGTCTAATAACCCTAAGGCCCCACAACTGCAGGGAATTTAACCCTTGATCAATAGGAGGGTTACCCACAATGAATTTACATGACTTGTTTACATTATTGAATCTCTCGATAGGAACATCGAGGCATGACATGATTCAAGTACATTACAGACACTTCCCAGAATAAACATCGGGGTACAATACATAAAATATATAAGTGAATACATTCTGAAGTTACAAATACATCAACATCTCTCTTACGCACTTGCTTGAGTGAGACGTGTGTCCAAATGAGTGGAGTGCCTCACATATTTATACTCATCAAGTGAGTGACATCTTAACTTAACTAGGTCATCTTGTTTCTCTAAACGGGGTTGACTTACCTAGGGAGACTCAAAATAACATTTATATAATATTCTTGTGGGTACTATTGACTCTACTTACAATGAAGGTTTTACCTAAAGACTTTTACATGACCGAATACATCAAGGACATCTCCCGACGTAGGAATAATAATAATATAATAAAATTACTATAGAATATCTTCTAATGTTCCATTTCTTTAACATTCCCTCTTAACAAGGAAGGTATTCTACAACATCATCAGCAACAGCATTTGTACAATTGACTGGTGAATCTATATATCATAGGAAGTTTTGGAATAACAACAACATCATGTGTCTGGAACATCATCGGCATCGACATGGAACATCATCATCGGCATCAACATGGAACATCACCATCATCAGTATGGAACATCATCGTCTAGAGCATCATCATCATGATCAAAATGTGACGCTTAGAACATCACCATCATCAGGAGCATCATCGTCAAAATCAGCATGTGACTGTTGAAATATCATAATCATCAGGAGCATAATCATCAACATCAGCATGTGACTGCTAGAACATAATCATCATCAAACATCTAGAGCAACTCTATAGTGGGCACTTTGGTAGACCAAATAGGCCTTGTCTAACTTGCTAATCCTTTTGGACCAAACAAGCGTAGTTAGACATATCAATCTACCTAGGGAACAAAAAGGCCTTTTCTAACTTGCTAATCCTTTTTGACCAAACAAGCCTAGTCAAACATAACAATCCCCCTAGGGTCAAGCATGCCTTGTTGGCACTTACATACCAGTCCCATTGGGATAAAAAATCCCTTGTCAAGCTAACATACCAATCCTAGATGGAGTTGCCACACTATGGCTCCAAGAAAACACATCATCATCATCACTCCCTCTTACGAGGGAGGTCCTTTCAAACTACACCAAGCTTGTCTCTAAAGTACTCAAAATTTATTTGAGACAAAGGCTTAGTCAACACATCAACAACCTGTTCCTCTGTAGGAACATACTGGAGATTTACATCTCCCCTCTACACCATATCCTGCATGTAGTGATACTTGATTTCTATGTGCTTCAATTTGTCAACGAATACCAAGTTCTCGAACAATTTCATGCAACTCTGGTTGTCACAGTACACACAAGTTGTCTCTAACTCAACATCAAACAATCCTGCAAGTAGCTTCCGAAGCCACACTGCCTCACAACTTGCTGAACAAGCTGCAATATACTATGCCTCAGTTGTACTTGGTGCTAGGCTCGTCTACTTCTTGTTGAACCAAGAAATCATGCCATACCCTAGGCTGAAGTAGCAACCTGAAGTGCTCTTCCTATTTGTAGCGCTACCAACCCAATTGGAGTCATCATATTCTTACAGGAGGATTCTCTAATCTCTCGCATATTTGAGGCCATACTCAATTGTACCCTTTAGGTATCTCAACATGTGCTATGTTGTAACCATGTGAACATGTCTCAACTCCACCATGTATTGGTTCAAAGTATTCACCACAAAGCAAATATCCCGCCTTGTGTTCATCAAGTACATCAACGAACCAATCATCTGCATGCAGACTATGGAATCAACTATCTTTGAAGTAGGATCACACAACAAATCCAAGTTCGAATCCATTGGTGTAGTTGTAGCCTTGCAATCCAACGTCTTGAACCTCTTCAGAATATCGACCGCATATTTTCGTTGGCTAAGGAAAATCTCCTATGGATTATGCCCCACCTCTAATCCCAAGAATCATGTCAAGACTCTCCAACTCTGACATCTACTATAATCACTCCCTCTGAAACAGAGCATCATCCTCCCTCTGCATCTTGTATTCTCTACATTGAGACATTCTACACTGGAGTGACAGGTAACCTCCTATATTGTTGATCTTCTATGTATCCATTTATGTCATCTCTCAAGGTCACTACATACCAAGATCCTCCCTCTCGAACTTTGTTGCAAGTTCATCTAGCACCCATCTATGAGCTTCTCATCCTCTATAGGCTTCCATCTTCAACCTTGTAGCAAAGGTCAAGACCTCCATCACTCTAGATGATCCTCAATTTCCTCATGTAACTGTATGTGTTATCCCATGGGTGCCTTCTGATCTTGTACAAATCCTTCTGCGCATATGCGGTTCTTTGTAGAGAGTCCTGAGTCTTAGAGGTTGCTCGATCGACCATTCTACTTCAATTACACCATCTGTCTAGTGTAATATCCACCACTGAAGAAGAGTGCCTGGCCACTAGAGCAACGTCTCACCATAGACTCTCTCTTTCTGAGAGAAACCACGAACCTTGCTTTGTATTTCTCAATGTTGTCATCTATTGCATGCTTGATCTTGTAGATCCACTTAGAAGACACTACAGACTTCCCTTCAGGCCTTGGAACATCATTATTCATGATCGACTGGTACTCTTCAATCATAGCATCCTTACATTCTTTCTTCTCGATTGCTTCTTCATAGCTAGAAGGTCCTGCATTAATGATGTTGCATAACAGTGTTCTATAACTGGAATGTGTATGAGTCCTCTTTCTTTCTCTAGAAGTCTTGTTTGGAGCACCATACTTCTTTAAATATTGGATGATCTCTTGTGCCCAAGCTTGTCTTTTCTAATAGGTGTTCTCATCTCGGGGTGGATCTACATATTTCTATGGTCATATCATGGTCATTGTGTTCTTCTGAAGTCCCCTCTTTTGTGCCTTTGACCTTGGGAGCTTCATGTTCTTTTGTGCTTCATCTAAGTAAATCTGCTTTGAGTGTTATGGTTGAACCGACGTCACTTGTTCTTCATCATTCTTCTCTTGTAGTTAATTTCACACAATCTTTCCTTCAAGTCAAATTTAGTTGCATGATTATAAGCATTTCATAATTTCCAAAACATATTAATAATGACACATTCTTATACATAAAGACATATGCAACTATCTTAGCCAAAACACAACCTTCATCCATATCCCATACACATATGGTAACTTTCTAGATGTCTTCCATCTGTACCAAAACATAATTAAGAGTGTGCACTTCTCTCAACATGTCAACAAAGAGGTTTCATTTTAGATAAGTAGCAATGGAATGTTGTACAACAGCATAAGCCATTTACCCATCAAATGCATTTTAGTAGTATATTGTTCATGAATGCAAACACTTTAACATGCATAATACATTTCGTAAATCAACTGATCATAATTATGTACACAACTAAGCAATGTCATTTAAGCAACTAGATATACAGGAAATGACAATTCAAATACTTATCTTTGTTTGTTTGGTAGACTCCCTCTTGATCTTTGTCTCCTTGTAGAAATAACCGGAGTCTATGACAATGTGCTCTACTCCATTATTTGATTCTAAAGACCTATTCCTATCTTGGTCATGATCGAAAATGTTAGGCAAGTCTTCTACACCATGGATCACTTGGAACTGTGTACTGGTGTTGAATCTGTGTCCCTTCTTCTTAATCCACAACTGCATCCCTTCTTATCAAATGTTGAAATGGATAAGAGCATGATCTTCGTCTTCATGGGTTGAATCCTTTTGGATCAAAGTACATATTTCTCGTCACTTGAGGAATATTCCCTTCTTGTTTTCTTCTTATCTAGTTCATCATCTTCAGTGGCATGAGAAGGATGGGGTTTGTTTTGTATTCTATCAATCGAGCTTGTTCTTGCGTACATTCTTCCCATATCCTACTGAATTTGGTGAGCTTCCTTCTATAATGATTCCCATGATCTTGGAAGACTATTCAATTTAGAAATAAACACTCTCTACACTTTCAATCTTCACACCCTTGAGTTCAGTCCTCAAGGTCATCTTCTTGTTGATACTATTTCCTTCCTACAAGCTAGTCAAAGCATTAAACATCTCCTTAGGAGTCTTCAAGGACGATACATGTGAGAAAAAATTGTCTTTGATGGGGTCGACAATAATCCTCTTGGATTTGACCAAGATCTTCTTCTGCTTAGCTTTGTCCTCATCTCCCTCTGGATCTGCAACTTCTTATTAGACATAGATCTCTAGGTCATGTTCTTCTAAAATGAAAACAACTATATACTTCCATGCTTGAAAGTTCTCGGCTCCTTCAGGATTTTCCCCAAGCTTGTTACTGTTTTTCATCTTGATAAAAGTGAGAACTTTAAACGGAAATATAGAGAATAGAACTTGCCAATGAGAGTGCTTTAATTGAATGTTTGCTCCAAATCTCTTCTAGAAAACTGCTTCTGGTGGGCCTATGATTTGACAGAGAAACCCTAATTTTTCAACCTTGGTGACTTGCAAATCTGATTGGGTAGAAAGATGTGCCTCCTCAAGGTGAGTTGAACAATATGTTAATTTTCCCAAATCTGTGGACAGAACTACAAAATATGTGATTCCCTAGTTTCTCTAATTTCTTCTACTAAATTGTTTGGTCTTAATTCGAATGTATCTCTAAAATTTATGCTCCTAAAGGTATGAAACTTCTTCCTGAGGTATTCTCATATGTCGTATGTCCAACCCCACAAGTTATAGAAAGAATGGATTCACCAAGTGGAACTTATGCTAAGTTTTCCAAGGTAACATGTTTATGGATTGGTTCAGTATAACGAACTTGCACGGACTTCCATGTGTCACTGTTTCAACGTCTAGTTCTGAAACTCGCACCAGAGAAACTATAGTCTGTGCCCCTTCTAGAACATCTTATGAAATTTGATTTGGATCTTCCTAGCCAAAGATATAGTATTTCTCCGAAGGTCACCTGTTTAAAACTGAATTCTAGAAGAGGTTGGAACCCTATTTTGCATGGATCATATCTCCTAAAGCACAGAGAATCTAAGGCTAAAACTCGCACACAAGGTACATCAACATTTCATCTTTGGCATGTCCAAGTTTCAGCTCCTGACCTTCACCAAAAGAGAGTTGTATGGAAAATTCTCATATTACTAGATTTTGGCTTCTAGGGTTTCAAGCATGAAGTCCTAATCTCCAGCAGTTGCAATTGTAGCAGTGTTATTGTTGTACAATGGCTTCTTTCAAGATGGATCTGATACATGTTAGAATTTTAATGGTTATAAGAGATATTAAAACATTTATCATCTTAACATCATAACCATATGCATAGAAACACGAAAAGAAAGACAAGCATAGAAACACGAAAAAAACATAGAGATTTATCCTGGGAAAACCTGTTGGGGGAGAAAACCCAACAAAGCTTCCTCAATATAAAGTTCAACCAAGTACAGTGAACAACCCCAAAAACAAAACTAGTAACTTCCTCTCTCCAACAAACATATTCACTCTCTCTCTTACGCACTTGCTTGAGTGAGACTTGTGTCCAAATGAGTGGAGCGCCTCACCTATTTATACTCATCAAGTGAGTGACATCTTAACTTAACTAGGTCAGCTTGTTTCTCTAAACGGGGTTGACTTACCTAGGGAGACTCAAAATAACATTTATATAATATTATTGTGGGTACTATTGACTCGACTTACAATGAAGGTTTTACCTAAATACTTTTACATGACCAAATACATCAAGGACATCTCCCGAGGTAGGAATAATAATAATAATATAATTAAATTACAATAGAATATCTTCTGATGTTCCATTTCTTTAACATTACCTCTTAACAAGGAAGGTATTCTACAACATCATCAGCAACAACAACAATTGTACAATTGACTGGTGAATCTATATATCATAGGAAGTTTTCGAATAACAGCAGCATCATGTATCTGGAACATCATCGGCATCAACATCGGAACATCATCATCATCAATATGGAACATCATCATCTAGAGCATCATCATCATCAACAACATGTGATGCTTAGAACATCACCATCATTAGGAGCATCATCGTCAAAATCAGCATGTGACTGTTGAAAAATCGTCTTCATCAGGAGCATAATCATCAACATCAGCATGTGACTGCTAGAACATAATCGTCATCAGACATCTAGAGAAACTCTATAGTGGGCACTTTGGTAGACCAAACAGGCCTTGTCTAACTTGCTAATCCTTTTGGACCAAACAAGCGTAGTCAAACATATCAATCTACCTAGGGAACAAAAAGGCCTTGTCTAACTTGCTAATCCTTTTGGACCAAACAAACCTAGTCAGACATAACAATTCCCCTAGGGTCAAACAGGCCTTGTTAGCACTGACATACCAGTCCCATTGGGATCAAAAATCCCTTGTCAAACTAACATACCAATCCTAGATGGAGTTGCCACACTATGGCTACAAGAAACTACATCATCATCATCATCACTCCCTCTTACGAGTGAGGTCCTTTCAAACTACACCAAGCTTGTCTCTAAAGTACTCAAACTTTATTCGAGACAAAGGCTTAGTCAACACATCAACAACCTGTTCCTCTGTAGGAACATACTGGAGATTTACAACTCCCCTCTACACCATATCCCGCATATAGTGATACTTGATTTCTATGTGCTTCGATTTGTCAACGAATACCGAGTTCTCGAACAATTTCATGCAACTCTGGTTGTCACTGTACATGCAAGTTGTCTCTAACTCAACATCAAAAAATCCCGCAAGTAGCTTCCGAAGCCACATTGCCTCACAACTTGCTGAACAAGCTGCAATATACTATGCCTTGGTTGTACTCAGTGTTAGGGTCTTCTACTTCTTGTTGAACCAAGAAATCATGACATACCCTAGGCTGAAGTAGCAACCTGAAGTGCTCTTCCTATTTGTAGCGCTACCAACCCAATTGGAGTCATCATATTCTTACAAGAGGATCATTTAATCTCTCACATATCTGAGGCCATACTCAATTGTACCCTTTAGGTATCTCAACATGTGCTTTGTTGCAACCATGTGAACATGTCTCAGCTCCACCATGTATTGGCTCAAATTATTCACCACAAAGCAAATATCCCGCCTCATGTTCATCAAGTACATCAACAAACCAATCATCTGCATGTAGACTATGGCATCAACTATCTCTAAAGTAGGATCACACAGCAACCCCAAGTTCGATGCCATCGGTGTAGTTGTAGGCTTGCAATCCAACGTCTCGAACCTATTCAAAATATCGACTGCATATTTTCCTTGGCTAAGGAAAATCTCCTATGGATTATGCCCTACCTCTAATCCCAAGAATCATGTCAAGACTCTCGAACTCTGATATCTACTATAATCACTCCCTCTGAAACGGAGCATCATCCTCCCTCTGCATCTTGTATTCTCTACATTGAGACACTCTACACTGGAGTGACAGGTAGCCTCCTCTATTGTTGATCTTCTATGTATCCATCTATGTCATCTCTCAAGGTCACTAGATACTAAGATCCTCCCTCTCGAACTTTGTTGCAAGTTCATCTAGCACCCATCTATGAGCTTCTCATCCTCTGTAGGCTTCCATCTTCAACCTTGTCACTCTAGTCGATCCTCAATTTCCTCATGTAATTGTATGTGCTATGCCATGGGTGCCTTCTAATCTTGTACAAATCCTTCTGCGCATATGCCGTTCTCTGTAGAGAGTCATGAGTCTTTGAGGTAGCTCGATCGATCCTTCTACTTCAATTACACCATTTGTCTAGTGTAATATCCACCAGTAAAGAAGTGTTCCTGGCCACTAGAGCAACGTCTCGCCATAGACTCTCTCTTTCTGAGAGAAACCATGAACCTTGCTTTGTATTTCTCGATGTTGTCATCTACCGCATGCTTGATCTTGTAGATCCACTTAGAAGACACTATAGACTTCCCTTCGGGCCTTGGAACCACGTCCTAGACATCATTATTTATGATCGACTGGTATTCTTCAATCATAGCATCCTTACATTCTTTCTTCTCAGCTGCTTCTTCATAGCTAGAAGGTCCTCCATTAATGATTTTGCATAACAGTGTTCTGTAACTGGAACGTGTATGAGTCCTCTTTCTTTCTCTGGAAGTCTCATTTGGAGCACCATACTTCTTTAAATATTGGATGATCTCTCGTGCCCAAGCTTGTCTTTTCTAATGGGTGTTCTCCTCTCGGGGTGGATCTACATGTTTCTATGGTCATATCATGTTCATCGTGTTCTTCTAAAGTCCCCTCTTTTGTGCCTTTGACCTTGGGAGCTTTAGGTTCTTCATGTGCTTCATCTAAGCAAATCTGCTTTGAGTGTTATGGTTGAATTGACGTCACTTGTTCTTCATCATTCTTCTCTTGTAGTTAATTTCACACAATCTTTCCTTCAAGTCAAATTTAGTTGCATGATTATAAGCATTTCATAATTTCCAAAACATATTAATAATGACACATTCTTATACATAAAGACATATGCAACTATCTTAGCCAATGCTTCAACACAACCTTCATCCATATCCCATATACATATGGTAACTTTCTAGATGTCTTCCATTTGTACCAAAACATAATTAAGACTCTCAACATGTCAACAAAAAGGTTTCATTTTAGATAAGTAGCAATGGAATGTTGTACAACACCATAAGCCATTTACCCATCAAATGCATTTTAGTAGTATATTGTTCATGAATGCAAACACTTTAACATGCATAATACATATCCTAAATCAACTGATCATAAATATGTACACAACTAAGCAATGTCATTTAAGCAACTAGATATACAGGAAATGACAATTCAAATACTTATCTTTGTTTGTTTGGTAGACTCCCTCTTGATCTTTGTCTCCTTGCAAGAATAATTGGAGTCTATGACAATGTGCTCTACTCCATTATTTGATTCTGAAGACCTGTTCCTATCTTGCTTATGATCGAAAATATTAGACAAGTCTTCTACACCATGGATCTCTTGGAACTGTGTACTGGTGTTGAATCTGTGTCCCTTCTTCGTAATCCACAACTACATCCCTTCTTATCAAATGTTGAAATGGATAAGAGCATGATTTTCGTCTTCATGGGTTGAATCCTTTTGGATCAAAGTACATATTCCTCATCACTTGAGGAATATTCCCTTGTTGTTTTCTTCTCAGCTAGTTCATTATCTTCAGTGGCATGAGTAGGATGGGGCTCGTTTTGTATTCTATCAATCGAGCTTCTTCTTGTGTACATTCTTCCCATATCCTACTGAATTTGGTGAGCTTCCTTCTATAATGATTCCCATGATCTTGGGAGACCATTCAATGTAGAAATAAACGCTTTCTGCACTTTGCATCTTCACACCCTTGAGTTCGGTCCTCAAGGTCATCTTCTTGTTGATACTATTTCCTTCCTACAAGCTAGTCAAAGCATCAAACATCTTCTTAGGAGTCTTCAAGGATGATACATGTGAGAACAAATGGTCTTTGATGGGGTCGACAATAATCCTCTTGGATTTGACCAAGTTCTTCTTCTGCTTAGCTTTGTCGGCATCTCCCTCTAGATCTGCAACTTCTTATTAGACATAGATCTCTAGGTCATGTTCTTCTAATATGAAAAGCACTCTAGACTTCCATGCCCGAAAGTTCTCAGCTCCTCCAGGCTTGTCCTCAAGCTTGTTACTGTTTTTCATCTTGATAAAAGTGAGAACCTCAAATGGAAATACAAAGAATAGAACTTGCCAATGAGAGTGCTTTAACTAAATGTTTGCTCCAAATCTTTTCTAGAAAACTGCTTCTGGTGGGCCTAGGGTTTAACAGAGAAACCCTAATTTTTCAACCTTGGTGACTTGCAAATCTGATTGGGTAGAAATATGTGCCTCCTCAAGGTGAGTTGAACAATATATTAATTTTCCCAAATCTGTGGATAGAACTACAAAATATGTGATTCCCTAGTTTCTCCAATTTCTTCTACTGAATTGTTTGGTCTTAATTCGAATGTATCTCTGAAATTTATGCTCCTAAAGGTATGAAACTTCTTCTTGAGGTATTCTCATATGTCCTATGTCCAACCCCACAGGTTAGAGAAAGAATGGATTCACCAAGTGGAACTTATGCTAAGTTTCCCAAGGTAACATATTTATGGATTGGTTCAGTATAACGAACTTGCACGGATTTCCATGTGTCATTGTTTCAACGTCTGGTTCTGAAACTCACACCAAAGAAACTACAGTCTGTGCCCTATCTAGAACATCTTATGAAATTCGATTTTGATCTTTCGAGCCAAAGATATAGCATTTCTCCCAAGGTCACCTGTTTAAAACTGAATTCTGGAAGAGGCTGGAACACTATTTTGCATGGATCGTATCTCCTAAAGGAAAGAGAATCTGAGGCTAAAACTCGCACACAAGGTACATCAACATTTCATCTTTGGCATGTCCAAATTTCAGCTCCTGACCTTCACCAAAAGAGAGTTGTATGTAAAATTCTCATGTGACTAGATTTTGGTTTCTAGGGTTTCAAGCATGAAGTCCTAATCTTCAATAGTTGCAGTTGTAGCAGTGTTATTGTTGTACAATGGCTTCTTTCAAGATGGCTCTGATACCATGTTAGAATTTTAATGGTTCTAAAAGATCTTAAAACATTTATCATCTTAACATCATAACCATATGCAATAGGATCACTGAAAGAAAGACAAGCACAACACCACAAAAAGAACACAGAGATTTATCTTGGGAAACCCTCTTGAGGGAGAAAACCAAGCAAAACTTCATCAATATAGAATTCAACCAAGTACAGTGAACAATCCCAAGAACAAAACTAGTAACTTCATCTCTCTAGCAGACCTCTTCACTCTCTCTCTCTCTTACGCACTTGCTTGAGTGAAATACGTGTCCAAATGAATGGAGTGTCTCGCCTATTTATACTCATCAAGTGAGTGGCGTCTTAACTTAATTAGGTCGTCTTGTTTCTCTAACCAAGGTCGATTTACCTATGGATACTCAAATTAGCATTTATATAATCTTATTGTGGGTACTATTGGCTCGACTTACAATGGAGGTTTTACCTCAAGACATCTACATGACCAAATACATCAAGGACATCTCCTGAGGTAGGAATAATAACAATATAATAAAAGTACAATAGAATATCTTTCGAAGTTACATTTCTTTAATACCCCCCACATGTGAGTGTATGTAAACATCATGTGTCTAGTGATCTTTGAATGGTACTTTCTAATAGCTCAATGACTCAATTAATTTGTATCCCTTTACTTAGTGTGATCATGGTGTAGACATCATTAACCTAAATTACAAGTGAGACTCTTACATGAGATGTGTTTTCTAGGATCTAAGTTAGATATAGATGATGAGAAAGTTAGATATAGATGATGAGTTGAATGTGGTACTGGGGAAAGGGGGATTTTATGTGTTAGCCTTCATAGTATATAGCATGAGTGAGGTCTTTTACATAGGTTTCTTACGTTAAGAATAATTTACTTGATTCCACATGTGTGCCTTTAGAGGGAGCACCTAACATGAGTTACCATTCCTAGAGCCTTTGTTTTGTATTCCCTTTCCTTTTCTTTTTTTTAAATTGCATTTGTTTAGGCTCTTCTTTTTTTATTCAATCTTGGGACTTAGGGAATAAGACTTTTTAGGCTCAGATGTGCAAATATGATACAAGGCTGCTTCTACCTAGAGCAATTTCCTTTTCTAATTATTTGGTTCAGCCATTTTATACATAAGAAATGCTAGACCTGGCAACATGACTCATAAAAGGGGACATAATGAAAATGAATGAAAATGTGATAAAATGATAAGGTATCAAAAAAAAGTTAGAGGAAATAATGGAAATGATATGACTCATACATAACACCCACCTAAGCCACAAAAGACACACCCCAACCAATAAAATGACACACTTATCTAAAGGTAAATTATGAACATGCCATGTAATCAACCTAGCAAGAAAACAATTTAGAGTGTTACGAGCCATTATAAAGTAACAACAACCACCAAAATCATGATCCAAACTAGAGAAAAATCATCAAGCATATGGAAAAGGCAGATGGCATAGCGCATTGGAGCACATCTAACACCAACTCCAATAAGTCATCTTGATCTGTCAGCTGAAAAATGCTAGAAGTGTATCTGATGCAAACGTCCATCAGCCTCCTCTATGGAACTTCTGTTTGTGATAAAAATCACAAGTGCAAGAATCATCTGATCACCCCTACAAAATATGGGGTAACACAACAGATATGATGTACAGCAGATTACAGGTATCACTGATCTGCCTCGAAGTTTAGAAATTTAAAAATTCTTTGTTCTTGTAATAGAGAGAGAGAGAGACTACCATAGATGTAAATAAACTGAAACCAATATCTTATCATATTAGCGCTAATCCTGCATATTATTTCATATATAGCAATGTGACAAACAAATCTGTTTTGCATTCATCTAATAAGCATGTGTTATGCATCATTGTTAGAGTTTGTCACTATGACCTCTTGATCCTAAGAAATACTAGATGAGGGGAATTTAATATATTAAAATTACCCACAGATCACATGCAACCCCACCTATATACCACTAATGATAAGTACATCATACCTGCACCTAATTTCCATTACCTGAGGGCATCTTCAAGTAGTAGTCCACCTTTATCTTTCACTAAGGGAGTTATTTCTTCCTAATCAAGGAAGCAAGATTCTCAATTTGGCCATAATGGACTGAAAAGACATTTAAAAACATTATAAAAGTTCAACTGTCATAAATAAGTTAATAACAGTAACTAAACTGGGCAATACTGGCAGTTATTATTTATAAATGTATTTCACAATGTTGTTAAAAGATAAATTTGTACCAAAATTTTGACATATCTGACCTTAAAACTTATGATCAGATGACCTCTCTTATTGGCATCTTCAAAGTTTAAACTCAACATGCATTGAGAAAATGCCAGATCTTTGAGCTGAAAAAATATTGCTCAAACAACTGATACAATGTCAAGGTCTAATGTGAGTTCAGTTTCTTCAGTTTCTATTTTCCCGCAAACTATCTAAACATTTTTCCAGCATATTTTTTCTTATTCAATGAGAGCATTGCTACATGAACAATTGTAGATATTGCAGAATGTCATTTGACCGTTACAATTAAGGCCAATCTTCACTAGTGAAAACAAGGTTGAATCTGGGCAAGATGAGCTGTTTTTGTGTTTCTGATGACAAGAATGGCAAGAAAAGGAGGTTCAGATCTGACATAGTAAAAAAATAACCATTATTACACAAAGACATGAGCCTTTTGAAGGTAATATTCATCATGCAGGTGCTGCTTGTGTTTGACTTTTCTCTTCATTTCCCCCATTTTTTCGGATGCTGAAAATACCAGCAATTCCACGCCCCCTTGTATAAGCCTCTAACTCATCAACTCTTTGCTTTAGAAGTACCAATTCCTCTGCCAAATCATCTTCTCTTTGCCTCAAGGCCTGGTGATAAGATAGACCACATATCAGATTAACAAATTAATATCATCATGAAATGCCCCTATTATAAGATAGATAGTTTGATAATAGAGCTTAAAAATGCCATTAAGTGGCTAAAAATAACTAATAGGGGGGAGAAATACAACACAAACAACCAGATGTGAAGGCACAGGAGAATAGGGGCACCATGCCCCTCAATACGTTAATCTAGCAAATAAAGTTAAGCAGGACAACACACAATTTAGAGGCACTGATATCATGTGGCCCTTATCAATTATCAGCAAATTGTTTATCCACTTCAATAAAGGATGTCGGTCTGATATTTAGTGATTTATGAAGAGAAAACGCAAATTGAGTTGACAATAGAATTAATAACATTATTGTGGTAGAAACCAGCTATGCAAACAAACATTATTATCTTAACAGTTCGTAAATGTTAGCATATTTTACCAAGCAACTAAAACAGATACCCATCTTAGGCTCAGCCCAATTTCAGTTCCCAGTGTATGGACTTCCAAGTTGCATATACTAGGTTCTAGTAAAGTACGCAGAGCCAGTGATGGTAAGCATATGTCAGCAGCCACCTTCCACAGATGATGCTCAACCCAGAAGATTCATGTGATCAAGGGACAATTTGCATGCAAGGGCTGCACTTTTTAAATTACTGTCCTAAAGATTAATTAAGGGAAGCATTATGAAACCATTATGTTAAAGACATCCCAAGGCTTGAAATAATGAAAAGTTAAAACCTTAGTTCTAAGAAATTTAATTCTTGAATACACTACATCCAAGGGTGGGAGGACCAAATAGGGAAATCTGTTTTCTTTAAATTTACAAGTTGAAAACCAAGAAGAAACCAGTTATGGTAAAGTGATAATATTTCAACCATGCAAAAGTAAGATGGAGGCATTATCTTGTAGTATAGGTAATAGATTCTGGGTGTAAGTCCAGTGAGCTAGTTTGAGAGGTTGAGTGTTGTGAATTAAAAGCAGGATGTCTCGTTGCTCAAAGCAATGGGAAGAGGAAAGCTCCACATAAGGACAAGGAGGTCACCAATGGAATGAAGAAATCCTTATAGAGGTTGTTTCCAACTTCTATACAAACTGAAGGGAAGAATTTGCTTGTTTTGCTGCTGGACTAGAGGATTTTGCAGACATCATCTTTGGATGAGAGGAGCATGAACCCGATTAAAAGGTGCACTTGTCATGGGGCAAATCGTATATATTTGCAAAACCTTGCCACTCGTATTCTATCACAAGTGGCAAGCTCTTCATCAGCAGAAAGGAATTGGAGTACCTACGGTGTCATTCATTCTGTGAAGCGAAACAGGTTGGGATCGCAGAAGACTGAGGATTTTGTATTTGTGCATTCAAACCTATCTCTTGTCTTGTAGGGGTTGTTGCCACTCTTGACCGGCGTGCGTGTCAAAGCCCAAAATTAGGCACACCGGCCTGATGGCAACTGCAAAAGAGGAACCACTGTCACCACACTCCTCTCTTCCTCGCTTCAGGTTGGCTCTTCTCTAACTCAAGGGGGGCATCCCTAATGTTAAGATCACTAAGGCAGGAAACAATGGCGGACAAGGTGAATAGAAGAGGTTGCCTTAGAGAAATGGTTGTAGCATAAGGTAAATTGAATGGTTGATGGAAGGAGGGAAAGATCAAACGTCAATAATGGACCAGTGTCGGTATACCTAAAGGGAGAAATGGAGTCAAGGGAAAACCCACGAGGGCCTTGTGTCAAAGGCGCAGCTACTAGATCTTCTTCCTCCTAATTGCAGAAGATGCGCTATGCAAACAAGGGAGATACTACACAATCAAACTTGATTAAGTGTAAACATTAATACTCGTGTATGCATGCTCACAAAGGGAAAAGGCTAGCAACTGCTAGGATTTCCACCTTCCAATAGGATGGTAGCATCTGTTTATGGTCTCCGACGCAAACATAGAAAGGAAAGGCGGGCTCTAGCAAAAATCCTCATTCACACAAGTTTATGCCACACCCCATAGAGAGTACTGAACTGAACAATCATAAAACCCAAAACGATATTTTTTCTATTAAGCCTTGGGGAAAAATCCTCCCAGTTTTTCCATCCCTTACAATCAAGAAGACTTGCTTCTTTATAGGCCAAAAAGGCTCTTCATAAAATAATAATAAAAATGAAATAATCAAATAAAGTGGACATAAGATCCACTTTTTCTTGCCTAAATTACTACTTGACTATTACATTTATTAAAGTATAACTAACACTTTGTGTAAAGAACAAACCCCCCTAACTAAAACAAAGCCATCGTTTCCAACCAAAAGTGGGAAACCAACTGCAGCCAGAAGTCGACGGGGTATTTCCACGTGGGTATGGAGATACAACAAATTCATGCAACTGGCTGTCAACAACTCATGGCTTGGCATTTCAGAAATAAACTTGACACGCTGCTAAGGAAACTCCACGTGGTAACAAAAATACAACCGAGCTGCTACCAACTCCACATAGTCGCAAATAGAATATTCATCTTCCCACAATCTAGGCGATCTTCTGCCAGTGATAAGTCTCTCTACGTGATCAGCTGCCAACGCAACTGGAAGTGTGGGTACCCAGGTTTCTTGGAAAAATATGTCTAAGTCTGAGTTATGGCTCACCACAAATATACTATCGGCTGTCAAGACCGCGTGGATTTCAAAACTTAACCTCCAACGTGTGCCCCTGAACTCCGAGCTTTGGCATTAATTTGAGGGGGCATGACTCATTCAAAGTTGTGACCAATTGCTCAGAAAATTGAGGCGAGCTGCTTTCAGAAAAAACAATGTGATTTCCATCACTCGATCAGACGAGAAAATCGGGTCCACGATTTTTGTTTTATCTTTTTGACTGCCAACAATATAAACTGATACCACGATCCGTGATCTGCTCCCGAAGCTTCATGAGCGGCTGACTTAAACTGTGACAAGGAAAGTCTTTTTGGAATTAAATGGCAAAGAGAGTTAGGGCCTTAAAAAAAATCCACGTTCCGGTTACCAACTGGAGTGAAACTCCACGTAGCAGCGGCAAACACTCTCGAAATACTGTAATTCAATCAAAGCAAAGAAAAAACCCTTGAATATAGCAGCTCCTCCAGCTGCTGGTGTTTGAGTGATGCGTGGTCATGCTTGGCACTTCAATCCAGACGCTGAATCCAAAGCTAAATACAGCTACAGTTCAACCACTGCTAAATTCTACTTTTGTATAGAGCTCCATGAAAAAGAAACGGGTCGTAACTATGATTGCCGATTTTCCACAACTCAATTGCTGATAGAAGGTGTGAAAAGCTTCACGACAGGACCACTGGTTATGTAAACTTTTGCTCCGTCTCTGAGTTTTAACCGACTAAGAGACATGGTTGTAAACTTCTGTAGCATCAAGAAGTCAACGACTGATTTGTGAAAGGTATTTACTGACTGCATTTCACTTAACTCAGAAAATCCGATGAAATTAGCCACTCCTTCACGCAGAATTCTGATTCCTGCTGGCCACTGCAATATGTTTTAAATCTTGTTCTTTTATCCTGTAGCCAAACTCCCCAATTAGTTATGAAGGTATCGTTCAAAATTTATCGTTATTGATGCCACACATTGCTTCTTGATCCTTTGTCCGTGTTGATTACTTTGTTTGTGTTTTGCAAGCTGCGCTGCAGAAGATTATAGAAAACCAAGCAGCAACCTTTGTCCACAAGTCATGATCTTCCACTGCTGCTCTGTGGATACCCCTGTGAAATTGGGGGATAACAGGGGTGAAGGATATACAAGTGGGCCACATAAAGAGTGGGATGTGAATGCAGAAGACCTAGTCTTGGAACTCTCTTTTGTTGTTCTTGATGTTGGTGATGATGCAAGCGGAAGTGGAGTTGCCTCTTCTTTTAATCCACACTCAACTTCTATTGAACAAGCATCTTGTTCTATTTTTGTTGACGAGGCTGAGGATGAGATGGACATATAATTGCACTTGTCTTTAGCTCATGTTTTATTTCATTTTCAGTAAGGCTGATTTTGGATATATAGCCTCATCTTTAAAAGCCTAATTTTGAATTTTGCATCATGTAATCATCTATGGCAGTTAATAAAGGCAGTTTTCCTTCTAAAATGGTATTTGTGTATCATTTTTATTTTCTTGCAAGATATTGAGCCTCATCTATAAAGCTTAATTTTGAATTTTGCATCATGCAATCATCTATGGCAGTTAATAAACACAGTTTTCCTTCTAAAATGGTATTTATGTGTATCATTTTTTATTTTCTTGCAAGATATTGTGTTATTTAAAAAAAACTATATATATATATATATATAAAGAGAGAGAGAGAGAGAGACAGATTTATTGAATTTTTTATATATCGTGTTGCTCCCAACGTACCCATTTTGGGGAGGTCGTGTTTCCAGATGTTCTTGTTTGGAAACTTGGAAACATTTCCACATTTCATGCAACTTAGGTTTTGACCCTTTATTGGACCTTGGAGCATTTTTTATTGCCACGCATGCCACTCTTCTTGTGGAGTGTGTTATGCCTCAGAGTATCTATAGTGTCCCCGACAGGTCCCCAGGGGAAGGGGTTATTTTTGCTATGTAAAGGCCAACATTTGAGCATAGAGTGTCAATTTGGCACTAAATACCCCTAATCTTGTCATGGATGGCCCACTTGATTTCCACCTCAGAAGGTGCTCGCCCTATAGTGGTTGGTGCCCTTGAAGGGCTAATCACTTGGATGCATGACCACACTCATTTATTTGTCATGTAAAAGGTGATAGCATTTGTTTAGCACACCTTATTTGCTCACTTGGACATATTTTACCCCTCCTCTAGATTGTGTACCCGCAAATTGTACTTCCTTATCGAAGAAGCCTACATGAGTAATGAAGGGGGATGTTGAGGGCACACATCTATTGGGGTTAGTTGGACCACGACGTCCTCCTTTTGGCACACTTAGCACTTAGTGTAGCCTAATTGCACTTTGTTTACTACTTTTAGGTCATTTAGAGATGTTTTATTGCTATTGAGTGGTTTAACTTTAGCCCCCAAAGTTGTGGGTGAGTAAGCCAAAAGTTATATTTTTACACTATCTTGTAGGCTAATAACATAAAATTAGGTAAGGCTAGTCTTATATAAATAGTGCCTCTCTCTCATTGTAAAAACACAACAAGATATGGGTTCATTATGAAATCTTTTCTATTTCCCTTGGTTTATTGGAGCTCTTGATGCTATGTCCAGCGCCCTTTGGATGATCTTTCTTTCTTGAAGGTTGTGTTAGGATATTTAGACACTTAGGAGTTTGTTAAGATCAACTTGTGTAATATATCCGTTAGGTAAAGTGTGTTTCTTTAGTATGCATTAGTATGCATTTGTAAATATTCTAATCCGACGGTCACGATATGTTCTAGACATAAAGTGATCCGACAGTTCAACTTCTCTTAGATCATACCTACCATTTATCCGTGGCTTAACACCCGATTGGTCCATGATCTCTATTTAAAGAGCATGGAGGGTCCTTGGCTGGTTGATCGATTATGAGAAGCTCATTTGTAACTTTCTTTCTTTTGCATAATAAATTGCTCCAAGTAGCTATTTGGCTGGGGTCATGGACTGTTTCCCTCTCGAGGGTTTTAACCACGTCAAAACATCGGTGTGTTGATCTGTGATCTGTTTGTGTGAGTGGCTGCTCTTGGTGTTCAGTCTTTTGGGAGTACCATGTGTACCCGAATAGGTTGATGAGAAGAAGTTCGAAGGTTTTTTTTACACATGCTATTGGTTGATGCTAAAGAAGGGTTGTAATAACCCAAGCACAAAGGTGACCTAAGGCGATATTTTGCTTATCTTTGTTAAATGATGGTAAGTTATACTTCTAACCTAGTTTAATGGTGCTTTTATGGTGCATTATCCTAAAGTTTTAGGGTTTCTTGCTCGTATTTTGTCAACCTTGCATGAGGAGACATTCCTTTCATAGGAGCTCGCCATTGTTACTTGGCCTTGGACTCCTTCTCTTGCCCTAATTAGGCTCTTCTATCTAACTCTTGTGGTTGCTAGCTGATGCCCTAATTGCAAGTTTTGAAAGCCATTCTAAGAAAGGGACGTTGGTATCGATCTCTTAATGCCCTAGGAATTGAGACAAGAATCATATGCCCTATCTTTCCAACAAATCTATCTCCCTTTTATCAATTTACATGCATTTTTATATATTAAAAACCCTTAAAATACCATATTGCTGGAAAACCCTAAAAATTTATATAAATTCAACCAAAAATATTTGCAATTTGATCATTTTGGTCCATCCATCAAATTTTCCCTAGTGGATTTATCCCAGATCTCTAAGGGCATCCCATTTTGACCTAGTGCACTAGGAAACGTGAAATTGCATAAATTAGGGTTTTTGCAAGATTTTTGGCAATTCTAGCTGCAACATCAAATTTTCCCTAGTGAATTTATCCACAAATTTCTTATGGCGTCCCCATTTTCCTTGGTGCATTGGAAAACGTGAAATTTCCCAAATTAGGGTTTTTGCAAGG
Organism: Pseudotsuga menziesii; assembly: GCA_001517045.1. Lineage (NCBI taxonomy): Eukaryota > Viridiplantae > Streptophyta > Pinopsida > Pinales > Pinaceae > Pseudotsuga > Pseudotsuga menziesii. The sequence continues at coordinate 154,356 of LPNX010137345.1, forward strand.
TTTTTGGTAATTCTAGCTAGATCATTAAGTGCACCCTAGGCCACTTGATCATCTCTCCTTCAGAAAGCACTTTGTCGAGGTTGTGCTTTGGGATGTGTGAGACCCTCCCTTGGGAGTGGTGTAGTTTGGTACATATTGATGGAGTTAGTTATGATCAAGGAAGTAAAAATCGTCAATTTTTCGAAAAAATCATGACTTTTTCCTCAGGCCGATTTAAAAAGGCGTGATTTTTTTAAATAAGTAAAAATTGTTATATTTTGGTAAATAGCGCACCATAATGGAAAAAATCGCCGAGGCTTTATCACAGTTTTTTTAAATCTTGGATTTAAAAAAAAAAATGATCAAGTTTTCTACAAGTGACATTGAACTCAACAATACTAAATGGTAATGTTAAATTCTTAAAGTAAAATTTTTAACATTACCATTAATTGTTTCAAGATGTTTGAGCGCGGTTTCAACCTCATCGAACTTCATATAAAGTAGAATTTTAGATCTCATTCAGATTTCAACAAAATTAATGGTTTCCAGGATTTCTGGATTGCAACGTTTCCACTAGATTCTATCATGTATGAGGGTAAAGGATTAAAATTGAATCAATCATATCAAACTCTCTATGTACCTTGATGTTGGTGGTGTTGATCCCTGATTGTTGAGGTTGATTGAACTCCTCTGTCGTGACCTTAATAAAAAAATGTACCATTCAGTCAAGCAAAATCACTTATTAAGCATGGGAAGCTCTTTCTACATTATTTTAACGCTTGGATTAAGAAGTTTCATCAAAATTGTAGGGTGTTAACTAATTTTCTTGGACGATCAACTTCAAGATTCGAGACAGAGGCAAGGGCTAGAGCCTAGAGGAGGGGAAAACATAGTGCTACTGATGAATAGGATCCCAACATAGACAATGATTTTGACGATTATGTATTTTCAATTTTGATTTAGATATGTATTGCACTTGGTGCCATTTTGATATATTCGCCCTTAGATGGCATATACATGAGTAGCCTCTACATATTTTGTCTCTAATGTTTTGCAAGCATAGATTGGAATCTATAATATATATTTTTTCATTAAAATCAAACCGCTCTGGGGATTAATCTTAGTACAAGAAATGCAAAGCTAACTAGTGTGTCTACCTCTACTCCTTATCCCTCAATTGAAAAAAACTATTGGGGGCTCAACAAGAGAGCACAAGGCTCCCTCCTAAATCCACAAACTAGTCCCAAGGACAAGCAAGGTGCTTAACTGGAGGACACTAAGTGCCACAAGGCTCCCAACAGCCTCTACCCCTCTAGCTCCACAACGAGTCCTTATTTTCTCAATCTTGCAATAAATGGTTTATTATTCTAATGAATTCCAGGATCGTACGAACCGGCAAGGAGAGTGGATACGGGGCCAAAGCAAGGCAAGGTTTATTTCACTCTAAACAAAACAAAGAATTAACAACTATTAACAATAAAAGCCGACATGATATTGCAAGGGTGGCAAAGCCAACTCACATGCAAGGTGTGGGTAAAATGAAAATAAAAGAAAACACAGTACAAACCGACACGATTTTGCAAGGATGGCAAAGCCAAATCACTTGCAAGGTGTGAGCAAATAAAATTTGAAAAAAGAAATACAAACTAAACTAACCCTAAGCCAATCAACAATTGCTTATGCGAGGGTGGGCAAGCCCAACTTGCGTTGCAAGCAATGTATGGCAAACAAAGGAAATTAAATACAACGGAAAATCAAGTCTAGGAGACTCTCTTGGACTTGTTACAATGACTGAAATTTTAGCGAAAAAGAAAAAGAGCAAAGAGGTATAAAAAGAGTATTTTCACCCCTTCTTAGTGATGACCTTGAAACCCTTCCTTTATGGTAGCCTTTGCTCCCTTCTACGGCTAAAATTTGGCAGAGTTTCTCCTTGTTTTATTACCAACCTGCTAAAAAACAGCAAACAGAAATTTATAGAACATGTCCAAAATCACTTTGGGAAAATTCGAATGTTAGTGGAAAATATTTACAAAATTGCCAAGTAAATAACTTCAAATAAACTTGTGTATATGAGAGGTTAGATCAACTTTAAAACATTCAACAACCTAAAATCGATATGCAGAAATTTATATGTGAAAAGGAGTAATTCTTTCCTTTGCTCTTCAAGATTTGAAAAAATAGGGCATCCAACCGAGGAATCTCACTCTTCAATCCAAATAACCTGCAACTTAAGAGATCTTTGCTACACAACTAAAAGAGGGTGAGATTCATATAATGAGCAAAGAAATCATAAACTTCAACCAAGAAAATGTATGAAATTATTTACTACAAAAACGAAAAACTCACTTAATCTATGGCAAATAAATTACCATAAACCTCATCAAAGCAAAGAAGTTTGCTTCCTTGGCCTCCCAAACTTGAGTAGCTACTTGAGCATGGAAACAAATCATCCAAGAACACAATGGGACACAAGGCTCCTCCAAAGATTTCAACTAACTAAGCCAAATTGCTAAAATTTACAACGGCCCAAAAATGGGAGAAAATGAGAGCAAGAGAAAGAAGAGAGTGAGCAAGAGCATCCAAAATTGTAAGCTAAATAAGGAGGGGAAGCCTCCTTAAATAGGAAAAGAATGAGGTAAGTGCTCAAGTGCATCCTTGCCACTTGTCAAGAGTGGAAGAGGGGCCCATGAAGGGGGGGCGCACCTCCTTGAGGAAGCATCTCCTTGGGTTAAAAATCAAATAATGTGGGGGGGTAAACCCCCCTTCTTAAGCTTTGATAACCATTTCTAGGTCAAAAGAGGGGGACCCATGGAGGTGGAACCCCTCTTTTTTATCTAATCTCCAATCTTTGAATTTCCATGGTTGGGAGTAAACTTCATCTGTGAGATACACTTGCATGTGGGGGGGGTAGGGGGCTTTATGCTTCAAACATTACCTTGAGTACATAATATAACCTTCAGAAGCTTTACTTCCCCACTTTAAGTGACTTTAGGCACTTTTCCAAAATTTGTCTAACTAATTAATTACCAATTTTTTTTATTATTGACTTAGACAAATGTGTCCAAAACCTTAGCAAGAATTGCCCAAATCACTTCAAACTTTGCCCAATGGTGTAGGGGGGCTCATGCTAATCATTTTGAGTACCCATACCCCTATTTATGGGCATTAGGTGCCACTTAACCCTCTTCCTATTACAACATTTTTATGCTGAGGGACAATTTTTAATGACCAAAAATTAAAAAATCCTAGATAAAACTTAATGAAATTCTGCAAGAACCTGGATAGTGTCTAGCATGGTTACATAGAACATTTTTGGGCCTTTATCACCCAGTGGACTCAATCATTAGAATGCATTTCACCACTTTGGAGGTATTTTTGAGTGAAAAACTCAGATAATTAAAATCACTAAAAATGAATTTTAATTATCCAAGGAAAAAAACACTCAATGAAGGGACTTCCCTAATGAAAAAGTCCTAGGTAACTTGGTTGTACAAAAACTAGACCTTCATGCTGACATATCATTACAAAATCCCCCGCAGGGATGCAAAAATTTCATGGAGAAAAGATAAGAAGAGGAGTTGCCTCGCTTTAAAAAACTTAATTAGGTACATCTTTCTCATCTTCAAGGCACATGATACATGTGCATGGTATATGTTTGGCCACCTAGTTGGTTAGGTGGTCAACATTCTTACGTTGAAGAGGTGAAGGGCTTGTTCAAGAAAGAAAGCCAGGAAAAAGACCAAGCCCTTGAGGAAAACGTTGAAGAAGAACATAATAAAGATGATTACATCATCCCAAACCTAGAAGAGCATGAAGCAGACCTTGTTAAAGAAATCCATGACGAAGATCAAGCCCTGGAAGGCTTGCTTGAAGAAACCATTAATCAAGATCTTGTCGATAACATTCTAGGCCTTATGTCCAAAGGAGAAGATACTCCTGAAGAGAAAGATGATGAGGCTCAAAAAAATGAAGACAAAGATGGCATGGTTGAAGAAATTGAAGAATGTGAGGAAATGGTGAGTTCTCCTTACCCTCATTTCAAAAATTCTTATGATATCTTGGGATTCTTGGAAGAAAATTGCAGGATCTTTGAAGACTAAGATTGTTGGAAGTTCCTTCATCCTCCAAAAGATTCTTCAAGGCTTGCCAGTGTCATATCAAAAGATTTAGAAGAAATCTACAAACATTTCTTGCCATTCAAAAGGGAAGAAGGGATTCGTCTAAATCAGGATGAGTCGGATTTTCATGTAGGTTTCAAACAATATACTAGATTTAGATTTGTATGAGGGCTCTTCTATGAGTTGGATGATGTTGTGACAGAAATATATGGTGTGTTACTCTGTAATTTCATGTCCCTATGCTTTGTGGATCGAAATCCAAGAAATCCATATGTGAAACTCTTGCATTCCCATGCCATTAAATCACTAGTTTCCAAGACTTTGGCTTCAATCTTGAAGGAGTCTTGTATCAGATTTGTATGAGGGATGTTCTCTGAGTTTGATGATGTTGTGAGAGCCATATATGATGTGTTACTTTGTAATTTCGTGTCCATGTGCTCTGTGGGTCGAAATCCAAGAAATCCATATGTGAAACTCTTGCAATTCCATGCTACTAATTCACTAGTTTTCATGTATTTGACTCCCATACATAATGAGTTGTATACAAGACTTGTATGAGGGGATTTTTATGGTGTTTAATACTGTTGGGGAAGCAATTGTTATGCTATATATGGTCTCTATATGTCACATCCTCATCTGAGCCTTTAACTTTACCTTTCATATGTCAAAATCGAGTTAGTTATGCAATTTCCCCATAAGCAATTTCACTGAAAGTTATCAAATGAATGTGGAACTCTATAACCCGTTTGCAGAACAAATAACCATGTGTAATAAAATTCCATGAGGTATTATATCAGTCCCGATACTCTGCTTACAAATTTGGGAGGTTCGTAGATGAGTTGGGAAGCGCAGTTGGCCTACCCCCTAGGGGGGATTTCATCACAATTTCCTAGTAATTTTGGCCTTTTTGTCATTAGCCCCAAACAAGGTTGCAGAGGTATAAAGTCAGATACAAAGTGTCCATAAACCACCTTGATATGTTTTAAGGCTCACCATACCATTTCCTTTCAAATTCGGGACCATTTGATGAAAGTTGGAATCCTTTAGAGTCATGACTAGTTAAGCTCAAATTTTGCCCAATTTGTAATTTTCTCCAAAATTCCAAAAAGGGGACATTACACAAAGATTTTTATCCTAGGAAATCCTTCTACAGAAGAGAAGAAAACCCAACAACTTTTCTTATGTAGAGATTCAATTCAAGATGCAAAGTACATCCAGATACAATAGTAATCACATAGACGAGTTGTAGATAAACCCAAGAAACAAACAAGAAACTCTCCCAAAGACAGGGAACCCAGAAGACACTCTTCTTCTAGCCTTTGTCCTTCTTCTCTCTCTCTTGTGCACTTGTGTAGCTGACTTGAGCGAATTGCTTGATGAGAATGAGTGAGGCGTCCTCTCTATTTATACTTTTTCATGTTTGCTTCTTCACTTTTGTTGGGGACGACTTGCCTTTATGATTAATAATAATTGTTTATTGTTCTTCTTCTTTGGGGCGATTTGTAGATGAGACCTCCCAATGCTACAATCACCAACACTCCCTCTTAGCTATGGAGGTATCATCATGCTAGAACACGTGACAACACTCCCTGCACATCATGGCTTGTCTTGAACATCTCTTCATCATAAGAAAGGTCTTCTCACATCCATGTGGCTACAACCAACATGACGTCCTCTATGGGCTACAACCCAAAGAGCTCACTAGGGCTACAACCTCATGTGGGCTCACAAAGGCTACAACCTCATGTGAGACTTTGTCACATTAAGGGCTACAACCACATGTGGGCTCACCTAATGTGAGACTTTCATCACATCTGCATGGGCTACAACCTCAAGGGACAATGGGCTACAACCCATAAGTCTCCCAACCACATGGGCTACACCCCAAGGCCTATTGGGCACCAACCCAATGACAAGTTATCTCAACCACATGGTCTACACCCCAAGGGTTGTTGTGCACCAACCCAGTGACAAGTTATCCCAATAACATGGGCTACACCCCAAGGGATGTTGGGCACCAATCTAGTGATGAGTCATTCCCAAACACAAGGGTTGTTGGGCACCAACCGAGAGATTCATACCAACATAACTCAGTCCAACAAGAAGTGTCCATATACAACATATCAGTCCATCGATATATCCATCACAAATCAGTCCATCAATCTGTGTTCTCCCAATCCAAGGAAAATGTCTCACAACAACTCAGCTCAGTCCATCAAGGAGTATAATAGATCAAGTCAACTAAGTCCATCGAGAAGTATAATAGATCAACTCAACTCAGTCAATCGAGGAGTATAATATCTCTTAGCAACTCAACTCAGTCCATCGAGGAGCATTGTCTAGATCAGTTAGCTCCCTCTCTCTCCCTCTCAAGGAGAGTCACACCATTCTCCTTGTCTAAGAGAGAATGTCCCATTGATGCTACAACATCAACACTCCCTCTCAACGAGGGAGACATTCTCCACCACTCCAAGCCTATCACGGAAGTACACAAACTTCGCCCTAGGAAGAGACTTGGTGAGAATGTAGACAATCTAATCATCTATAAGAATATATTGAAGTTGGGTTGCTCCCCTCTGCAACATGTCTCAGATGTAATGATACCGGATCTCCACATGCTTCAACCTGACATGAAATATCGGATTCATTGAAAGTCGCACACAGTTTAAGTTATCACAATGAATGAAGATCAGCTCTATCATCTGACCAAACAATCCAGCAAGGAGCTTCCGAAGCTATAGTGCTTTGCAAACTGCCACACACAATGTAATGTACTCCGCCTCTGTTGTACTTAGTGCAACAGAAGTCTGCTTCCTGCTACACCAGGAGATCATGACAAACCCCAAACTGAAACAACACCCGAAGGTGCTCTTCCTGCACTCCCTGCCCAATCAAAGTCTAGATAGCCCTGCAATCGCATGTCACCACTAGAGGCATATCTCAAGCCATATCCCACTGTGTCATGCAAGTATCTCAACACATGCTTCACAGCAATCCAATGCATTTGTCTCAACTCAGCCATGAACTGGCTAAGTGCATTCACTGCAAAGCAAATATCTAGTCATCGATGTAGCCATGGATTTGCAGTCCATCATCCAAATCACCTCAAGATCTTAATACAGGGGGAATGTCTGCTCGTTGCTACAAACATGTCTTGAAGCTCGGGGCATCCTACTCCCTCTGAATTTGAACACTTTGCTTCGTCTGTGTCATTTCATATCAAATAAGTATATTGAGATGAGCCTCTTGCTCACAGTATTTCACTTCAGACTCCCTTTGGATCTGTGTTGCATACTACCTCTGCAACTCTGCATTTGGCTCTCTTAATATCTGCACCGATGAATCCCAATGCATCCTTTGCTCCAACCGAGAAGATGTATATTGCACCTCCTCTGAATTCCACTGAACCAAAGCGAACACTAACTCTCAACTCCGACACATGTAACACTCTAGAGTCTGTCCTGACTCAAACTGGAAGATAACTGCTCCTCATGTGGTCCCCACATGTAGCATGTTGAAGTAATTGAGGAACTCCAGAGAACTCATATGTTGCTACTATCTGCAACTCCTCATGATCATCAGAGGGATGAACATCTATAGTAGAGAGACCAACATTTGTTGGAGCCTCCTGCTCCCAACCATCAATCTCCATATGAGATCTTCTGGACCTGTGGATCATGGATCCACATATGACTGAATATACTAGATCTGATGTTACTGTTAAACAGTCATCACTTGTTCTTCGGAACAAGTCTCATCATCCTTCTCTTGTAGGTCATAGCACATGGTCTTTCCTACAAGTCAAATTCAGTCAAATAATTAGCAACATTGCATACTAATCAATCAATGCAATGCAATGACAATTTCTTATGCATAATGACGTATTGCACATAATCATGTAACCATTCAAGGGAATTTAGCATCTTAGCCAATGCTTTAGCACAACACCCATCCATATCCTAACATACTCGGTAAATATTTGGATGCCTTCCATCTCCACCAAAATACACTATCAAGAGCTGCACTACTCTCAGCATGTTAGCAAAGAGGTTTCATCCTAGACTAGCTCCATCAAGGGCTCACGGGATGCTATGCAACAATATAGGCTACTTACTCAACAAATAACATGCGCTACATTAGCCTACTGCTCGTCAATCTCGGTCATATATACATGCATAAGGAAAACTATATCACAAGTCTACATATAATTGTTATGAACAATCTCCTTTAAATATGTTCAAAACACTCAAAAATTTAAGGAATAAAAACAAATACTTATCTTTCATGTGTTTATGTTGGCTCCATCTTGATTTACGTCTCCTTGCAGAAATAACTGGATTCCTCAGACCTTCATCTTCTTTCTACAACCTAGATCTTCATACATCACCAATGACAATTACATCATCTAGAGATAATGCAAGCATTAGTGCACACATAGAGTGTACTAGAAGAAGTACTCCTTACAACGATCATCTGCAATTTCCTCATGATCATCTTCTTTTGTCCTCTTTGATGGAGGCCCATCAACACTAATTGTTGATGCATGTTGCTTTCTCTTCTTCAACAAGGGACAATGTATGGAATAGTGACCATACTTCTCACATTTGAAGCAGTGAATATGTGAAAGATCCTTCTTCTTTTTTTGTTTTAGAATTGGACTTGATCTTCCACCTTTATCTTTTTTTCCTTGACTTTTCCTTCCCTTTCCTCTTCCTTTCTGAGCATGTGTTGCAAGGGCTTGGTTTTCTTCATGTTGAGGGCTATGCCTATTGCCTCTGGCTGCAAGTCTAGTTTCTTCCTGAGTACAATCTACCCATAATCGATCAAACTTGGGCAATTTAGATCGCCCACTAATGCTCTGAATGAATGGTTCCCAAGAATGGGGAAGAGCATTAAGGATCATCATGACAAGCTCTTTGTCTTCAATTATCTCCCCAATGGTGCCCAACTGTTCTTTCAGCTTAGAATCTTCATGAAGTAAGATGCAACTGAGTCTGTTCTAGTCATCTTAGCATTGGATAGCTATTGTCTTAGGGCAAGTGCTCTGTTGACATTGTTGTTCTCAAATAGATTCTTCAAAGTTCAAAGTATCAAACATTTTCTTGGTTGTCTTATTCTGGGAGATTTGAGGTATCAAGTGATCTTTTAAAGAGTCTATCAAAATCCTTCTTGTCTTTGTGTCATTTTTCTTCCATTGAGACTTCTTTGCTTCTTCTTCTGATTTCGGTATTTTTCCATTCACAAATTTTAGAAGATCATTCTCTTCCAAGATGATGAGTACCCTAGACTTCCATGAGTTGAAGTTGGAAGCCCCATCAAGTGTATCTTCCACTTTCACAATGTTCATTATGACTACAAGCTGCGATCTGAAATCTAATTCAAAAACCCTAGCAGGAGCTAGGTCAAAAATTGAAGTTCGAAAATTGAAAAATCTGATTCCATAGATTGATGTGCCTTCCTAGGGAAAATTGGAGAATGCTAAGGTCGAACCCAGTCTATGGTCTAAAGCAGGAAGCCCTAGTTCTTGACCAAGACAGAAATCAGGTCAAAATTTGAAAATTTACTGTTATCACATATATATTGTAGCTGGGCTATTATGATGCAACATACAAATTTTCTCTTTATTCTTCGAGCCAGACATATCTATGGGATATAGCATGGATCATTTTACAGCATGAACCACTCAGAGCCTTCATTCAGTAGCAAATGCAAGGTATTTACTTGCCATGGTTGAGATCTCCTTATCCATTGAGATGACTTTGGTGATGACATAGTTCATTCGAGCAAAGTAGTAGAGACGGTACACAATTTACAGATGGGCATGTCAGGTAGAGACATGCATATGGTGAGATCAGGTATATTGCTTCTTGGTAGGTTTTTGCTCTCTGATGTATACTAACACCTTTGACTTGTTATGCTATGATGATTATGGTGACATATGCTTATATGATATGTTCTACTGATGATTAACTTGTGTTGAGAATGATTAGAGAATCTAATGTTGAAGACCATTACTTATGCCATGCTTTGCACAAATTTTAGTCTACATTGCTATGTTGGTTCCATGTGTCATTTGTTCACATTCATTCAGTCTCATCCATAATTGATTTATCCCATGACTCGTGACTAAGACTTGTGAGAATGAAGATCATTTTCCCCACTTTGACCCCTATGCATGATGGATCCCATGTTGTTTTTTGTTTCGGCTCTGGTGCAACAAAACTTGTCAAAGCCTTGATCCTTCTATGCCAGGGAAACCTTCTAGTGTTGGTTCCTGAGCTTAGGTGAGTTGGGTTTTGAAGCCTTGACCTCTCTAGTCGGTTGCCCCGATGTTTGGTCCTGACTGTGGATATTCCCCCCTAGTTGCCTAAAGAGTTGTCAGCTAAAACTTGAAGCAATATGCCTACCATCAGTACATGCATTATGTGTTACATGCTATATTTTGTGTAATGCAAGCCCATGAATAAAGTTGCAAATTGTGTCTTTAGACACAACTCCAAAGGAGCTATGAAATGAAATTGTGAAAGGCCCAAAAAAGCAATGGATAAATGAATGTGAAATCTAAAGACTACTAGTCACTTTTGAAAAATGCAATGATTAATTCTTCACGGAGCCTACGGGTTGGGATGTGAGATGGAGTAAGGGACAACCAATTCTAAGTGTCCCCTAGGATCTCTTCACTATAGTTTCTTGTGTACTCAACGCAAAGGTCCTAGAAAAGATCCTCATGGAGCTTGATTATTAGCTTGGATGTGAGTTGTAAACATGTTAGAGTTGAATGGACTCTTTTCAGATCAACTCATCCATTTGTGAGACACCACCATCCCCTATTGTTATCTATCATGCATGTCATTGTGGTTGTGTGTATTTGTTATCATTTGGAAAGATCACATGGTCAAAGTCAACTAGAATTCATCATGCTTAAACCTTGTTTCCCACTTTCACCTAGCATTAACAAATTGTTTAAACCTATGTTGCAGGAAACGTGGGCCCCCCCCCACGTCCCCAACCCGTTTCCTGAAGGAGACTCAGAAACCTGTACCGTACGGCAAGGAAACGCGTTTCCAATTGATGGGGGACGTTTCTCGTGTCGAAAACCCGTTTCCAAATCGAATTTCACTAAAATCCCACATTTCATTCCACAATCCGCCAAAAACACTCGTTTTTTTTTAATTTTTTGGGGTTTTTCCTTTTCTGGCTAGGGTTTTAGAGGCTTCCAGAATGTTCTTTATGCCTTCGGTTTGTTATAAAATAACACCCATGCCTCCATTTTGCCATTATGGCTTATCCCCAACGCTCATCGGCAGCTCACGGTCCATTGGCATAGCTAACGGTGCATTGGCAGCTCATAGTCCATTGGCATAGCTGACGATGCATTGGCATAGCTCAAGGCTTACGGTTCATCATCACGGATCTTTGGCTTTATTGTATACATCATTTGGAATCTTGATATATATGTATTAGCAACTTAGCCTCATTTTGAAGGCAGTTTTTTGGCTATTTCCACTTGCATTATGGAATCACTTATGAAATTATGAGTAAATATGTTAAATGTGATGTTGAATTTAATTTGTAAATAATTATAATATATATATATATATATATATATATATATCGCGTTTCCCCGTTTCCTAAATTTTAGGGGTGTTATCCACTAAGTTGTACTTGGGGGATTTCCAGTGAGCCACCAAGAATCAGAACAAGTAAATTATTCCCACTCAGTGCTCAAAATTTCCAAGGATTCATCAAGACCAAATGTTGGTCCCTTTGTAATTTTTACATGTTCATACCCTACGGGGATTTTGTAATAAATGACTTACCATGATGAAAATTATGTAAAAGGTTTGGCTTGCCTAGGACTTAGTTATCAATACTTTACTCTATGGTGTTTTTTCCTTGGGAATTACATGTCGTTTTTTAATGATTTATAATTTTTAAGTTTTTCACCAAAGCTAGAGTAAATGTCTTGGTAAAAAAAGCCTTGGGAGGTTATTAAAACCTAGGTGTCAATGTATATTACCATGCTAATCATTGTTTTTGAGTCATATGAACACGTATTAAGTCCTCCATACGTTTTTTTTAATTTTCGGAAAAATTAATTTTTTCCGTTTTTAAGGCTTATTTTTACAAGTTATTTAAAAAAATTAAAGAAGGCATAAAAGTGTGGTCTAGACTCCGATTGGGCATCGAGGTGCTCATTTTCTAACTCGGAGCATATATTTTACCCCTAGACTCAGTTTCCTAAGTTTTTAAGTGATTCATTTTTCACTTAATTAACTTTTAGTCAAAAAAACAAAAAAAGACAAAAAATGAGGGCAATTTCCAAAAAGTAAAAAAACATGCCGAAAATGAAATTTTTGAGTTGGTAAAGCTATTTGGAAATATTCCTGACCTTCCTGAAACATGTTGGAGCATTTCTCTTATGCGTAAGAGGCAACATGACATTGCCAATTGGAGAGGGTGCATTTCCCAGGAAATTTATGGAAAGAGCACACGTAAAGTGGAATGGGCTGGGTTTGGTTTTGGAATGAGTCATGTTTGTTTTAAATTGTTTCCATTTTACAAGCTCATACCAAGTTGGTGAATGCACCACCCTCTTCTTCTCTATTTTTCTATATAAGCAAGGCTCTTGCTCTTCAATTCACATGAAGCAAGTAACCTTTGCTATTGTAATGATCATTATTTTTTCTGGTTTTGAATAAAAGTCAAGGCTTTGGAGGTCTGAATGGTGTAAGATCTTGTTGATGTGAATGTTGCAATTAATCGAGGTGATATTTGGCTAAGCTATTGTTCATTTCTTACAAGTTTTGCAGATCTGATTTTTAGCTTAAAGATCCTTTATTGTTTATTGAGTAAACATTTAAAGTATTAATTTGCTTACTTGTATTTGGTTATTTGAGATTAAGAAGCAACATTTTGTAATTGGTAATACTTGTGTTCTTCTCATTTCATTTGATTGAATGCACTAGATTGGATCTCACTTGTTCAAAGTTTGTGTGTAGCTTGCAGATTATCTCAGGTGAAGGAGAAGTGGGAGCTCGGTTGCATCCCTTCTTTCCTTCATTTTTTATCTTAAAGATCTAACATTTCTTGCATTTCAGGCACTTCTATGTCTTCACAAAGATTCTAGCCAAGCTTGAGGGCTATTTCTTCATCCTTAAAAAATTAAATATTTTTCTTGTTACCTTTAAAAGCAAGCTAAGATTTTTTCTTAGCTTGATTATTTAACTAGATCTAAAAGCATTTCTTTTTAACCTGTTATCATAAGCTTAGATCGTGAATCTCTTAGTATTTCAAGTGGTTTAAATTCCTTCAACTTTCACAAATACTAAGGTGCAAAATTTTGATTGTATTTCTATGTTGATCCATTAATTTATAAAAGATTAGCTTATTGGTTTTTGTATTTTGTTGGCAGATCAAGAGGAAATGCTGGTGAAATGTTCAAGTTTTTAGCCTCCCAAAGCATCTCCAAATCCCCCCTCTTCAATCTTTTTCTTCCGGCAATTTATTGTAAGCCTTTTGGCCAAAGTATAAGGTCAAAAGGCAGCCCTTTATTTAATTATCAGCAATGTAACAATGTAATAAAAGAGCAAGTGGGATTACGGCTCCCACATCCCTCTTTGGGGGAAGACTGTATCTGTCCTTGAAGTGGGTTGGATTTTCTTGTTCGTTTAGATTAGATTTGATTAATTCAACTTTTAAATCAATCAAGTTAATTTCAAGATTTACAAATTTTATTCAAAGTAATCAAATACTAACCCGGCATTTATTTGCCATAGTAATTAGTCTCACAATTTTTTATTCACACGAGCACACAATCTGTCCTGAAGGGCTATATCTCAACTTTACTTTGCTTTCATAAATTGGAAATAACATTTGCCTATTCCGTGTATGCTCTACTCCTCGCAGCACGGTCCGAATCTTTGGGATATCAAAAGCGAAATTGTGCACTTATTAATTTTCTCACATCTAATTAAATAACTCATTTTAATAAAAGTAACTACCCAAAACATTACGAAAATCCAACGTAAACGATTTTGGAGTAATAGTGAGCAAATTCTTCAGGGAAAGTGGGAACAACTAGAAAGTGACCATGGGGTCCCGTTAGGTTGCACCCTTGTGGTGTAGTGTTGAACACCCCCCCACGACTCCATCTAGCCCACATTTTCCCGTGCGGAGGCACTCTTCCCAAATTCTGGACATATTCCCAGTACCACTTGGTATATCGAGAATCCCCTTCCTTTAATTACTCATCATTCTAATAATTAAAATTGACCAAGTACACGAGCAAAATATTTTCCTTGTTTTAAACAACATTCATTGTGTTGTGACTCCATATTGGCACTGGTTCAATTCTTGTACTCTCTATTTGCTTATAGTCATATTGTGATTATTGATATATCTTGCAATGTTGTTGAATTTAGTTATATAATTTTGCATAGTGTCATGTCAACAATTTATTCATTTCTAACTCCTTAAACAACCCAATCAATTGAAACAATTAAAACACTTAAGAGCCTTAGAAACTCTTTTGGTAGGGACTACCCCCCTTGGCTTCGTTAGGAGTTAAGCCTAAACAGAGGAGTCAGGATCAGGTGACAGTACCTAACTCAAGACTTGCCCCCAAGGACGCACCAAGCAGCTTGAAGATTTCTGTTGCGTTAACCCAGGTGCGTAAGAGGCAGCATATATCTTCACCTGGGTTAACCCTCTTACGCACCTGGGTTAACGTAGCAAAAATCTTCAAGCTGCTTGGTGCGTCCTTGGGGGCAAGTCTCGAGTCGAGTACTGTCACGTGATCCTGACTCCTCCGTTTAGGCTTAACTCCTAACGAAGCCAAGGGGGGTAGTCCCTACCAAAAGAGTTTCTAAGGCTCTTTAGTGTTTTAATTGTTTCAATTGATTGGGTTGTTTAAGGAGTTAGAAATGAATAAATTGTTGACACGACACTATGCAAAATTATATAACTAAATTCAACAGCATTGCAAGATATATCAATAATCACAATATGACTATAAGCAAATAGAGAGTACAAGAATTGAACCAGTGCCAATATGGAGTCACAACACAATGAATGCTGTTGAAAACAAGGAAAATATTTTGCTCGTGTACTTGGTCAATTTTAATTATTAGAATGATGAGTAATTAAAGGAAGGGGATTCCCGATATACCAAGTGGTACTGGGAATATGTCCAAAATTTGAGAACAATGGCTCTGCACGGGAAAATATGGGCTAGATAGAGTCGTGGGGGGTATTCAACACTACACCACAAGGGTGCAGCCTAACGGGACCCCACGGTCACTTTCTAGTTGTTCCCGCTTTCCCTGAAGAATTTGCCCACTACTTCTCCAAAATCGTTTACGTCGGATTTTCATAATGTTTTGGGTAGTTACTTTTATTAAAATGAGTTTTTTAATTAGATGTGAGAAAATTAATAAGTGCACAATTCCGCTTTTGATATCCCAAAGATTCGGACTGAGCTGCGAGGAGTAAAGCATACACGGAATAGGAAAATGTTCTTTCCAATTTATGAAAGCAAAGCAAAGTTGAGATACAGCCCTTCAGGACAGATTGTGTGCTCGTGTGAACAAAAAATTGTGAGACTAATTACTACGGCAAATAAATGTCGGGTTAGTATTTGATTACTTTGAATAAAATTTGTAAATCTTGAAATAAACTTGATTGATTTAAAAGTTGAAGTAATCAAATCTAATCTAAACGAACAAGAAAATCCAACCCACTTCAAAGACAGATACAGTCTTCCCCCAAATAAGGGAAGAGGGGTGTGGAGGCTGTAATCCCACTTGCTCTTTTATTAAATTGTTACACCGCTGATAATTAAATAAAGGGCTGCCTTTTGACCTTATACTTTGGCCAAAAGGCTTACAATGAATTGCCGGAAGAAAGGGATTGAAGAGGGGGGCTTTGGAGATGCTTTGGGAGGCTAAAAACTTGAAAATTTCGCCAGCATTTCCTCTTGACCTGTCAACAAAATACAAAAGCCAACAAGCTAATCTTTTATAAATTAGTGGATTAGCATAGAAATACAATCAAAATTTTACACCTTAGTATTTGCGAAAGTTGAAGGAATTTAAACCACTTCAAATACTAAGAGATTCACTCGATCTAAGCTTATGATAACAGGTTAAAAAGAAATGCTTTTAAATCTAGTTAAATAATCAAGCTAAGAAAAAATCTAAGCTTGCTTTTAAAGGTAACAAGAAAAAGATTTAATTTTGTAAGGATAAAGAAATAGTGGTCAAGCTTGGCTAGAATCTTTGTGAAGACATAGAAGTGCCTGAAACGCAAGAAATGTTAGATCTTTAAGATAAAGAATGAAGGAAAGAAGGGATGCAACCGAGCTCCCACTTCTCCTTCACCTGAGATAATCTGCAAGCTACACACCAACTTTGAACAAGTGAGATCCAATCTAGTGCATTCAATCAAATGAAATGAGAAGAACACAAGTATTACCAACTACAAAATGTTGCTTCTTAATCTCAGATAACCAAATACAAGTAAAGTAAACCAATTAATATTTTAAATGTTTACTCAATAAACCATAAAGGATTTTTAAGCTAGAAATCAGATCTGCAAAACTTGTAAGAAATGAACAATAGCTTAGCCAAATATCACCTCGATTAATTGCAGCATTCACATCAACAAGATCTTACACCATTCAGACCTCCAAAGCCTTGACTTTTATTCAAAATCAAAAAAAATAATGATCATTACAATAGCAGAGGTTACTTGCTTCATGTGAATTGAAGAGCAAGAGCCTTGCTTATATAGAAAAATAGATAAGAAGAGGGTGGTGCATTCACCAAGTTGGCATGAGCTTGTAAAATGGAAACAATTTAAAACAAACATGACTCATTCCAAAACCAAACCCAGCGCATTCCACTTTACATCTGCTATTTCCATAAATTTTCTGGGAAATGCACCCTCTCCAATTGGCAATGTCATGTTGCCTCTTACGCATAAGAGAAATGCTCCAACATGTTTCGGGAAGGTCAGGAATATTTCCAAATAGCTTTGCCAACTCAGAAATTTCATATTCGGGATGTCTTTTTATTTTTTGGAAATTGCCAAATTCTTTTATTTCCTCATTTTTGGGGTTTTTTTTTTGTTTTTTGACTAAAAGTTAATTAAGTGAAAAATGAATCACTTAAAAACTTGGGAAAGTGGGTGTAGGGGTAAAATATATCCTCTGAGTTAGAAAATGAGCACCCCCATGCCTCAATCGGAGTCTAGACCTACTTTTATGCCTTTTTTAATTTTTTTAATTAACTTATAAAAAATAAGCCTAAAAAACGAAAAAAAAAAATATATATATATATATATATATATTTCGGAAATTAAAAAAAACCTATGGGGGACTTAATACGTGTTCATATGACTCAAAAACAATGATTAGCATGGTAATATACACAGACACCTAGGTTTTAATAACCTCTTAAGGCATTTTTACCAAGACATTTACTCTAGCTTTGGAGGAGTGGGTGAAAAACTCAAAAATTATAAGTCATTAAAAAACGACATATAATTCCCAAGGAAAAAATACCCTATAGTAAAGTATTGATAACTAAGTCCTAAGCAAGCCAAACCTTTTACATAATTTTCATCATGCTAAGTCATTTATTACAAAATCCCCGTAGAGTATGAACATGTAAAAATTACAAAGGGGCCAACATTTGGTCTTGATGAATCCTTGGAAATTCTGAGCACTGAGTAGGAACAATTCACTTGTTCTGATCCTTGGTGGCTCACTGGAAATCGCCCAAGTACAACTTAGTGGATAACAAGGGGGTCACGTTTCCAATGCGTCCCCGTTTCCCCGTTTCGTGCAACTTAGGTCTAAACTTTGTAAGCATGGCATATGCAAGGGACTTCCAGAAGATTCAAAGATTGTTCAAAGACATAGGTATATCTTAATTGATTATTTATTGTCACCATGATTCTGATTAGCATGATTTAAGTTGGGTTTTAATATAGATATTGGAGTAGTTCTTACCTTGGATGCATGCAAGATCAACTCAGTTCATGATCTCACCTTTAGTTTGGGTACTTTGACCTAGTCAACTCAGTTGACCAAGTCAAACACGATTTCCAATGCATCGACACCAAAAATCAAAAGTGAATATATTTGCTCCAGACATGCCCATGACCAATACTGTAGTCTCAATTTTCATCAAATGGTCACAATTATTGAGTTCCATAGTTTACTATTTTTTTATTGACTCTGGCCATTATTTTTATTATGAGGTGGTGATATTTTTGGCATTTCAATGGATCAATGGGTATGAGTAGTCACCAATACCATTCTACCATGTCTTCAGACACTTCTATGTAGTCAGTTTGTCCTAGTTCTCAGCCAAAGAAAGTTATGATGGTTCTTATAATTTTCAGAGGTTGTACCACAAAAAAATGAACTATGAAAATCACTGAAGAAATCAATTTGGCTTGTGTGGTCAAGGAAATGTCAAGAAAATGATTATTGATTATGTATTTTGGCTCTCCGGATCATTTGGCACCAATTTCATCTGTTTTCATGCTCCGGAATTATTTTGGCTCTCCTAGGGAGGACGTCCCTCGTAGGGTGAAACTGGTTAAAATGGCCAAAATAAAAGTGTGTAAATCAAGTTGAATCTTTAAAAATATGTAGGGGGGGACCCCCTAATGACTCCCCCATGTCCCCTAAGTGTCAAACTTGCAAAACTAATGATTTATAATGTTGTAAAATTGGGCTTTATGAGGTAATTCGCCCCCCCTCAAATGTATTTGTCTAAGTTGATCCATGTAATGTAAAATTGAAAGATCTCAACCGTTGGATGGATGTTGGTTGAAATGTGGACACACTCTCGATCTATTTAAGAGTTGTGATCCTCTCATTGTATCCCATCGGGAAATTCTGTACTCTTGGCTCTGGATATTTTGAATAAAGAGATTTTTGCAGAGATAATTGGATCTTCTTTGTGGGATGTTCTTGTCTATGATTGGAAAGTTTATCCTGCTTAGCATTTGAAGAAATTTTCGAAGTATCAAAATATTTTTGGAAGAGATAGTGTTTGCTTGCAAGAGGGCAACTTCAATTGGGCGTTTTTGTGGGCTTCCCCAACTCGTTTCTCTTGAAGGCGTTTCATGATCAGGGGGTTTTCAATAATGTCTTTGATCTTTGATATGCTCTATTGTTTTCCTGCATCTATGGTTCATTTTTCTTGCGTAGTAAGTCTCACTTTGATAGTTTGACTGTGGAGGAAGGACGGGCACACTACCTCACTTGGGAAAATCGATTTCACTTGGTGCTTCGTCTGAATTGCTTCAAATTGATCAAGACTACATAAATCATCATTTGCAAGGCATCTACAAGATTTTTTGGGTAAGATCTACTCAAAATATCTTGTTCTAAATTTCTATTCCATTAGTTGTAAATTTCTCTAGGAACCCCTAATTTAAAACCCTCAAATTCTAGATTTATAGAATCTGGTTTACGGCTGGCTTTAAAATTTAAAACCCACATTGGAAATAATTCCAAACCCCTTAGTTTAAATTCTCGTAACCATCGGACTCCATTTTTCCATCCAAAACACTGGTCATTCTTCTAAGGGGAGACTCCCTTCTTGTGGGAAGTGGGTATTTTTCGTTCCGCAAATAAGGTATTGCTAGTTTCAATTGTAATTGCATTATCTTACACCTAGCCATAAATTTGAGTGTCTAATTTTGTCCAATTTCACCAATTTCCATACAATAAACCCTAGGGTAAATTGGGGCTTTTCACATAGACACTCATTCTCTCTTAGTAATTGTGCCAAACTCTAATTAACTACCCTACTAAAAGATTTAGTCAAGTTTCCCTGGATTATCTACTGGCATTTTGTTGATGAAATTGTCATTGATGCCAACATGGACTCGCAGTGGCCCCACAGGTCGTCATTGATGCCACCAAGTCCCACTTGCAGTGCCTTGGACCCCTTACAGAGTGGGGTTGTGCCTTGAAGCACCTTGTACCCAGTTGACAAGGTCCCTGTACCCACAAGGCTGGATCTTGGAGCCACCACCTTGTTGAAGACCCTGTTGATGGTGTTGAAGACCCTGGAGATGGTCTTGAAGCCTTTGTGGATGATGGAGAAGCCCTGAACAGGTTGGAGAAGCATTAATGACCCATTATGTGGTCATTCATGCTCTGATGGTGTCATGGTACCCTAGAAGAAGGCCTAGTAACCCCACAGGTGATGCCATGATGGATTGTGACCCTTGGAGGTCTCCTTGTGTGGTTAAGATGGTTGAAGAAGCCCATGAAGCCTCTTGCTTGATAAAGAAACCCTGAAGAAGTCCTTGAACCCACACTTGATGGGTTAATGGTCCTTGAACCCTTGAAAGTGATGATGTGGTCATTGATGACTTAATGAAGTCATGGAACCCTTGTGAAGACCTTGATGACCCTTGCTAAGGTCATGAAGCCCATCGCTTACATGATGAAGACACCCACCCACTTGATGATCCTTGTACCCTTGAAGGTGGGGTGAAGTTTTTGTGTGACACACATTGTAGATATTGGCACCTACATTCATTAAGGTATGAACTTATGAAGGCACTTAGAACACTTGAAGACTCTTGGCTTGGTCCCTCTTATGATAAGAATGCTATTGGGGAATTAATGGAGATAATGTCTTGAAGAAGACTTTGAAAGTGTCATTGAAACCCTTGCACATGGTACCTTCGTGTTGAATTATTGTAACTTTGAAGTGTATTCACTTATTATCCCCGACATTCCTATTGGGAGAATCATTTGTAATTCATTATACCCCGATGATCCTATCGGGAGAACTACTAAGAGTCATGAGGAAATTCCCTCCGTTGTAAGTCGAGTCATTAGCACCCTAGTCAATATAATATTAAGTTGTTTGTGTCCTCCTAGAGAAGTTGGCCCAGTCAGTTTTAGTGGGGCTGACTTGTTGGAGTGAATTGTCAAGTGAACAAAAGAATATAAATAGAAGTGAGGCTCTCCTCATTTCTACACACTCACACTCACTTGTGTAGTGCATAAGAGAGAGAGATAGTTGTAGCTGCAAGGAGGAGAAGGATCAGTCTGGGGTTTTATCTTTTGATCATCTATATTGAGGAAGCTTTTGCTGGGTTTTTCCCATTAGGGTTTTCCTAGGGTAAATCTGTGTTAATCTTGTGATACTGTTTCTTTCAGTGATCCCGTCTATATTCTTTTGTTATGAAATTGAAATTGAATGCTGATAATCTAGCTTAGCATATGGAATCTTAACATGGTATCAGAGCTAACCTGAATAGGACAGCCTTCACAAGGTAAAAAATCCCTCTCTCTCGCCCCGACAAGAAATTAGGGTTTCGAGAAAAATTTTGAATTTTGAAGAACTGATTGCATGGAAAGTTGCACCCTCCTAGAGCACATCTTCTGAGCCTAGGATCAAAGTTTTTGGAGGATCTGATCTCCCGAAAAGTCAAACCCTAGTTTGACACTGCACCAAAAAACTACAGAAATCCAGTGAACTAGAAAACTGCTAGAAGCTACAATGCTGAATCTCGCAAGTCAATTTTGAAGGGTGAAGACTTGAGATCTCCAGAAACCAAGCTCACCAGTCAACTCGCCTCAATCAAGCACATCTCCTGGTAAGTTCAGTTTCTCATTCCTTAGAATTTCAGTTTTCAGTGATCTCCTGTCAAGATGGCCCCAAGCACCAAGCTTGAGGACAAGCTAGAAGGCATAGAGAATTTCCGAGCATGGAAATACAGGATTGGTCTCATTCTCAAGGAGAATGATCTTGAATAATATATCAAGGATGAAATTCCTGAACCTGAAGATGGTGAAGTTAAAGAGAAGCACAAGGATCTAATTAGGGCACAAAGAATTATTGTTGATTCTATCAAGGATCACTTGATCCCCCAAGTGTCATCCAAGAAGACTCCGAAAGAAATGTATGATGCCCTATCCAGAATGTATGAAGGAAGAAACATCAACAAAAAGATGAATCTAAGAGCTCAACTGAAGAGCACCAAGATGAGTCATGGAGAATCCATCCAGGACTATTTCACAAGGGTCTCCCAGTTCAAGGAACAACTAGAAGCTATTGGAGAAAACCTTGGAGAAAACCTTGATGAAGATGAGTTAGTTATGACTGCTCTCAATGGTCTCACTAGACCCTGGGAGTCATTCATCCAAATGATGTGTGCCAGGAAGGAAAGCATGAAGTTTGATGTTGTATGGGAAGACTGTATTCAAGAGGAGACTAGAGTGGCAAATCGAGAAGCCTTACTAAAGGAAGATGATCAAGCCCCAGCCACTAACACCAAGAGAAGAAGGACTCAACCTAACTTCAAGAGGGGAAACCACAAGGAGTCTCAACCTCCCAGAAGGTTCCAGAAAACAAGAGAAAGTCTCCCCAATAAGGAGTACTCCAGCTTTCAATGTTTTCATTGTGACAAGATAGGACACATTACCAGAAATTGTCCTTTGAAGAGACAAGATTACAAGAAGAGGATCAACAACAACAAAAGACATCATGCACATCTAGCTAAAGATGAGGATGATGAAGAAGAAGAGGAAGGACCCCGAAGAAAGCAAGCAAGAGAAGAAGATGCAGAAGAGTATGTACTATTCTCTGCACTCTCTGGGTGTGTAACACCTGAAGAAGACAGTTGGCTTATTGATTGTGGTGCTTCAAAGCACATGACGGGACAAACGAAAACTCTGTCAAAACTTGAAGAAAAGAACTCTCCTCAGAAAGTATCTCTAGGAGATGACTATCAATATCCAATCAAAGGAATTGGTGAAGCAAGCTACAAGCTTGATTCAGGAAATCCCCTGAAGATGAAGGAAGTCTTATATGTACCAGGTCTAAAGAAGAATTTACTTTCTATCTCAGCTTTAGATAAGAAAGGATTCAGAGTTGCATTCATAGATGGCCAAGTACTCATGTGGCCCAAAGGAAAGTCAATTGAAGATGCAGTTGTCATTGGTGAAGAAGGAGGCCTGTATAAACTCAAGGGACATTCAAAAACAGCCCTTGTTCATGAGTCCACTAGCCCTAGTGAACTATGGCATAGAAGGCTTTCCCACATCAATTACAAAGCACTACCTCATGTGAACAAAGTAGTGACGGGATTACCAGACTTGAAGATCAACCATGAAGGCATTTGCAAAGGATGTGCAAAAGGGAAGAATATCAAGAATCCATTTCCGAAGAGTGAAACAAAATCAAAAGGTACATTGGAATTGATTCATTCAGATGTGTGTGGTCCAATGTCCTCCACATCTTTGAGTGGTTTTGAATATTATGTTACATTTATTGATGACTATTCAAGAAAGACTTGGATATACTTCTTGAAAGCAAAGAGCGAGGTGTTTGAGAAATTCAAGGAATTCAAAGCCTTGATAGAGAATCTTTCAGACCAAAGAATCAAGACACTTCGATCAGACAATGGCGGAGAATATACTTCAAAAGAGTTTGAATCTTTTTGTAAAGATGCTGGAATCAAGAGGGAACTAACTACTCCCTACAATCCTCAACAAAATGGTGTTGTGGAAAGAAAGAACAGAACCATCATGGAGACAGTGAAGACAATGATATATGATCAAGATCTTCCAATGCATCTATGGGCAGAAGCAGCAAGAACTGTTGTCTATGTACAGAATAGAATATCTCACAATGCTCTTGGATTCAAGACTCCAGAAGAGATGTTCACGGGAAAGAAGCCTGAGGTAAGTCACCTCAAGATATTTGGTTGTCCAGTATATGTTCATATACCAAAGGAGAAAAGAACCAAGTTGGACCCCTCTGGAAAGAAGGGGATATTTGTTGGATACTGTGAAGTATCCAAGACATTCAAAATTTACATTCCTGGATTCCATCACATGGAAATCAGTAGAGATATAACATTCGATGAAGAAGCAACTCTCAAGAGATCCAGAAAGTGTCAACATGAAAAAGTGTATGAGGAAGAGGAACCTCCCAGAAATGTAGAGGATACATTCCTCCCTGACGATGAAACACTTGAAGATCATAATATGACAGAGCCACAAGAACCTCCCACGATGGAGATATCACGGAAGAGAAAGCCTGCTTGGGCAAGAGAAATTATACAAGAAGCAGAAAGATATGGAGCTCTTGAAGGCTCCACAAGGATAAGCAAGAAGCCCAAGCCATTTTCCAGCTATGTAGCTTTGATGTGTGATCTTGTGGATCAAGAACCTACAAATTATGAAGAAGTAGTACAGAAGAAAGAATGGGTAGAAGCAATGACGGAAGAGTACCAGTCAATAATGAAGAATGATGTCTGAGATATAGTTCCTAAACTAGAAGGCAAGTGTGTAGTATCCTCCAAATGGATCTGTTGCCCACTTATTTCGACTAGGTGGCAACTCCATGTACATGAAGTGTACATAATTGTGCCTTGAAAAAATCTGAGGATTTCTTCACTTCTGCAGGGCAATTGCCCCTTTGTAAAACGAAATGTCCGCTCCCCCACGTGGGAAAATTAATGTAATTTTATGTGCTAGTATGGGTCATATGATACGGATGCCACACCATGGAACTGATTGTTAGGGAAGTCCCCTCATCGAGTGTTTTTCCCTTTCCAATTGATCTTGTTGAACAAACGAGTTTAATCGGTTTGGTTTTCACTCAAAATCCTCCAAAGTGGTGACGGGCGTTCTACCAGTCAAGTCCATGAGGTGGCTAAGGCTTTAAAGTGTAATTCATGACCATGCTAAACATTTGTCTAAAGTCTTGCGGAGTTTCGTTATGTTATTGATTTTTTATTATTTCTTTTCCAGTTAATCAATTCCACCCCTTGGTGGTTAATTAACTGAGTTTTGATGTAATAATGTAATTGCTCAAGCATGGCATTTTGTAATAGGGGCTATGAATTCAAAGTAAAATTGCTATGAAACCCCCTAGGCCACTGCTTCGAGTCCCATGTCGTTCTGACAAGCGGTTGAAGAGATAGACCAATTTTGGTCAGGAGGGGTCTAGCGGTTGAAGAGATAGACCAATTTTGGTCAGGAGGGGTCTATCTCCCCTAGGGAAATTTTTAATTTTCCTAAGTCAAAAATTCATATTATTTGATTTTGAAGGAAAAAATCAAATAATGCCATGGTAAATTTGTTTGGGGGTTGTTAAGCCTAGGAAAATTTATTTCATAATTTTTCCACCCCCCCATGGCCTAGATTTAATTTTTTCAAGTTATCTTTAATTTTTCCTAAGTTAAAAATGGGGAAATTTTAAAAATTAAATTGAAAAATAAAAATCTAAGGTGAACTTTAATTTTTATCCTAAGTCAAAGGGATAAATATTTATTTTGGAGCAACTGTTCAGGTCAAAGCTAAGTTTGGGGGCCATTAAATGGCCAAACCATCATCTTTGGAGGCGTCACATCTAGAAATGGCCAAAACCCTCTCTAAATACCATG
>LPNX010137359.1:1486-127764 GCA_001517045.1 Pseudotsuga menziesii
AGTGGAATATTGTCTTTGTTGATAACTTTGTAATAAATACATAGATGATATAATCTAATTATACCTTGATTTTTATATCGAAAAAACAAATCTTGATATTTAAGTCAAGAAGCATATCATTTGCAAATGCAGAGGCAGACTGCACTGAACGCATTCCATTCACATTGCATTTGCATTTGCATTTGCATTGCATTGCATTGATCAAAGATTCAATTCTTTAACCCACCTGTTACATACATATGACTGTATAGTTCTTGAAGATCGACTGATACGCATTCCGCCATGGATCGATTCTCATGCTGTGCCGGATTTCTCATATTCTTGATATCATTTGGCTCTGTTCCAAATGGGAATGGGGATTCTTCTATTGATTCCTCCAGTGGCTCTGTATTAGAGGGCTTGCTGCAATTGCCATATACAGATTTAGTAGAGCCAATAAAGAAGGCCTCGATGTTGTAGACACTGGAAGAGGAAGTGAGCCGCCACAATGTGACCATTTTTGCGCCCCAAAATTCCTGCTTCGAAGGGCAAGCACAGGAGAGCTTCAGGATGTTTCTTCTTGAGGCCGGGAACTTGAAGCTCCTGCAGAGATTGATCGACATTCATGTCATTCCCCGGCGGGTCACGGAGGAAAAGTGGCCGGCGACGGCGAGCTTCTTCAGAGCCCTGTCTACTGATTTTCTGCAGCTCTGGACGTCGGGAAACAGGCTCAAGGTCAGATTCATTACTGTGGTGGATCCCAACGCCGTTGTTTGGAGCGACGGTGTCGTCCATGGCGTCGATGCGTTCATTATTCTGAAGATCATACAGTGAGCTTTCGACCAATGGAAGAAGAGGAACGAGGATAATTTGACACCAAGATGATGTCATAGTTGCCACTTGTCATCTGATGACGTCATGTGGACACATGTCAACTCAAATCCAGATACCAAATCCCAATGTTGACATCAGCTTCTATCCACCAATCAGCTGTTGACAAAATAGTTTTTTTAACAAAATTAATTTTTTTTTTTACAAATCCCTAAGTTATACTTTACAAAACAGATTTTAATTTTTTAAACCTGCATCAAAATAGACCAAAGTCAACCAAAGTCAAAATCAATCGATTACAATATACTTGCTGAGGCAGGTATAATAAGATAATAATGATTAAATTTATTTTCTAAAATGTACTTCTCTAAAAATTGGATGATTTGGATTGGAGGGTCTTTCAAGTTTGTTTTAATCAAGATTTTGATGGTAGAAATAGATTTATCACCTTCAAAAACTAGTGGGAATCCACCATCTATTCCAATCTAAATCATCTAATTTTTAGATTTCAAAATCTTTAAAATAAATGGATAAAGTTTATAAAAAAAGAGTTTTGATAAAATATCATATTAAAATCTTGATTTAAAATAAAATAAATTAATAAAAATAAATAAAAAATTTTAAATTACAGTATTTAGAATTTTAGAATTAAAGTGATTATCACTGAGTTAAATCTATATCACTTGGAAAAAATAATTTATTAACTTATGTCAATTATAATTACACATTCTTTTTTAAAAATTATTTATATTCTTCATATTTTGTAACTAAATAATTATTACATGAAACTTTTCTGTAATATGTGTCAATTAGTTTTACCTAAAATTAATTTTTAGGTTGAGAGAACTTATTTTTAGAGCCTAAGGCATAAAATAAAAAATAAGAATGCATGCTTCAATGTGTTATAGCATTTTAGACCTTGGGTGAAAAAAGTTAAATTTAAATAATAAATAAAAAAATAATAAATAAGAATACATACATCAAATAGCATAAAACTCTATTTTAACATTTTCTTTATAAAATTAAGTTTTTTTTTTTTTTTTTTTGGGACTTGTAAGAGTTGTACCTATTTTTAAGTCAAGGAAAAAAAATATTTGAAAGCATATAAAAAGTTTTTATTATTTTTCATTTAAGTGAATGAGTCAAAGATTTATGGTCAAAGATTTAATTATTTTTTCACATTTTAGGGGTTTTATTTACCTACTAAGTACTTTTAAATAAATGTTAATAAAGAAAAAATATCCCAAAGCATATAGAAAGTCTTTATTGTTCTTCATTTAAGTGAATGAGTTAACAAACTTAACTTTACGGATATTTATGGATATTGAGTCAAGTTCTATATATTAAAAAATTATTTAATTTGAAAAAGTATTTGAATTCAAAGAAATATGTCTAGTTATTAATTTACATTATTTTTTTAACAAAGAGGGTAATTTTATTATGAGAAGGAATGATGGTCTTTTTTGGCAATAACCAATCAACTATTTACATATTTCGAAGAAACCAGAGTTTTAACAAAGCATTACAGAAAGGGAGGGGATCACCCATTCAAACAATTTTCAACTTCATGAAGAATTACGGGATAGGATGGAAATAATTGGGTTCCCCATTAATGCGAAGGAATCCTTGAGGCACAAGACACGCTTTGTTAGCCAGGGCATCTGCAAGATTATTTAGGTCCCGAAGAATGTGGAAAGAGTCTGACTTATCAAAAGCTTTCAATATAATCCCGATTCTATGCAGAATTAAATTCAAGGCAGAATTATTAAGGCTATCAGCTGAATTTAGAACTTTTATCAACATCTCATAATCGTCAAATATTTGAACAGACTTATATCCTTTCTCCTTAACCAACTGACTCATCAAGAGAAGGCTGTAACTTTTGGCCTGATTGTTAGACATGGATCCAAGACCCCAACTAAATTGAAAGTGGACAATCTGTCCGGAGAGAAGACCAAGCCCCCCCCTCCAGAGACCCTGGGGTTCCCCTTGGAGGCGCCATCAAAGTAAATAGATGTTGAAGGGGAAATCATCCAAAAATATTTTAATGCAACATTATTCCCACGAAACCTCCAGGAAGGGAGACTGACAGGCTTTACACAACTCAAATTATTCCCCATAGCTTGAGAACTAGAACCCAGCCACAAAGAGACTGGCAAAGAGTGCATCGAATATCCAATAGATTCTGTAAACCAAGATAATGCTTTGAAGGCCACAATCTGGGAGATCGGCCATTGATCATTGAATATTCAGCTATTTCTAGCTAGCCACAAAGACCACCACAAAATTTTCAAAATCGAATGCCAGTTTGAGTGCAATGATGCAGCGAGTGAATTCAGGGGACACTGATCATGCCAGGAGGATTAAAAGGCCATGAAAGAATGTTGAATGAAATAAACAAGCATTGAACCCTAAGGAGAACAAGAGCCCAAACGTTTTTGAAAAAATCACAATCAACGAGAAGGTGATCAGCCGACTCCAGGGATGATTTGCAGAAACAACAACGAAAAGGGCCATTCAAGCCTCATTTTTGAAGATTATCACCTGTCAAGATCTTCTTCTTCAATAACAACCAAGTAAAAAAATTGACCTTCGGTAGACAATGATAAAACCAAACAGTTTTCCAGATTGCAGGAGTAAGGCATGCAGAATCGGCAGATTGCAGAACCTTGAAACCTTTGGCTGATGTGTAATATACATCAGTTCCCCATCCCCAACAATCTTTATGAGAGAAGTGGACAGGAGCGAGGCCAGTTAGAGTAGAGAACAACAAAGTTTTTTGAATATTGAAACGAGCAGGGAGATTTGGGAGTGACCAACCTACCCAATTTCCATCTCTATCCCAAGAGCATATATCTGCGAAATGTAGCAGACCTTTATTTATTGCCCAATTCATAATCTCTGTTAACAGAGTGACATTGGAGAGAGGAGGTTTTCCAGATATTTTATCCTCCCAGAGAAGGATCCTCTTCCCATTGCCAGGGGATCTAAAAATTTTGTTGATTAAAAAAATCAAAACCTTTTCTGCAGGATTTCCAGATATCCTTTTGGGGTATTAGAAAAGGTGACATTTCTCAATGAGCCACTTTTTACGTATTTCATCCTGAAAATCCTACTGACAGGGTGCTTTTTGTCCATGTATAGCTGCCAAATCAGTTTTCCACTCAACGCCAAATTAGCCAGACCAGGGTCACAAATTTGTAATCCACCTTCTAAAATAGGACACTTAAGCACTTCCCAACTTACCAAGTGCATCTTATTTTTGCCACCTTTACCGCCGTTCCAAAGAAAATCTCTCATTAGTTTAGAAATCTAGGCCGAGATAGACTTTAGGGCTAGTAGCAGAGAGGATTGGAAAATTGAAAAAGTTGAAAGTACTAATTTAATCAAGATCAATTTCCTAGACTTGGTTAACCACTGACCGCCCCAAGAAGTGATTTTTGCCTTTAACTTAGCCAACACATCAAGCCAAAGAGAAGGAGGGGACAAACCAAGAGTTAAGGGGAGGCCCAAATACTTAATATTCTCCCACTTGTCAAAGCCAGCAAAGCCCAAGGAGTCTAATATTCGAAGAATAGTCGAATGTTCAACATTCCAACCATAAACAACGCTTTTGTTTTTGTTAATCAATGCTCCTTAAATTAGCCAGAATTTTTGCAAAATAACATTGAAATCCTGAGCAATATTCATTGAGGCCCCTCCTAGAAGAAGAGAGTCATCAGTGAAAAGTGCATGGTTGATTGGGTCCACACCCCTAGCAATCTCAATGCCCGAAATATAACCATATTCCTTTTCAACTATGAGTTTTTTGCTAAGAGTTTCAGCCATTAAGATGTATAGGAAAGGAGACAACGGACAACCTTGGCTAAGGCTTCTAATTGCTTTAAAAAAATCAAAAGGTCTACCATTAACTAATGGTCCAATCCATGGCTTATCTGTGCATGCTTTGATCAGGTTTACAAAATCAGAGCAAAAACCAAATGAGAGTAGAACATCATAAAGGAAGGGAAGCTTTACTCAGTCAAAGGCGTTCTTCATATCCAACTTAATTAAATGATGCCTTTCTCCTTCCTTTGGAAGCTTGAATGAAGAGCTTCTTGAACTTGAATTACATTATCCACTAGATGTCTGCCTTTAATGAATCCCCCCTGAAGAGGATAGATCAACTTACCAAGCAAAAGCTTAAATATGTTAGCTATAAGTTTGGAAAGAATCTTATAAGAAGCATTACACAGCGAAATAGGATGGAACCTGTCGAAGGAAGAAGGATTAAATTCCTTTGGGATAAGGGCGAGAAATGTAGAGTTGGTACACCCTCCCACTTTAGCTTTTTTCTGAAAGGAAGACACAAAACGGAACAGATTTGATTTGATAATTGGCCCTCATATTTTATAAAAATGAATTGAAAAGCCATCCACCCTAGGAACTTTATCAGACTCCCCCAATGCCCAGATGACATCAACAATTTCCTTTTCTAAGAAAGGTTTCATTAAGTTATAATTGTCCTCTACACTGACAAGAGAAGGAACATTATCCAAAAATTAAGAAGACACTTCCTAGTCAAAGAGGCCATCATCTTGAAACAAAAGCCAAAAATGTCTACTAGCTGACTGCTTGAGAAGTTCTTGGCCTTTAATGATGACCCCATCGCCAATGGAGATTTCCAAAATGTGATTTCAGGAGAGCCTTTCCCTACACTATTGATGGAAGAATGCAGTGTTATTATCTACCGCCTTCATCTAGAGGCTTCGAGACTTTAGCCTGAGGTGTTCCTCCTCATGCCTGAAGGATTGAGAGGTTTTAAACTGGGCTAGTTGTTCGAGGCCTAATTGAGAAGAGGTAAATTCACAATTTTCCATTCCAATTTGAATTGCAAATAACGCAGACACTCTATCCTTTTTGTTGGTCATAGGAGAAGGGAGAGGAGATTTAACCCACTTCTTCAACGCGAGTTTTGTGTTTTTCAATTTCTGTTCAAAGACAAAAGTGGGAGAACCAATGACATAATTGGACCAAACCTGAGTTACAATATCCATAAACCCAACTCTCTCAATCCAGAGTGGGCTGAACCTAAACAGAATTGGTGCAATTTCCTCTTCTTTCTCAAGCTGCAGAGAGATAGGATGGTGATTGGACGTGAGCTTAGGTAATGTTTTTGAAGAAATAATGGTTTTTCCATCCATCAGAATACTATGAACAAGGAATCGATCAAGCCTGGCAGATATGCAAGTGACACCGACTCTGTGGTTGGACCACGTGAAACTCCCAAGCTTGGGTTTTAAATCGATCAAGTCCCAAAATTGAATCAATTCTTCCACTGTATCTTGTAGATGATCCTTTGCACACAGACCTCTGTTTTTTTCATTCGGAGCTAAAGTGATGTTAAGATCACCAGCTAATATTCTGTTGACAGGGGAGTTGAACTCTAGAAATTCAGATAACGATTTCCAACATTCTTGATTTTCATTGTAATTAATAGGTACATAGAGATTAAAGAGGGGAAAAGTGGGAATGGATCGGCCGACGGCGGAATGAAGTGAGGTGTTAATGCGGCTAGGGCCTAAATCCTAGTCGCCTTCGTTTTTTGTAGGTGCGCGGATCTCCGTCTTGCTTACAAGGTCGCGGATCGGCGTTCAGAGCGTTCATTGCATGCGTTTTGGAGCAGTGTTTGGCTCCTGTCTTCTGGTGGTCGTGCTACGATGGCCCCAGATCCGATTAATGAGATGGGAGAAGATCCTTTGGAAGCTTTCAAAGCATTAGTCCATTTGGCAGGACCTAAAGCTAAGCCTTCTCTCTCGTCTAAGTTTGTTAAGAAGATGGAGGAGATCCCTTCTCTGGAGCTATCTCCAGAGGAGCCTTGCAATCTTTCCCTCCTTCTATCAGAAAACTCCCTCATTGGAAAGTTTACGGGGTTATGGCCTAGCCCCAAAACGGTGGAGGCATGGGTGGAAGACTGTTGGAAGCCGCTGATGCATGGAACTGTTTCTCTGTGTGCAGTAGGCAGGGGTTTTTTTGTCTTCAGCTTCTCGAGGAAAGATGACCGTGACCTAGTTTTCAGATCTGGACCCTATTTCATGGGGTCGAGGGGGCTGTTCTTAGCCCCCTGGACTCTTGATTTCAATCCCCGAGATGAGATCACCGTAGCCCCTGTTTGGGTTAGGCTGCCTCATCTTCCCTTACATCTCTAGGGGAAAGGATCTCTAGAGGAGATTGGAAATAAGCCGGGGCAGTTCCTGGACAGTGTGGTGCCGAAAGGGGACCAATTTACCTGTGCTCGTATTTGTGTTGAGGTTAACCTCGAGAAAGGACTTCCGGAAGCCATTCAGTTCTCCCTGGGGGAATGGTGCCATATCCAAGAGCTGGATTACGAGCAGATACCTTTTAAGTGCCTCCGGTGCCATGCTTACGGTCATTTCAAAAAAGCTTCCCCAAAGCCTCTGAGGATGCGGGACTAGTCAAAGAAGGTAATTTTCAGCCAGTAACTAACCGGCGAAGGTAGCCAAGGCGAAAGGAGCCAGCCCAGGCTCCGAAGGCCTCTCATTCAGCAGAGGCAACTCTAGAAAATAAAAACAGCTTTGATGCGCTGAAGGAAGATGAAGCCCTAGATCCACAAGCAACACTAGATAAGGAAGATCCCCCGACAGTCGAAATCCTTCCGGATCCCGCCCCCTAAGAATCAGTAGTAGCGAAGGAAATTCGGGCTTCAGATCCTGAACCCTCTGCCCCTACAAGTCTGGCTGTCTCAGTCCCCTCTAGCGGCTCTGTGGAAACTTCTGATCCTGAAGACATTTCAGTCCCGTCTCCACCCCTTACCCGAGGGCGAAAGTCCAACAAAGCGCGCAGAGAAAAGGAGGTGGCCTCCAGCATTTCTTTAGGTTCTCAAAAAAAGCTGGATCCTTTCTTTAAGGGGCTTTCAACCCAATCGGTTTAATGCTTTGCTTCTGTCTTCTACTTTGCTCACAGTTTGTGAGAATTTACTCATGTAAGCATTTGTTGTCATTTTCTCGAATTAGCTCTAGATGCAGTTGGGATTTGTCTCCCAAGACATTCACAAGAAGGTTGGCAGCACTGTTAGAGGTCACCAACTTTCTTCAGATATGTAACTTTCGGATTTTGGCTTGCCAGAAGGCCGCATAATGCAACATAACCGTTCTTGTTAAAAAAAGAGGTCTTACTTGAGAGATGGAAGAGCTCTGAAAAAATCTAGTGTTGTGTGGCAAACCAATTTTTTAACTGAAATTTCTCATCACTCCATAGATTTTCTAATCCCCCATAGGAGCTTCTAACACTGTCAACTTTTCTAGCGGTCAGTTTCCATTTATTTTTACTTATGAGAAGAAGATCTTCCTCCTCAATCTTGGTATCTTGGAGAAATAGGATTTCAAAAGGGACCATTCTCATTAAATCTTTAATTGCTTCCGCTTTGAGTGGATTCCCCAATCCCTTACAGTTCCAAGAGATGATCTGTATTACTTACCCAAGTGAGAGGGAGTAATTACTCCCTTTGGGGGCCTGGTTCTCTTATTGCTCCCGTATGACATTTCGATAGTGGACTGAATTCCTTGCATCTTAAGCCTTTTAGCCTCTTCTTCCCGAACCTCCTTCTTAGACTTCCTGCCCGCCTTTTTGGAAAGCTGCTCAAAGGAATCATCATCAGAAGATCCAGAACTGTCAGGTTGCTTCTTCTGAGTAATATCTGCATAAGAAGGGGGAGAGATAACACCAATAGGAGAAGAATGGGAGGGACCTCCAACCCGGGAGGAACCGATAAAGATAGACCAACTTGATCCTGGGATACTGCATTTACTTCAGATTCCAACTCATTCCCGTCGAGTTGTTGCATTTCACCTTCTTCAAGGATAGCTTCAAAAGAAATAAGAACAAAAAAGTGATTGGGAGAAGCTTTGGGGAAGTCAACAACTTGAGAAGGAGGAATTTTCCCAGCAGCATAGTCACCAATCACAGATTTACTTTCTTTGACTTTCTTTTTAGGACCCTGATTGGGATTTCCTGCTTTTTGAACTTGAGTCCACTGGTCGTCTTTCTCATTTACAATTTCCTCTTTTGATTTTTTTTGCAGTTTCGGGAAAAATGACCATAACCATGGCATAATATACATTGGAATGAAATTTTTTTCATAATCCAACTCCTGAATATGAGACCACTCTGCAACTGTCAACTTGATAGCCTCGAGCATGCCAGTCTCCAAGTCAACTTCTACACATATTCTCCCACAAGAAAATTGATCTTTCCTATCATCCCTATCAATGTATTTACCAAGCTTGTTCCCAATAGTTTCGAGGGATTTTGAGCTCCAACAGTGTAAAGGAAGGTGCATGAGTCTATCCCAAACAAGGACATCATACGGGACATCTTGAGAGGGGTCGAAATCAAGGTTCCACTTGTTCAAGTAGAGTCCCTGAGGACCCATGAAATAAGGGCCATTTTGAAAGATTAGATCTCGGTCCTCTGCAGAGTAAAAAACAAAAACATAATAACCTCTTGCTACAATATGGCTTTAGATACCATCAGAGACTAAAGGCCTCTAGGTCCTCTGTACCCAACTATCAATGGCCTTTGGAGAAGGCCAGAGGCCAGTGAATTGAATAATGAGTCCACGTTCAGCCATATTTAGCGTCGAACGATAGATTCGATCAACTGGTAACTCAACCAAAGGGATGCCAACTTTCTTGACAAATTTTTGAGAAGGCCCCCCTTTCCTCTTGCCATAGGAAGCAATAAATATCTTGAAAGCTTCAAGGAAAGGAGGAAGAGGAAGAGGAGGAACCCCTCCAGAGTCCATGAGAACTGTCCCCCAGAATAGGCTTGAAGACACCTCCGAAAGTAGAGGGCCCCAAATCCAAAGCCAACCTACAAGAAAAGGAAGGACTCATAAAAGACTTCAGCCTCCAAGAAAAGCCAGCAGACACCAGAGAGGAGCACAGAGGCCGAGCACCAGTCTTAAGGAGACATTAAGTGGCCCACATCAGACCAGAAGGAATGACCTCCAAACCACCACGCAACAAGAACAACAACCTGCTAATCAAAATTCAAACAACCACCTGGGAAACAGAACCAGGTTGAGAACCAAAGCCAAGCTCTTCACAGGAACGAAACAAGAAACACTAGGATTTGAAAAACTTCTATCAATCAAGACACAATGGAGATCATGCACTACAATCCAAAAAACAACATGATCCTGACAACCGACCTACAAGCAACGATCCTCCAAAGATAGAGCAACAACAACAATCCTCCAAAAGCAGAGCAGCTACAACGATCCTGAAAAACTAGAGGGCCAAAGAAAATTTTGTTTTGAAAATATTCTTGGAGCAAGTTTTTTAAAATCATAAGATATCTCAAAAAAAAATATTAACTATTTTTATTAATTTACACTATTCAAAACCAAGAGATATCAACAATAAACACACCACATCTTTTTTTTTTCAAGAGAAAAAATCTATAACTTGATATCGAGATGAATCAAAGTTATAATATCACATTGATGTGATGTGTTTATCCTTTGGAATGATAAACACACCGCATCATTATTCTTGGAAATGTTTGACAAAATACTCCCATGGGTTTGAAAGATAACCATGATAGTAAAAACCAAATAAACCAAAAAATAAACACACCACATCGTTATTCTTGGAAATGATTCACAAAATAGTCCCATGGGTTTGAAAGATAACCATGATAGTAAAAACCAATTAAACCAAAAAACAAACACACCACATCGTTATTCTTGGAAATGTTTCACAAAATAGTCTCGTGGGTTTGAAAGATAACCATGAAAGATAAGATACTAAAAACCAAATAAACCTAAAAATAAAGTCAATTCTCTTAATCATATATATTATATTGGTATAGTGGTAAGGGTGTTGGGATAATGGGTGTGAGGTTCAAGGTTCGATTCTCCTAGATCACCTAATTTTTAGAGGAAGCGGGTTGTGCTTAGAGGAAACAGGTTGTGTTGGCACGATCTTAGATGGAATAGTCATCATCCTTCTTCTCTATGATGACGATATTTTTCTTTTGGCCAGGTGTCCATCTGATCTTGATAAGCAACTAAGACTTCTTAAGGATTTTTTCTCTACCATGGGTATGCCTGCTAATACTGACAAAACAAAAGTTATAATTATCAAATCCAAGAAGGACACTTACGCTAATTTTGTGTATGAAAATAACAACTTAGAGGAAGTGTCTTCTTACAAATATTTAGGAATTGATATTCATCACAAGCTCAACTGGAACTATAGCATTGAGAAAATGATTAATGGAGGGTGGAAAGCTTATTTTGGTCCCAAAAATAATTGTAAAGCAGCAAAGCTTATGACGTGGGATAAAAAGAAGCTCATTTTTGAAAACTTTAGTCACTCCTGTTATCTTGTATGGGTGTGAGGTTTGGGGGTGCAACATCCCTAGAGAATTTTGGAGGAAGATTGAGAAAATCCATAAGCGTTTTATAACGCATAACCTCAAAATTAAAAGCAATACACCCTACCCTATTATCCTTATAGAAGTGGGTCTTTCCCCTATCGAAAGCCTCACTATGACTAGGATCCTGTTATACAAGCACAAAATCAATAACATGGGAGACCATAGACTTCCTAAGCTATCTTTAAATTCCAACCAAAATCACCTAAGGCTCAAGCGAGGTTGGTATAAAGATACAGGGCCTGGTTAAACCATTCGGAGATTGACGAAACTGTTGCATTGCAAAATATTAATAACATTAAAAATATTGTTTCTTCTAAGTTTAAAGAGAAAATGTGGTGTGAGAAAGATTTAGAGGCTAAATGAAAATTAAGATATTATAAAGAGGTCATAAACCCTACTCTAGAAGATCAAAAGTATCTCTATGTTTTAACTAGTTCAAAGAAAAAAATTAATATAGCCAAGATAATAATGAACTCTCACGAGCTCCATAGTGAAACAGGTCGTTGGGCAGTTCCTAAAACACCATGGGTGGAAATGATCTGTCATCTCTGTGAGAATATGAACATTGAGGATGAAAATCACTACCTCTTAGAGTGCCCTGTGTACACCCACATTAGATCTCAGTTTCTTAATATTTGTTGCAATATCGACCTTCCTAGCCTTTTAACTTGTCAAAATTATAGTGAGCTTGGGACGCTTCTATCCAAGCTCTTTGACCATAAAAATACAATTTTAAAACAAACTAAATAATCTGTTCCTTTAGGTCCGATAGACCAAAGTTTGGTCTCAGGGGACGTTAACCACCACCACCACCACCATCATCATTAAAATAAATTATTATTTTTTAAATATTGGAACAAGTTAATAAGTAGATAAACTCAACCGATTTCTTAAATTTTCTTTTTCTTTTATTGAATTTTTTCCAAAGCTATAGTTTTATTTAATTGATGACAACTTTGACCATTGAATTTTGTTCGTTAAGAATTTTAGTCCATTTTAAAAAGATCCTATTATCTAAATTTAAAAAAAAATCAGGAAAGCAGTCAAATTTGTCCACTTATTAACTCACTTTATTAATTATTTACATTATCCTTCAGAATACTTCACAAAGTAGTTTTAGTCAAAACCAGTAGGAACTCTCTATGACCATGCCATATTTTAGTTTTTTAAAATTGTTTCACAAAATAGTTCATATTATTTTTGGGAATGCTTCACAAAATAGTTTTAGTTGAAACATGTCATGTGGTTTTGAAACATGAAGGATACTACAAGTAGAACACACTCATCTAACTCAGATTCTATAAAGAACTTAAAGGAATCAAATCTAAAAACGTTTTACCACTAAACTACAACACACACCCCTCTCACAAGTATGCTACAACACACTGATGCTGCATTCTTATTTCTTATTCTATTTTATTTTTATTTTTATGGGACAAACCTTTACTCCCCCACCACAACTCCACTATGCTATAACATAATGATGCATGCATTCTTATTTTGTTATTTTTATTAGATTTGATTCCTTTAATCTTTTTATACAATGGAAGTTGCATAATGATGCTTTAGTGGACAATTAAAATTTCCAATATATGGTTTGGTGATCTTTTTTAAAATTGAAATTTTAAATAACTGAAATCGTTTTTTAAATTACAATTTTGTTATTTTAAATGAAAAAAATGAAATTATCATCTTAAACATGCATACTACATATTCTCCCTCAAAATTTGGTAGTTTTAAAACATGAAAAATACAAATCCAAATACTAGGAATCTGATAAATAAATGTATACATTATTTTTACTAGTAACAACCATATTAATAAGATTAATATGGTTGGAATAAGTTGACAAGCATATCATTTTATGATTGGAGTTAATCTAATAGTTGTATCATGATTGGAGTTAATATAATAGTTAATATAATATTAGTTATCCAATATAACTACAATTAGAGTTGAAGTTAAGCTAATAGTTGTAGAATCATTGGAGTCAAGCTAATAGTTGTATTTAATAGTTAATTTAAAAGTAGTGATTGGAGTTGAAGTTAAGCTAAAGTTGTTTCATCATTGGAGTTAAGCTAATAGTTGTATCTAATAATTGAATAGTTGTATCATCATGATTGGAGTTTTAATTACCAGGATGAAGTTGAAGTTTAATTTTCTAACTATCACGAATTGTACTTATCACATGTTAACTAAGCTATTTTTTATTTTTTTGAAATTGTTAATTATGAATTTTTAACCACACCCATAGAATTAATTTGGATTGTAGGTACACTTGTATCATTCTCATCCATAGATGAAAAGGAATAAGTGGTAGTCCACCCCAAAATTCTAAGATGTAAACACATATTGACATAATTAACATTTTTCCTTTGATTGGGGCTTAGTCTACTTGAGAATCACGTTTAAATAAGGGAGAAAATAAGAAATTATAAAGTAAATTGAAAGAGTCTCTAAATTTATCATCAATCACTTAAACTATATTTTTTTGAGAAGTTATAGTTTCACTAAAATTGAGGAGAACTTTTCCCTTAAAGATTTTAGCCTTTTAAAGTGAACCTCAAAATGCACCTTGTTATCCCCATTTTGCATGGGTGTTCACATGTGATTTTTATCACAATTTTAACAAAAGGCTACATGTTGATGGAAATTTGGATGGAATAGTATTGATACTTGCATTAGGTTTTTAATGTTGATACTCTAGATGATTGATTTGATGGATGATGATGATGTTGATTGATGGACTCGGTTGATGTTGCACTTGTTCATGGTCTATGGTTCATCTTCTTCGTGTGCACTTTGGTGTTCTTGATCTTATTCATGTGTCGTTTCATTTTGCATGGAGCACCCTTGTATCTCACTCACTTGAAATGACTCAACGACATGGATGGTATGGTCTTTGGAGGCCTATCTTAGTGGAGCGCTCATGACACGTGGGTTGCACTTAAGGTCCCTTTATTGATGACTTTTTACAGAGCACATTCCTTGATAACACTTATTTGATTTGATGATGTTGAGAACCATCTCTTATCTAGCGCTCCTGGTATTTATCATGTTGGTGGATTTATAACACTATTGGGTATCATCTTTTGTTGATAAACCTCTTGGTTTCTCCACCATTGGCATGTATGGAGGCGTATTATTATCTTGTAAATGGAGTCATTCCCTCCTTCATAGTGATGGTTATTTATTGTGGATACATTCTCCTTGGTTTTGATGCTTCTATCATGGATTAACAATATTCTTGGTTCTTGGATTGATGATTGATGCGTTGGCATGGAGGTTGGCTCTTCATTGATATGTGGAAATCATCCATTACACATGTGTTGAGGTCACTCCCTTCTTTGATGAACTATTATGGGTCTATTGGTTGGTTGAGGGTTTGATCCCTTGGTGTATTGAGGCAACCTCACGCACTCTTGTCGACGACTTGTTCTACTTTCACATGTGTCATCATTCATTGTTTTTTCTTGATGATTTTCCACATTTGGAGGATTGTTTACAAACTCATGCATGATTATTTCCCGGACCATTGTCTTCAGGGTTTCTTACATCATTATCTTTCTTATTTGTTGGAACTCCCTACTTGGTAGTTGACTTTCACACTCTCATCTAGGCCATTTTTGATGAGATGTTTTATGGAGGGTATCTTGGATTTCGGGGTAATTATCTTTTGGGAGAGTACCCGAAATTGAGTCATATAAATTCCAATAGATGCAGAATGATCGTGGAATTTTCAAAAAGTGGTTAAAATGAGTTAATAAATAAACAAATTCAACTTTGGTCAAAGTTTGTATCAACTAAATTGAGTTTATAATTTTGGACAAAAAATTTACTATCCACATTTTAACTTACTCTAATTATAATCACACATTCATTTCTAAATATTTTTTTTTGTGATCTTCATATTTTATAACTAAATAATTATCGTGTAAAACATTTCTAAAAATAACAATGTAATATGTTCATAGCTATTCCCTACTAATTTAAGTAAAACTACTTTGTGAAGCATTTAAAAGAATAATGTGATTGACTAATAAGTAAATCTTTATTTTAATATGGTGACTTTTTTCCTTTTTAAAGTTCGATAGACAATGTTAGTCTTAGTGGATGGACGTTAATAGCTATCATCATCATCACATTTTTATAAGATTATGTATCTATTGTATTTTTTGGTTTGTTGAGAGTAGTATCCCCTATGTTTTAAAGTCTCTATTAGCTTTGACAAAAACTACTTTGTTAATAACTAAAGTTATTTTATAAAGCATTTCTATAAATTATTAGAATGATTTAATAAGTGAACAAACTCGCACTTTTTGACGAATCTATGTAAACATATTTGAAACCTTTCTAATGAACTTATCTAGTTATTAACTTACTCCATTATAATTTATTACATTGTTAGGCATTTTTATTTGATATTTGGTGTAGACTACGACCTATGCATTTTCATTTACGATCGAGGATGAGACAAGTGTACTGTCGATATTGATTCCATGTTAGTCGTTCAAAATTCGAAATAAACAATTATAAAAAAAAGAAAATAAAAAATAAACAGTAGTTGATGAATGGATAACTAGTAGCCATGCATGGATAACTCATAGCTGATGAATGGATAACCAATAGTTCATGGCATATATGTAACACACCTAAAAATCATAAATAAATAAAAAATATGTGCATTGATTTACTGTAACTTACTAGCATATTTCTCATATTTTATTTCTACAAGTTTTTAATATCTTTATCATGTCTAATGTGTCAGGTTTTTCTGGTTACGACGATGGCTAGCTCCAAACGACTAAAGTCTTACTCACATAGGTGATGTTCTTCGTGACTTGTTTTTCTGTTTGAAAGTTTTTTTACTAAGACATTAACGCCCTAAGGATGGGGAGACTAACTCTAGTCTTGACCCCATCCATTATGTAAAATTTGGTTAAGTGTAATTTGAAAAATTCCTTGGGCCTTACCATAACCTAAGCTATGGCATGTGGTGACCCTCCCCTTAAGCGCAATCGCTTGGGGTTTGTAAAGGCATATGGTACTAACCATATGATAAACCTTCATTATAAATAATACAAGGTTTCAAGGTTTAAAACAATGTTTGATTTGATAATATATATATATATATATATATATGTATGTATGTATGTATGTATATATATATGTATGTATGTATGTATGTATGTATGTATGTATGTATACATATACATATACATATACATATATATAGTTTATGGCATGCCCCACCCCATCATTTAGGATGTAATGGTTCTTGACATGATTGAAATACATCGTGCCTCACGTTATGGTATAAGGTTTAAAGTTTTGGATTCTATTGCAAGGTTTGGACTTGATGAATCCATATGCAAAGATTAAGTCCTATTAACATTCTAACCATGCGTTAATACTCTCATTCCTTGGTTGACTTTGGTAATAAAGGGTGTCCTGGCTGTGAGTTGACAGCGCAGCTAGGCCTTCCACGCAACTTATTCTCCATCGTCCATCTGTCCAGTTTTATAGCTAGGGTTTAGATGAAGGTTTAATGTTTTGGAAACCTATTCGAAACCTTCATTTGGTTTTTTTCGCCTACAGGGGAAAGAGAGAGTCGAGCTATGCTTTGTTCATGGTGGAAAATTTTACTAGGTATTTGATTTTGAGGCCGACGAGAGCCAAATCTTCATTGTGTACTAGTGGTGAAGGTGTAAAGGTATCTTGTTTTACTTGTGCTAATGGTGCGATGTTTTAATTCTCCTGATGTGTTCTTGAGTGTCCAAGAATTCTTCGGTGTTCTGCACTGCAAAGTTGGTGCTTCAACACAACTTGCCATTCTTTGGCATAAGAACTGTCTGCTAGCCGGTAAGAATAAAACAAATCTCAACAATTACTTGGTTATAACAAAATCATGTTTTATAGGTTTGCTGATAAAGTTGGTCATGGTTGCAGGAAGAGGAGGGATAAGAGCACTCCAGAGGAGCCGACCCATGGCCCTCTCTGTTACATGCCCAAGGTAAGTCATTTACAAAATTCTTTACGTCAACAATTTAAGACAAGGTTCTGACCGAAAGATTGCAATTGTTGCAAGTTGAGGGCATCGGAGAGGGAGGTGACATGGTCACCTCCTCCCAGGTTGCGTTTTTAAACGCCCAGGTAATGTTCCTGCTCAAAAACCCATCATAAAAAAAATTCTTGTTACAGTTATGGTTTCAATAATGCATACCAACTAAGCCATGAATTTTGGTTGCAGTTAGCATTGGGTATGAGCGTGGGTTGAGAGTGGTAGCCAAAACCACTTTTAATATAAGTTTCTCATTTTTATTTCGAGTGTTTGTGGAAAGTAAACCCTTAGGGTTTACCCTGCACATACTTGCAACCATTGCCTAAACAATGTTTCTAGATGCACTGTAATTTCTCTTTGATGATATTCGGGTGCCATCATTGATGGACTTACCCCAAAATCTTATAATTTTTAAGGATGGTTTATGTAGAAAAGATGGCAGCCATCCTGGATAGTCTTATGGCCAGTTTTGTGTGAGCGATGTTAATTAATATAAATGAATAGCCAGCCTTCAGGCATGTGCAATTTTGTTAAGAGTTTTATTATCTTTTGTTTAAACTTATATATTGTTTGTTTAAGAATTCAATGGCTGCCATCTTTGATGGTGTTACTGACATGAACACAATGGTTGGTTTAATATCGTAATGATGCTTTCGAATGTAAATTCATGGAGATGATTGCGTACTATGTTATATGTTCAGCCTGTAGATAATGGTAGCCATTAGATGGACTTATGACCATTTCTTAGATTTGTTGAAATATTACGACCCATAGGTTCTGCGATTACTTGTGAAGTGAAATGCAATCCTTTGTTAAGGCTCGACTGCTCTCAACGTTGGCTTTTAATGTCGGTCCTTGAGGGAAACACAGATTTATTTAGTGATTTGGTTTTAAGTGTTTAGGTGGATATTAATACTTGGATTTCTTTAATATGGGTTTTAGCGTAGATCCTTAAGAAGTAAAATATGCTTCCGTGTTTTGTTTTTAAAAATAAAATGTGAAATCTTTACATTTTGATTTGGGATAGATGACTTCTAGATCCAAAACAGATTTCATTAGATTAGTTGAATCTCAGCTAAGATTGTCCTATAGGCGACTATTTGCATATTGTGTATGCTGTAAGGAACCCTTGGCAATTTAAAACCGATTTGTGATTTTTATTTGTAGAAAACTGAAATACTTCGAGTTACTTAATTGCTAGATCCGTGAAGGATTTTCAATAGATTATTAGATCTTAGCGATACTTCCCTATAGGTAATAGTTGTTTGTCCTCTATACCGTAAAGAAAAATACTCTGCAA
The DNA here is from genome assembly GCA_001517045.1 of Pseudotsuga menziesii. NCBI lineage: Eukaryota > Viridiplantae > Streptophyta > Pinopsida > Pinales > Pinaceae > Pseudotsuga > Pseudotsuga menziesii. The sequence continues at coordinate 20,101 of LPNX010137359.1, forward strand.
TTGTAATTGTGGGTTAATATTAGATTATGGTCCTGTAAGGGATCAGTTCATAATGTGTTTAAATCATAGATATTTATTTACTTTTGGATCCTTGATCCGAAAATATCTAGTTAGTAGAATCTATATATATTATACTCAAATCGTCTGTAGAATATTGACATATAGTTTTATTATGTTTATTATTTAAATGAATAATTAATTTGGATCCATACAGATTTTATAAATATTGCATTATAATTGTAACGCAGAGTTCTTCATAAGGATTATTTGCAACAGATCTGCCCTATACATAAGTAAACTCTTAGGAATTAATATAAATCTAGATATGTAAGAGCTAATTTATATACTTTGACTATATATTTATAGTCTTGATGCTTAAAAGTTCAAAATATAATAGAAAAGGGTATAAAAATATGTTAACACTAAATATGTCACACAAATAAGAATTGCTTAACATATCTATTAAGTATGAGATTCGTCTTATAGCATATAAACCCGTAAAAGAAATCCTACCTCAGGTATAGATGCATGATCTAACACTTGTTTAATTACCATTTAACATTTATAATCAACATGACTAAATAAGTACCGATAAATTATGCATATTAGATTTTACATTTTTCATTCAGATCTAGAATAAAACATTCTACTGTAAATTTAAAACATAAATATGAACCTGGTACCACTGCTGGGAAAACAAAAGTGGAAAATTTGTACCTCCCAACCAACTCCTAGAGAAGCCAAGTTACTTGCTCCAGAATCCCTGAGCTTGTTCGTTGAACCACAAGAGAAAAATACGTCAATGCTCCATCTCTTGCATTCTCCGATTCAATACCTCTCCAATTCTAGCATCCCGCTGCTCATGGACATACTAATATATAGTAATTTTCCTAGGACTTGGTCATTTATGAGCCTCCTTCTCTTTAGCACTTAGCTAGGAGTTTTGACCCAATTTTTGGGGATGATGCCTCTTGCATCTTGAGTTCTCACTCAATGGATTACACCACTTGTATTTTCGTCTTATGGGTTAGCAAACACTCTTTAATAACTATTTCCACTTATGTTCCCCTTCAACATATTTTATTAAATAAAAATGATTTATTACAAAATGTTTTATTTTTTATTTTCTATCAAAAATAATAAAATAATAAAAATAATAGTTAAAGTATTTTTCAGCATAATTAATAATTAATTATTAATTTCTGGTGTTATAATCTTTCTGATTTATTCTTCCATTTCATCATCTTGGAATAAGACTGGATATGCCATCCTGCATATTACTTTCCAGTTCCCAAGTAGCTTCTTCCGGATTAAGGTGCTTCCATTGCACCTTGACTTGTTCGATGGTACGGTTCCGAAGTAAAAGTTATATCATTTCGAGAATGCGCTCCAGTTCCACCTGGATCACATTCCAATCGATCACATGAGAAACATCATGAACATATATTGTTAAAATAGAAACGTGAAACACATTAAAAACTTTAATATTGGGTGGTATGGCTAACTGGTTCGCAACCGGCCCTACTTGAGCCAAAATTTCAAAAGGCCCGCAATACCTGGGTGCTAGATTTGAATACTTTCCCAATCTTAAGGAAATTTTCTTAGGATTTACCTTTATATACACATGTTTACCCACCTGGAACTCTCTAGGAGTTATTTTTAGGTCAACATAAATTTTATGCCTGTCTATGGTAGCCTTTAAGTTTTGCTGTACCTGTTTCACAATTATCTCCATATCTTTTAATAAATCAGGTCCTAACATTAACCTATCAACTGGAATGCTCCATGAAATTGGAGTATTAGATTTGCATCCATATAAAATTTCAAAAGGACTCATACCCACAGAAACTTGAAAAGTATTATTGTAGCCAAACTCTACTAAGTGTAGGTAGTCTTCCCACTTACCTGGTTTGTCCATGACATATATCCTTAGGATTTCCTCTAGGACTTTATTTACTCTTTCGATCTTCCCATCTATTTTCGGATGATTTGCAGTACTGAAATTCAGTTTTGTTCCTGAACCTTTAAACAAATCTTTCCAAAAGTTACCTGTAAATTTTGCGTCTCTATCTGAGACTATTACTTTTGGTACACCATGTAACCTGAATATCTCTTTCATAAAAATATATGCAATGTTAACAAATTTATAGTAGATTTAACATGAATAAAATGAGCACCCTTACTTAATTTATCAACTACAACCATGATTGAATCATGCTATCGAAAGTTCTTTGGTAGTCCTATTATAAAGTCCATACTATTTGTTTCCCGCTTCCATTCTGGAATGGGTAGTGGCTGCAACAGTATTTTTGGATGTTGATGTTCTTGCTTAACTTGCTGACAATATATGCAACGAGCTAAGTATTCTTCCACTTCTTTCTTCTTGTTTATCCAAAAGAAATCTTTTTTGATCATGGTGATCATTTTCTGGTATCCAGGATGTCCTGAATACAGTCGTTTATGCAGCTCATTAATAACCATAAGTTTGATTTCTCTTATGTTTGGTATGTACAACCTATTTTTATGCAGCAAAAGTCCTTGTTTATTCAGGTTGAAATATGTTTTTACTCAATTCTGTTCATTTTTAGGAGTCTTTTCTTTTATAATTTGATATTCTTTATCAGCATTTTCTACGCTTAGGATCTGATTTTCTAGAGTAGATTCATAGTTGTTGCTTGCAAACAATAAATTTGCACGACGACTCAAAGCGTCTGCAACTTTGTTTTCCTTTCCTTTTATGTGTTTGATTTCGAAATCATATTCGCTTAAGAAGGACAACCAACTTTCCTGCCTAGCATTTAAATTATGTTGATCAAATAAGTATTTAAGACTTATGCTATTTGACATAAGCAAAAATTTCCTTCCAATTAAGTAATGTCGCCACATTTTTAACGCGTGAATTATGGCAGCAAGTTCCAAATCGTGAGTAGCATAATTCTTTTCATGTTCTTTTAATTTTCTAGATTCATATGCCACGACATAATTTTCTTGTACTAAAATCCTGCCTAATCCTTCTTTGCAAGTGTCGGTACATACGATGAAGTCCTTGAAAGGATCAATAATATTTAGGACCGGGGAGGTAATTAGTAGATGTTTTAGTTTATTAAAGATTTCCATACATCTTTCAGTCCATTCAAACTTTTAACCTTTCTTCTGTAATGAAGTTATGGGGTAGGAAATCTTAGAAAAGTCTTTGATGAACTTTCGGTAGTATCCGGTAATCCCCATAAATGATCTTATGTCGGTTACATTTTTAGGAACTAACCATTTGATGATGGCCTTGATTTTATCAGGGTCGGTAGAGATTCCATCCTTGGACACTACATGTCTAAGGTATTGAATCAGGGTCGGTAGAGATTCCATCCTTGGACACTACATGTCTGAGGTATTGAATCCTATCTTTAAAGAAATTACATTTACTGTACTTAGCATACATATGTTGTTCTCTTAGTACTTACAGAATTATCTTTAAATTCTCCTTATGCTCTTGTTTGTTCTTTGAGTAGAATAATATGTCATCTATGAAAATAACCAAAAAATTATCCAGATAGTTGCTTAGGATGTTGTTCATTAAGCACATAAATGCATCATGTGTGTTTGTCAACCCGAAAGGAATTATGACAAGCTCGTAGTGACCGTAGAGGGTCCTAAATGCAGTTTTAAAGATGTCCTCATATTTTATTTGCACTTGATGATAACCAGACCTTAAGTTTATCTTCTAAAATATAGTTTCTCCACAGAATTGATCGAATAGATAGTCTATTCAGGTAGCGGGTATCGATTTTTAATTGTCATTTTATTCAACTGTCGATAGTTTATGCACAACCTTAAGGTTTCGTCTTTCTTTTTCACAAATAAGATTGATGCTCCCCATGGGGAAACACTAGGTCAAATATACTTTTTATCTATCAATTCTTGTAATTGAGATTTAAGCTCTGTAAGTTCTATTATGTTCATTTGGTATGGAGATTTCGATGTTGGTACTGCTCCGGGTATCAGATCGATCGTGAAGTCAATATCTCTTTTCGTAGGAAGTCTAGGGACTTCTTATGGAAAGATGTATTCAAACTCCTTCAAGGCTGGTATGTCTTCTAGTTTGAGTTTATTTTCGTTATCGTTATCATTCATTATATAGACAGTGAACACTTTACATCCTTTTCTTACTGATCTTTTCATTTGTAACACAGAGATTTATCTGATTTTAACTTTCTTAGGAATCCATTTTACTTTTATAGTATTTCCAACATCGTTTATACATGTAAAAGTTTTGTCAAAACAGTTTAACATTGCTTTATGTTTTTCTAGCCAATCCATTCCTATTAACTAGTCATAGGAACCTAAAGGTAGAATATTCAAATCAACATGCGTAATGAAATCATTAATCAACAATTCACAATTATTAACAAAACTAGTAATTTTACTTATCATACCGGTGGCCAATTGTACCAACCACGACTTATCAAACTTTTCTGGTGCTAATTTACTTAATTCAATTATTCTAGGTGATATATAACCCAGACTTACACCTGGATCAATAAAAATGGAAATAGGTTGATTGTTTATCATACCTTCAATCTTGACCATGGAAGTCTGATGGTCTTCTTGCCAGTTTTCCAAAGTAGTGCGAATTATGCGCATGCTCCTTGTGATGTCTCCAACTACAACTGCTTCTTGTATGGAGTGAACATTAAAAAAATTCTTGCTTACTAGGAAATCTTTAAAGTAATGTGTCCTGTCACACTCCCAACATTTTAAAGGTTCTTTTTGTATTTTGTTTTTGTTAAAAACAATAGAAGGTTCCTTTACTCCAGAATTATGTGGTTTAAAACTTGTGTTGTTATTGCCTTGATACTCTCTATAGTTATTCCCTGTGTTTTTGTAGAATTTATTATGTTTCTTTCTTGGATCAAAGTTATTTTTCCTCTTAGTCTTCCAAGTTGTTACCTTTTCCCTTTTAATTTTTTTTTGGTCGTAACAAAAGTTTTCCTTTCTCATCTCTTCCTCTAGCGTCTTCATATTATCATACTCAATTCGTTCTTTGAACAATTGAGAAAAATGTTGTATTTTAGGTTTTTCATCAATTATGTAAGGTATGTAACGAAGTAGGCTCAGAAACTTACTGCAAAGCTCTTTCATAGTCATGGATCCTAGTCTTAACTCATAAAATTATTTGGCCTTCTCTTCATAGTACTGTTCTGATAAGTATTTTCTTTTAAAAACATTTTTAAATGTTTTCCAAGTTACATGTATTTCCTTAATTCCCTTGAATTTCTTTATATCCTGCCACCACATATCTTCTTTTCCAGTCATATTATAGATGGACATTTTAGCTTTTAGTTCATCACAATAATTGTATATTTGGAAATACTTTTTCATCCCTGACAACTAGGCTTTCACTTCTTCGGCTTTCTCAATTTCCCCATTAAAAATTGGTGGTTTAATCTTCTTAAAATCCCCTGGGATTTCCTCATAGGGTATGTATTTCTTTTTATTTTTATTATCATCACTACTTTCGCTTGAATATTGTTGTTTTTGTGAGTGATGTTTAACTGATTCTTCACTGGAAGTTTCAGGTTTATGGCTGGAAAATTCCAGCTTCCTTCCCTTACATTTGTAAGGTGCAGTTTTAGGTAGTTCATGTTCAGATTCCTTATTCTTTTCTTTTTCGTCGTTAGGTATTTTAGCTAATAGAATAGTATTTAATTCCTCTTGAGCTTTTAATATGCGTTCATTATCCTCTTTAACTCTTCTTAGCTCTGATCTAAGTTCTTTTACAGTTCTTTGTAGTTCATATTTATTATCTTGACTTTCGTTTAGAGACACCCAGATCTCCCCATTCCTTAAATAATCCTCTTCATTATTTATAGGATTTCCAGGTGAAGTTCTTCCTCTGTAGACATCCCTTGCATATGCCATGCATTTCTTGCAATAATACACTTATCCTTCTCTTCTGTTTTGTAAGAGAATTTAAACAAAAAAAACTAGAGAAAATTATGTTTTCTTCTGTTTTTTTATTAGTTTAAGTGTTGACCCGATTTAGACCTAGTGCTATAACCGTGCCCTGATACCATTATGTAACACACCTAAAAATTGTGAATATTTTTTTTTACATGCATTGATTTACTGTAACTTACTAGCAGATTTCTCATATTTTACTTCTGTAAGTTTTTAATATCTTTATCTTGTCTAATGTGTCAGGTTTTGCTGGTTATGACGATGGCTGGATTCAAATGACTAAAGTATTACTCACACAGGTGATGTTCTTGGTTACTCGTTTTTCTGTTTGGAATTTTTTTTACTAGGGATTAACTCCCTAAGGATGGGGATAGTACCTTTGGTCTTGACCCCATCCATTATGTAAAATTTGGTTAAGTGTAATTTGAAAAATTCCTTGGGCCGTACCATAACCTAAGATATGGTGTGTGGTGACCCTTTCCTTAAGCGCAATGGCTTGGGGTTTGTAAAAGCATATGGTACTAACCATATGATAACCCTTCGTTATAAATAATACAAGGTTTCAAGGTTCAAAACAATGTTTTGTTTGATAATATATATATATTGTTTATGGCATGCCCCACCCCATCGTTTATGATGTAATGGTTCTTGGCATCATTGAAATACACCATGACTCATGATATGTTATAAGGTAAAGTTTTGGACTTGATGAATCCTTATGCAAAGATTAAGGCCTATTAATATTCTGATCATGAGTTAATACTCTCTATCCTTGGTTGAATTTGGTAATAAAGGGTGTCCTAGCTGCGAGTTGACAGCGTAGCCATTCCTTCCATGCAGCTCGTTCTCCATCGTCTATCTTTCCAGTTTTATAGCTAGGGTTTAGATAAAGGTTTAATGTTTTGTAAAAATGTGTGAACCCTTCATTTGGTTTGTTTGGTCTGCGAGGGAAAGAGAGAGCCGAGCTCTACTTTGTTCATGGTGGAAACGTTTACTGGGAGTTTGATTTTGAGGCCGGTGAGAGCCCAAGCTTCACTCTATACGAATTGTGATGGTGTAAGGGTATTTGGTTTTACTTGTGCTAATGGCATGATGTTTTAATTCTCATGAGGTGCTCCTGAGCATCCAAGACTTCTCCAACGGTTTGCACTGCAAAGCTGGTGCTTCAGCGCAACCTGTCATTCTTTGGCATAAGAACTGCCTACTAGCAGGTAAATAAACACATCTCAACAATTACTTGGTTATAACAAAATCATTTTTTAGAGGTTTGTTGATAAAATTGGTTGTGGTTGTAGCAAGAGGAGGGATAAGGGAACTCCATAGGAGTCGACCCCTAGCCCTCTCTGTAACATGCCCAAGGTAGGTTAAACATTTATAGCCATTTGCAACATTATTTACGTTAACAGTTTAGACAAGGTTTTGACCGAAATCTTGAAATTGTTGTAGGTTGATGGAACTAGAGAGGGAGGTGACATGGTCACCTCCTCCCAGGCCTACATTTTCAAACGCCCAAGTAAAGTTCTTGCTAAAAAACCCATTATAAGAAATTCTTTTTACAATTATGGTTTCAATACTACATATAGACTAAGCCATGACTAGTGGTTGTAGGTAGCATTGGGTATGAGCATGGACCGAGAGTGGTAGACAGAAACGCTTTAAGATAAGTTTCCTGTTTTGATTTTGAGTGTTTGTAGAAAGTAAACCCTTAGGGTTTACCCTGCACAGACTTGCAGCCATTGCCTCTGCAATGATTCTAGATGCATTGTAATTTATCTTTTATGAGATTCGGGTGCCATCACTAATGGAATTACCCCAAGCTTGTATAATTTTTAACAATGGTTTAGGTAGAAAAGATGGCAGCCATCCTGGATGGTCTTATGGCCACTTCTGTGTAAGCGATGTTAATCAATATAAATGAAGACCCGGCTTCGGTCCTGTGCGATTCTTTTAAGAGTTTTATTTTTCTTTTGTTTAAACTTATATATTGTTTGTTTAAGAATTCAATGGTTGCCATCTTCTATGGTCTTACGACCATGCACAAAATGCTTGGTTTAATATTGAAATGTTGCTTTGAAACGTAAACGCATGGAGATGATTACATACTATGTTATATGTTCAACCTGTAGATAATGGTAGCCATTAGATGGACTTCCGACCATTTCTTAGCGTTGTTGAAATATTACGACCCATAGGGTCTGCAATTAATGGTGAAGTAAAATGCTATCCTTTGTGAAGGCTCGACTGCCCTCAGTGATGGCTTTTAAAGCTAGTCCTTGAGGGAAACGAAGATTTATTTAGTGATTTGGTTTAAGTTTTTATGTGGATAGTAATACTTATCTATCTTTAAAATGGGTTTTAACACAGATCCTTAAGAAGGAAAATATGCTTATGCGATTTGTTTTTAAAAATAAATTGTGAAATCTTTACATTTTGATTTGGGATAGATGACTTCTAGATCCGTAACGCATTTCATTAGATTGGATGAATCTCGTCTGATATTATCATGTAGGTGACTATTTGTGTATTGTGTATGCTGTAAGGAACCCTTGGCAATTTAAAACCAATTTGTGATTTTTATTTGTGGATTACTGAAATACTTTGAGTTATTTAACTACTAGATCCGTGAAGGATTTTCAATAGATTATTAGATCCTAGCGATACTTCCCTGTAGTTAACGGTTGTTTGTCCTCTATACCGTAAAGAAAAATAATCTACAATTGTAATTGTGGGTTAATATTAGATTATGGGCCTATAAGGGATCAATTCACAATGTGTTTAAATCATAGATATTTATTTACTTTTGGTTCCTCGATCTGAAAATATCTAGTTACTAGGATCTATATATATTATACTCAAATCGTCTATAGAAGATTGACATATAGTTTTATTATGTTTATTATTTAAATGAATAATTAATTTGGATCCATGCATATTGTATAAATTATAATTGTAATGTAGAGTTCTTTATAAGGATTATTTGCAACAGATCTACCCTATACATAAGTAAACTCTTAGGACTTAATATAAATCTAGATATGTAAGAGCTAATTTATATGCTTTGACAATATATTTATAGTCTTGATACTTAAAAGTTTGAAATAAAATAGAAAAGGGTATAGAAATCTATTAACACTAAATCCGTCACACAAATAAGAATGATTAACATATCTATTAAGTACGGGATTCGTCTTATAACATATAAATCAGTAAAATAAATCCTACCTCAAGTATGGATTCCTGATGTAACACTTCTTTAATTACCATTTAACATTTATAATCAACATGACTAAATAGGTTTTGATAAACTATGCATATTAGATTTTACATTTTTCATTCAGATCTAGAATAAAACATTCTACTGTAAATTTAAAACATAAAATAAGAACCTGGCACCACTACTGGGAAAACAAAAGCGGAAAATTTCTTCCTCCCAACCAACTCCCATATCAACCAAGTTACTTGCTTCAAAACCGTTGAGCCTGTTCGCTGAACCAAAAGAGAAAGATCCGTCAATGCACCATCTCTTACATTCTCTGATTCAATCTTCGTCCAACACTAGCCTCCTTCTTCTCATGGACATACTAATATATAGTATTTTCCCTAGGACTTGGTCATTTATGAGCCTCCTTCTCTTTAGCACTCAACTAGGAGTTGTGACCGGATTTTTAGGGATGATGCCTCTTGCATATTGAGTTCTCACTTAGTGGCTTACACCACTTGTCTTTTCCTCTTGTGGGTCAACAAACACTCTTTAACAACTATTTCCACTTCTTTCCCTCTTCAACATATTTTATTAAATAAAAATGATTTATTACAAAATGTTTTATTTTTTACTTTCTGTAAAAAATAATAAAATAGTAAAAATAATAATTAAAGTATTTTTTAGCAAAATTAATAAAAAATTATTAATTTCTAGTGCATTACAATATAACTAGAAGAATGTGAGATTAAAAAAAAGAATATAAAAATTAATTAATTGTTGATTAATGGATAGCAGGAAGAATGTCGATGATAACATGTAGCTAGGCATGGATAACTCAGAGTTGAACCCATTTAATTAGAATAATATAAGGGATAAATAAATTTCAAAATTGTCTTCCATTCCATCGCTATCTCTCAATCATTTGTTCTATGTTGACATAATCCAACCAAAAACTATGTAAATATGCTAATAATATAAATTTATAATATGAAAAAGGTTTCTTTCAAATCGAGATTTAAATGAACCAAAAAATGGATATCACCTCCATTACTTTCGTTTAACTTTTTCCCTTTGTAAGGGCTTGGCTTACCCACGGCTTACCCATGAAGTACTTTTAATAAATGTTCATAAGGAAAAAATCAAATATTCCAAAGCACATAGAAAGTCTCTGCTGAGGTTGAGGTATATGAATTGTTCTTCATTTAAGTGAACGAGTCAATAAATCCACAAAATCAACTTTTATAGGTCAAAAGTTTTTAAGTTTTATGGTCAAAGATACCATAAATATAGGCAACTAGAAGTTCTAACATAGTTCTTATTCAATTGGAGAAGATTTTGAATTCAAAATGGGTATGCCCACTTATTAATTTACGCCATTGAAAATCAAGAGAGGTCATTGGTAAACACACCGAATCATTATTCTTGGAAATTCTTCACAAAATAGTCCCATGGATTTGAAACATAGAAAATACTAAGAATTAAACAAACCAAAAAATGAAGCCAACACCCTTAATCATATACATTATATCAAGATAAATTGTTACCTTTTAATTATTGTTGTAAGCTATAAGTGGATAAACTTAACAATTTTTCAATGGAAATTCTTTCCTATTTTTGTAAGAATTTTTCTCAAAATTATAGTTTCATTTTATTGATGAGAAATTTGACCATGAAATTTTTTTATTAGGAATTTTATCTCATTTTAAAAACACCTCATCGTCTAAATTAAAAAAAAAAAACGTTGTCACAAAAAGGACCAAGTTTGTCCACTTATTAATTTGTTTCATTAATGATTTATGTTATTCTTGGGAATTATTCACAAATTAGTTTTAGTGAAAAGTAGTAGGGGCTTATTATTAACATGTCAAGCCACTATTTCTAAAATTCTTCACAACATAATCCTATGGCTTTGAAACATGGAGGATACTACAAATCAAATAAAAATTATAGAATATGGTTTGACAATCTTTGTTAAAATTGCAATTTTGGATTAATGAAATTATTGTTTTAAATGAAAAAATGGACTCAACACCCTCAACATCCTTACTAAAAATTCTCCCTCAAGATCCCATAGTTTTGAAACACAAAAAATAACACAAATCCAAATACTTTGAATTGGATAAATGAATATGTGAGTATAATTTATAGTGTGAAGTAGGTTTCCTTTCAAAGTGAACCAAAAAATGCACCTTAAAGCAAATGTCAAATACATTACTTTTATTAACACCCCCCTAAGTAGGTGAGTCTCATTGTTGAGGTATATTGATTTGTTCTTTAATTGAGTGATTATTAATTTAAGATTTAGTTGGAAAAAAGTGAACTTAGAAATGGATCCACTTGATTTTATTGTCAAAGTTTTCATTAACCACTTGAACTATAAATTTTTGCGGAAGTTATAGTTTCACCTAAATTGATGGGAACTTTTCCCTTAAGAATTTTACCCTTTCAAACCTAAAAATGAACCTGTTACCCCCCTTTTGCATGGGTGTTCACTTGTGATTTTTATCACGACTTTAGCGGGGGGTTACATGTTGTTGGAGATTTGGATGGCATAGTATTAACACTTTCCTTTGTGATGATGCCTTAGGTTGTTGATGTTAATGCTCTAGTGTTGATGATAGATGATCTAGAGGATTTTGAGTCATCATCAAACCGTATATGTCGGAGAAATATATTCACGAGTGTGCCTCTAGAATTTTACAATTATATTCCCCTCGGTTCCTCATTCATATTGAATCATCCTTGTTCCTAAGAGTTAGTGGGGATATTCATACTTAATCCCTTTTACCTTATCATTTGAGGAAGTTCATGGAAGAAGTCTTGTCAGTAGCTTGGACATAGGAGAATCTAGACTGGTGATGGAGACATCTTGCTAGAAATTCATGTATACCTTGTACATTTCAGTTTGTCTCTTGAGTAATTTGAGATCCCTCTCCTTTCCCTCCCCGAAAACATTCTTATTTACAATGTAACTTGTTTAGATTGGATGTTTAGAGTATTTGAACTACTATAGATTATTACATGTTGGTTTACTTTGTTCAACTATGAATACAAGTGATTTCTTTTATCATTATTGTTTGATAGTAAAAATCATTTGAGAAGGGTATTTTCTTGTGTATTTTGTTCAGAAGCATGAAGATTCTAGGGACGAACTGAAGACAAGCATTGGAGTTGCACATCTGCAAGGATTAAACCATCTACATCAAAGTAAGTACATACTACCATCTCTTTGGATAAAACCTTTGTTGGAGCGGTAGGAAATTAGAGGTAGTTCATCCTTGAACTGTTATACCTTTAAACCCTATCTATTTAGGTGAGTTAAAATCCCTTAACACTAGTGCTTTAGTCTTTATCATGTGGATGGATTCATAACACTATTGTGTATGATCTTTGGTTGAGCACCCTCTTTGTTTCTCCACCATTGGCAAATATGGATGCATATTATTAGATTGTAGAGGGGTTTGATCCCTCCTTCATGGTGATGGTTGTTTATTGTGGACACGTTTTCCTTGGTTTTTATGCTTCTATCATGGGTTAATAATTTACTTGGTTCTTGGATTGATGAATTGGCATGGAGGTAGGGTATTGGTTGGTATGTGGACGCCATTCATTACATGTATTGAGGTCACTCCTTTCTTTCATGAGCTATTATGGATCTATTGTTTGGTTGAGGGTTTGATCCCTTGATGTATGGATGAAACCTCTTACACTCTTATTGATTACTTGTTCTAATTTTGTATGTGTCATTTGTTTTTATTGATAAGCATACACATTCGAAGGGTCGTTTAAAAACTAATGCATGCTTATTTCATGGAGCATTCTCTTGCTTATTTTTTGGGATGCCCCACTTAGAAGTTGACTTGCATACTCATCTAGATTTTTATAGAGGGGCATCATGGTTTTGGGAGCAGTTATCTTTTGACAGAGTACCCAAAATTAATTCATCTAAACACCAATAGATGTAGAGTGGTTGTGGGATTTTCAAAAGTTGGTTATAATAAAAAATCTAATAAATATTGGGGAATCTAGCATTTCCAAAAGTTATTACTATTTAAAGAGTCGCATTGTATTTTCACTACATATTCTTTTGGAGCCTTTTCATAGAGAGTGTTCACCTTATTTGAAGAAATGCTTCGCCTTTTGAGGCCTTTTCCTTGGAGTGCTACCTTTGGATAGCCTTTAGAGGCTAGGTTTGTATTTTTATTGTCATGATTCACCCTCATCTGATAAACATGCCCCATTCTTGAACCCTTCTTATTTTGTATATCATACTTGTGTTTTTGACCACCATATTTTTATTTATGTTGTAAGAGTTTGTTGGGATTTGTTTGAGTATTTTGATTTGTTTACTCAATCCTAGGATATATCTAGGGTTTCGTTAGATCTATTATTATTTTATTATAAAGGAAGTTACAACTCATCTCTATATAAGAGAGCCTTCTTCCTCATTTATGCTCATGTTTGGATTGGGGAGGAAATCCATTAGACTTAATGAAATATATGTTGTATTTTATGGATGGTTAATGCTAGCATTCCATTGAAGGTTTTTATTATTATTTATGCTTAAATGGTTGATGGATATACAAATTGTCAGTGGCATTGATGTAATAAAGAATAGGCTCTCTATCATTTATTTGGTTGTTATCAACATTGGAAGTTTAGTTTAAGTGCACCTTTTCTACTCTAGATCACATGTTTTATGATGCCTTCCATGATAGCTTTAATCCTTGATTCCATTTGAATTTTTCTACTATAGAAGTTTCCATTTGTTTGATCTACGAAATAATCCTAACCGTTTACAGAGAATATAGGTTTGTGCACTTCATCCCTATCCCTTTATAACCTTCCTAAATAAAACATCATGCAATTCTTGATGGATCATGTCTTCCCATTCGATAATACATTAGTATCAAATCCCTTAATTACTCTTATATTTCTCATTACAAAAACTTTGTTTTGTTATATTTATTCTTCAATTTCACCTTGTGCTCCATATTAAACTCTAGTAATCATATCCTATGGACTGCTCCCTTGAGCTAGAGAAGATATAGACTAAATAGTTGAACAGGGATAGGTGTCATGAAATTGGCCTCCCACTTAGTTATCCATGAGATATCATTGATCTTAGGGTTTTAATCTTAATATAGTGGTTTGTGTGGTATCATATTGGCGTCATTGTTGGGGATAAATCCCATTTCCTGGATCTCTAGTCTTTCTACATATGATATCTATGAGTGCATATTTTTGAAGATCCATTAATTATATGGAAACACAATGAAGGGATGAAGCCCTTGTTCCTTTGCATATTTTTTAGGACTAGATGTTTGTAGGGTGAAGCAAGCAACATTGTGAAGGCATTTAAGATTCACCTGGGTGACTCTACACTTTGGTAAAGGTATGAATATTATGTATGAAATCCAGATTTGAAGTATGGATTTTTCTTGCAAAGAATAGGATGAACTGCTTGACCCTTTAAACTTCTCATGCATTCTAGTATTTTCACATGAGTCCCAATATGATTCATGGAAAAAGCATTCTCCAATATTTTATAGAAATCATGGTTATGAACCTAAATTTTTTATTGAATTTTTCATTGACTTTATTGTAAAGTATAGTTTGGTTCATGAATATGAAATTATGAAGATGATTTCTCTTTATATAAGGAAGTACACAGGGTAATAGTGTCACAATATTTTTCCAAAGAAGATATCTTGATTTTTTGATTTCATCATAGTTTTTCAAGAATATTCTTGGTTGAATATATAAGATCAACGGGAAGGATTAAATGATGCATCTCTTTGGGTTTTCATCTGTAAAGAAAAGAAAAAAAAGATGAAAGATATGATGCAAGAATATAAAATTAACCCTTCAAATATTTTCTAAAGTGAGATAAAGGCCCAAGAATAATTATTGCTACACTTGGTTGATGTTGCTAAAGTAAAGGGTGGCATTCTAAGGAAAGATGAAATTATGAATGAATCGGATGAGCATTTTAAGATCATGTTCATATCAACGAATACGATTCCCTTAAATCCATTGAAGATCAAGAACAAGAGCATGTACATATCCATGAATACTCCTTTGAATCTCAAGTGCATGAAGAGGCCCTGTTTGAAGACCTAATTTGTGAGAGTGTGGTTGCACCTTTTTCGCTCCTTCATGTTGATGAGGGCTTGGGAAGATTTTATTCTCCTAAAAGATACGAAGTCGATGGTTTATCTTTGTTGGAATGAGTTCAAATGGATATAACAAGGGAAAATAGAGATAAGTGTGAGCTTCATATTTTAGCAAAGATGACACACATATTAATACATTCAAATGTGACCCTTGGTTTCAAATTCCGAGAGGTATATTGGAATCTTGATGACTCTTCTTATTTAACTATGAATCTTCACATGCATAGTAATAATAATACAATAATATTTTACCAAAATACAATGGGTTAGGTTTCCAACATTCCACCCCTTCATCCTAAGTGGTGTTTGTGAGTTCAAGAACCTTTCTAAAATAGAGATCAAATTTGGAAGTGGATGATTGCCAATGACCAAACCTATTGCTAAAGTGCTCTCTGAATAGGTGGTTTTGGGATGACCATAAACCAATAACTATCAGAAGCTAACGTATTCTACTAAATGGTGGTTCTTGGATGACCATAAACCTAGTATAGGGTGATTTAAGATGACCACAAACCAAACGGTTAGGAAAATATTATGTATTCTACCAAATGGTATTTTTTAGATCACCACTGATCCTAGTGGTGGTTTTAGGATGACCAAAAATAAATGGTTTCTATGGAACATGGCTCTACCTCTATATCCTAGCTACAATCATGACTCTCACTCTATCTCTAGCTTGATTCTATGGTTCTATCTATGGATCAGGATCTAATATTGAATATGGCTTAGGACTAGTCTTAGGTTATCACATCCCCTCCCATAATCCTGAAAAATCTAGTGGGATATGAATGATTTATGGGGTTCTAAATTTCACCCCCATGGCCAAATTACGAAATTCATAAACAATTAAATGTGTGTAGATTCATAATAAAAACATAGAGTGGAAAATAAATTCATTCCACACACACAACATGCATATACAAACATATTCAAATAAGAATATTGATAATAATCATGCATATTCAAACACAACAATAAATTAACAAGTAAACATTTATCTTTCAATTAAGTTTCCCAAACAACTAGCTATGGAAGAGCAACATTCCAACCAAATGTAGGCCTTTTTACAACACTTTATCTCTTTGTGGAGAATCCATCCCCGAGCTAGGATATTTATGCACTAAGGAGGAAATACATAGTCTCACTGACAACCATAGACATACACACTCATGCTAAGTCAACACACAACTAGGTTTATCAAGCATGCAAAGAGACGAGAAAGGATATTTCTAAGCCATTGAGCTCAAACAGAGAGCTACATGCATCTCAATTGGATTCAAACAACCTTAGCACCAACGTTACCTACCACACCCAACACAAGAAAGGTTCCCTTCTTTGCTACATAATCCCTCAAGTGCCCCTTCCCTCCAATGCTATTCAAAGTGGGCACAGAAAGGTCCAAGTTGCTAAAATTTTAAATATTTCTTGCCTTCACTCAGTTTATCAAGCCATTCAAACCTATTGTCTCTCTTTAACTTCAATTTTCTCTTTGATTTTCTGATTCTTGGCCACACTAATTTTCAGGCACGAAATTCAATTTCCAGTCTTCCACATCTAGGTATTCCCATGGATTTTTGGGTCCCTTACACTCTCAAATTCTCCTCATGATTGATATCTATGGATTCCATCACTGGATTTCACAATCCACCCAAATTTCTAGGCATTTTTTACACTCTAAAACATGGCTTTTCCTTTGATTAAATTTATGTTATTTTCACTGCTAGGAATGCATAACTTGCCGAAAAAATGGAATCTAATTACCCAACAATTGAATGGGAATGAAAAGAAACAAATCCCCATAAAGGAACTTGAATTATGGGTGCTAAAAAATGAGCCTCGACTTGGCTATACTGTTTCAACCCATGCTTCATTAAATTCATGAGATGATTTCTCAACAGTCTTCTTATAACATAATTAAAAATCAATAGTGAAGTCTACTTAGGTAGTTGCTTACCATTTATGGCACATGTGTTATGAATATGACACTTAGAAACAAAGTAGTTAATCCTACACACCCATGTCCTCTCCCTAGTGGAATAACATAACCCCTCATTTTATTTGCCTCCATAACAACTCTTAAATTTCTATTTGCATTACAAATATTTACATTATTTTTACATTTTTTCCATGGACGAATAACACATGTCCATAAAATATAAAATAGTCACATTTATAAGCCAAACATTCACTAATTGGGACTTGACCTTGAGCTCCACACTAGGAATCATACATAACATATTTACAGTATTCACATATTAAGCCAATACATTCCAGGGTAAAAAATTGAGGTATTACATTCCCCCCCTTAGAACAACACTATCCTTGGTGTTCTTAAAACTGAACAAACATGGGTATGCCTCTATAATGGCATACTACAACTCCCATGTAGGCTCATCGGTACCAAGGTGCTTCAATTGCACCTTTCCATGTCTGATGGGTCGATTTCAAAGTAATGTTATATTCTTGTCAAGAATTCATATAGGTTCCACTTGGAACTCTCCCTCGGGTTCAACCTGTATTACATTCCAATTAATTACATGATTAGGATCATGTATATACTTTTTAAGAAAATAAACATGAAAAAATTGTGATCTCTCATGTTAGCAGGTAATGCAATCCTATATGCAACTAGCTCTATCATATCAAGGACTTCAAATGACCCACAATATCTTGGTGCCAACTAGGCACAAATTCCCAACTTTAGGGTACTTTTATTTGGATTTACTCTCAAATAAACATGATCCCCAACTTTAAATTCCTTTTCCATTCTTTTCAAATCTGTATAACTTTTCTACTTATCACGAGCTGCCTTTAAATTATGTCTGATTTTAACAATTTCATGTTCCATTTCCTTGAGCATTTCTGGTCCAAGCACTATCCTATTTACCAGACTATCCCAACTCATTAAAGTTCTACGTCCTTTGCCATGCAATGCCTCAAATGGACTCATTCCTAATGATGTTTTATTTCCACTATTGTATGCAAATTCTCCAAGTGTTGGTAATCCTTCGATTTGGATGACTTATCCATCACATACATCCTTAACATTTCCTCAAGAACTTGATTCGCCCTCTTGGTTATTCCATCTGTTTGAGGATTATATGTTGTACTAAAATTTAGATAAGTTCCCAATTCCTGAAATAATCCTCTCCAAAAATCGGATGTGAACTTTGCATCTCGATCTGAGACCATTGCTTTGGGTAACCCATGCAATATAAATACATCCTTCATGAAGATATTCACTATGTCACTTTTTTTATAAGTGGAATTAATTGGAATAAAATGAGCTTCCTTTGATATTTTTTCCACTACAACCATGATTGGATCATGCTTCCTTATTGTCATAATAAAACCTGTTATAAAATCCATAGAAATCACTTCCCACTTCCATTCTAGAATGGGAAAAGGCTGCAATGGTCATGTTGGGTGTTGATGCTCTGTCTTGACGTATTAGCACTTTTGACACCGGGAAATGATTTCTGCTATATCCTTTTTCATCCCAAGCCAAAAGTTTTGTTTCCTTATTTTTTTATTGTATTTTGATATCCTAGATATCCAAAGTATGGAATTTGATGAATTTCATCCATTACCAACTTCTCAAAATCTACACAATTTGGAATAAACAATCTGCCCTTATAAATAAGAATATCATCTTCTCCAAGTTGATATCCATCACACTTTTCATCTAATTTTCCCTATTGCAATTTCTCTTTTACTTGAAGGTAATTCTCATCTTTATTTTGGGCTTCAAGAACTCCTTTTCTTAAATCTAATTTGCACATACTTAAGGATAATAGATGAAATTTTCTACTAAGAGCATCTACAAGTTTATTCTCTTTTCCTTTTATATGTTTGATTTCAAAATCAAACTTACACAAAACTTCCAGCCATCTAGATTTTCTTGTCATTTAAACTTGGGTGATCAAACAAATACTCTAGGCTCATGTGATATCTCCTAAGCTCAAATTTTCTTCCCAACAAATTATTCCTCCACATTTTGAGGGCATGTACTATGGTTGCTAGTTCTAAATCACGAGTCACATAATTATTTTATGGAATCATATAAAATCACAAAGCCTTCTTGCATAAGCACTCCACCTAGTCCTTCAATCCAAGGATCCATGCATACTACAAAATCATTCTATGGATTTGCAATCTTCAAAACAGGGGAACTAGTAAGTAACTTCTTCAATCTGTGAAAGATTTTTTCACATTTTTCAGACCATACAAATTTTATGTTATTTCTTTGTAGCAATCAAATGGGATAAGTGATCTTGGAGAATCCCTCAATGAACCTTCTATAGTATCCCACATAAAATATCTAACATTTGTGACATTCTTTGGAGTAAACCAATCTGTTGTGGCTTCAATATTTTCTGGATCCACTACAATTCTTTCTTCCAAAATAACATGACCTAAATATTGTATCATTCTTTGATAGAAGTCACATTTCCTTAGCTTTATATACAATTTATGCTTTCTAAGAATTTTCGATACCAATATTAAGTGTTTCTCATGCTTTTCTTCCTTCTTTGAATAAACAAGAATGTCATCCATGAACACTAACATGAACTTATCCAAATACTTGCCGAAAACACTATTTGTGAGACACATGAATGTGGCGGATGCATTAGTGAGACCGAATGGCACCATCATGAACTCATAATGGTCATATCTTGTCCAGAAATTTGTCTTATGAATTCCTTCTTATTTTATTCTCACTTGATGATAACCAGATCTCAAGTCATTTTTTGAAAACACTTTGGATCCCTTCATTTGATCAAACAAATCATCAATTCTAGGAAATGGGTACTTATTCTTGATTGTCACTTTATTAGATTCCTATAATCAATACATAGCCTTAAAGTCCCATATTTTTTCTTGACAAATAGCATTGGTGATCCCCAAGGAGACACACTTGGTATTATATACTTCTTGTCCATTAATTATTGTAGCTTCATTTTTAACTCTACCAATTCCAGCGTTCTCAGTCTATAAGGAGATTTGCAAAATTGGGGTTTCCCCTGGATCAATATTGATTGTAAAATCAATGTAACTTTTTGGTGGTATCCTAACACTCCATTTGTAAACACATAACTAAACTCTTGCAACAATCGATATTCTTCTAGCTTTGAGCCTTTTTCCTCTAATGAATATGATATATGGATTGCATATAGCCATAAAAATTTCTTGTAAAAATTTCTTAACTACAAGGATGAAATATTCCTTACTAAAACTTGCTTGGGAATCCCTTTCACCACTCTTGACCTTCCCTCTTCATCAATGCATTTAAGGACCTTTTCATAGAAATCTACCTTGGCTCTATGTATTTCCAACCAATCCATATCAATAAGAGTGTCATATGATCCTAATGGTAGGACATTAAAATCTACCTTTGTGAGGATTTTGTTCAAATCCTTGGGGCACACCATCACTACTTCACTCAGTTTCATTCTTGTTCCCGTGGTTAACTGAACTAGCCAACAACTATTATGCTTCATTTTTCTAAGAGAACAACTTTTAGCCACTTTTGGAGTAATAAAACAATTATTATATCCTGGATCAATCAAAATAGAAATATATTGCTTAGAAATATTACCTTCAACTTCCACTACTACTAATTGATGTTCTTCTTGATGTTCATCCAACGCTACATAAATTCAAGGAGTTTCCCTTTCCATATCCTCCACTGTAACTGCTTCTTCTAGGTTACACAAGCATCTAGGGTTCTCTCTTCGATGTGGACAATCCTTAAGTATGTGGTTTTCTCCACTTCCCAAACATTCAAGTGTTCCTTTTAGTCCCTTTTATTCTACTACTGTTGGTTTGATTCCACTTCGTGCTTGTTGACCTTATTGGAAATTCCTTGGCTAACTTCTAAATGGTGGAGGCTTGAATCCACTTTTCCTTTGGTCAAATCTTGCCTTTGGATTTCCTTTCCACGTTAGATGAAACTCTATTTTTCTTTGGATTTTCTCATAGAAATGTATTTCCATTCTATTGGATTCATTAAGGATTGGTCGATTAAAAAACTCAATCATGCCTCTATAATTACGGGGTAGACTTCCAAGGAATATTTGAATTTTTACCCTTTATCTTTTATGTACCTCAACAATTCCAAAAATGTATGGACATGTTCTTCCATGGAATTCTATCCCAATTTTAGTTCTTTGAACTCCTTCATTTTGTTTTAATAATGCTGGGAAGATAGGTATTTTTCCTTGAAATACTTTTTAAATTGATCCCAGCTAATCCTTCTTTCCTTAATTCCTTTTAATTGCATGAGGTGCTCCCGCCAAATTGAATATTTACCATGGAGATTGTAAATAACAATCCTATCCTTTTCATTTCTTGAGTAGTCAAGATTTCAAAAATATTTCTTCATTCTAAGAATCCATGCCTATGATTCCTGATCTTCCATACTTTCTCCATCAAATGTGGGTGGCCTTGCCTTTCTATATTCTCCTTGTGGAATCCTTTTAAACACCATTATTTAAAATATGCTAGAAGTATGCTTTGGGATACTTTGAGAACCTTGAGAATCTCATAACATGCTAGAAGAAGATATTGGCAAAGATACCTTATGTTCCCTACTTAAAGAACATTTTATTGGACTTGGAGTCCTCTTTCTAGTGCAACTTTTGGAGTAACTTTCAACACTTCTTATTCCTTGACCAACATTATTGGTATTACATCCAAGATGAGCCCCCTATTGAATATTAGTGAGGCTCTAAAGGATGGCATCATTAATTTGGTTCTTCTCTTCTTAAACCTTGATCAACCTCTCATTGAATCTTCTCATTGTTTCCACCAAATTTTGGGGAGTAATCTGCTCTCTCCACCCATTTGATGATGTCTTAGCATTTACCTATTGAATATTTTCTCCTATGACATCATCATATGTTCATAGGGTTCACGGGAATCATTCATGGTTCAATTTTCTTTTGGAAACTTTTCCTTATGCTTGTTTCCCTTTGCTACAACTATTCAAAGATTGTCATCTGTAAGCATTGTGCATCATAGAGATATTATGATTAGAGATATTAGTAATACATGAAATGACATATAAAATATTACTCTTTAATATAATTATACTAATGGCATAATTCACAGGGTTCTTAGGTCATTTGTTGTTCCATTTATGCATTCTGGAACTACCCCCTATAAACGTTTTTTTTGTCAAAACAAGGTTACAAGCACTTTTTCTGTTATGATCTATAAGAGATATGAATCCCTGATTCATATTTTCACTATGCACCATTTTTCCCATATGGATAATATTTCCAATGCATATATTCATCCTTTATCCTGATCTAGGAGCTGAAAACAATGCTTATTTGCCCAATTTTGCACTGTTTCTATAGGTGCAATTAGCTTCGAAGGCCAAATTTATCCACCTGTAAAGGAAATCTAGAGATAAATATAATGTTTTTTTCTATAAGGAAATGTTAGTACATATAACAAGGTTCACTTGGCAACTTTCATATCTATGATTTGATGCTCCAGTCAACTTCTATAAAATTCTGGGTTTGACAACTTTTGACTTAAGCACTTTTTCTCAGACTTGAAATTGGTGTAGTTCACGTAGGGCACTTTTCCTTGATTTAATGGAGCAATGCAATATTTTCATTCTCATTAGTATTATGGTATTCACTAATAAATTCTCAGAATCCTCAAGGTATTAGGGGACAACAAGGGTCAAGGGGGAATACTCTTTGGTAATTCAAGGTCAACGCCCTCATTTTTCTTTTTGTAAATTTTTGGGTTTCACGAAATCTAGCATGTAAGATCACTGAACATTTTCATTCTTTGGAAATTTAAGATTCAAGGGTAGAAACCACTAGTTATTTCCATTACCAGAAGTGGTAACAAATCATCAAGAAAATGGTTTTGTAAAGGATTTTGTTGCATCCCTTTCCAATTAAAATATAACATGTGGATAGGAGGTATCCACCCAACATCTTTCCCAACCTCCATTATCTAGCATTAACGTTTAGGGTGTGTTTTGAATCGTATCCATCAATAACAATTTCATTTCCCCATGGATGTGCGTCGATGACCACTGCATACCTATACTCTATGGCACCCATGGCCTTCTCTTTGTGGTCCCCATGGATCACTCTTCTCAACTGTACCTTGTTTACAAACTTTGGCATGCCTGCAAACACTCAGTTCTTCCACAAACGTCTTCTCTGCTGTACTCCATAGACAAACTGTGTTGTACCTACATAATTTTCTCTATTGCGCCCATAAACTCTTCTCTGTAGCTCCCCAACAAACTTCTCTTTATGGTATCCCACAAACTCCTCTCTGTGTAACCCTAGTGGAGCCTTCTCCATTATTCTTCCAAACCTTCTCCACGGCTCCCCACAAAATTCTCTTTGTGATACCCTCGTGGAAATATCTCCATGGAACCTATGGATTATGGACTTTGTCTACTTGCATGTCCTTCTAGTGTGTTTGATCCACATCATACCCCTCTTTCCCACATGGAATGGGTGGGGTCCACATCAAATTTCCCAAAATTTTCAATTTTTTATAATAACATAATTTTTTTCATTTTCCTTCATGCTACGAAATATCTCTATGGCATAACAGAGTGGAAATTCGTTCCTCTAATAGATATGTAGAATCAAAATTTCCCCAAATTTTCTTGAACCTAATCTACTACTCTTGTTAGAAGCATACAAATTAAATTCACGGGATTCGTGAAAAAACCATTTGTAAATTTAAACCCATGATTTTTACCAAAATGTTGTCAACACAGTCTTCCTATGCAATTTAAATGGATTAATTGTGAGTGTGGATTCTAGCCCATTCATCCCTAGTGTTGCAACATTAGCTCTAATACCACTCTGTCACATCCCTTCCTATCAATCTGACAAATCTAGCGAGACATGAATGTTTTATGGGGTTCTAAATTTCACCCCCATGGCCAAATTACAAAATTCATAAACATCTAAATGTGTGTGCAGATACATAATAAAAATAAGTGGTGGAAAATAAATTCACTCCACGCACACAATATGCATATACCAGCATATTCATCAGAGGCATAATAATAATAATAATTCACATTCAAACACAAGAGTCAATTTATAACAAGTAAACACTTACATTTTCAATGAAGTAGCCTCTAGAAACTGGCTATGGAAGACCAATGTTCCACCCAACCATAGGTTCTCTTTCCAAGATTATATCTTTCTACTAAGAGGCCACTCCTGAGTTGGGCTATGTATCCACTAAGGAGGAAATACATAAACTCAGTCATAGCCATAGACACACACACTCATGCTAAGCCAACACACAAATGGGTTTATCAAGCACACATATAGACAAGAAAGGAGAATGTTAAGCCGATGAGCTCAAACACATAGCTACAAGAATCTCAATTGCATTTATCCATCCTTGGAACCCACATATCACCTACCACGCCCAACACAAAGAAGGTCCCTTTCTCTGCTACAAAGTCTCTTAGGCGCCCCTTCGCTTTAGTTCTATTCATGGTGGGATAGAAAGGTCCAAGTTGCTAAATATTTAGATATGTCTTTCCTTCATTGGTTTTATCAATACGTTCAAACCTTTGGTCTCTCTCTAACTTCAAGTTTCTATTTGATTTTATGATTCTTGTCCACACGAATTCTCAACCAAGAAATTCAATTTCCAGGCTTCCACATATGGTCTTCCCACTAATTTGCGGGTCCCTTACACTCTCAAATTCACCCTGGGGTTGATATCTATGGATTCCCCCACTATATTTCACAACCCACCTAAATTTCTAGGCATTTATACACTCTAAAACATGCCTTTCCTCTAATCATGCTTTCTGTTATTTTCACTATTGGAAATGCATAGCTTGCAGAAAATTAGGGTTCGATTGCCCAACAATTAAATGTGAATGAAGGGAAATGAATCCCTATAAAGGTGTTAAGATTCCATATGCTTAGTTAGATATCATTAGTATTCAATTCAATTTCACAACAATAACATATCCAGGATCACTGAAAGAAACACAATCACAAGATAGACATAGATTTATCATGGGAAACCCTATAGGGGAAGAAAACACAACAAAACTTCCTCTATACAGATGTATCAAAATAATAAAGACAAACCCCAAACAGGTGCTCCTTGTCCTTGCAGATGTATCTCTCTCTCTCTCCTATGTGCATCCCAACAGAGGAATAAAACATCTCCGATAGATTACAACAATAAAATAGATTTAGAATATTCTTTGAAGTTACAATATTTCAACACTCCCCCTTAACAAGAAGAGTATTCTACTGACAACAATTAAATCAACTGTAGGAGAAAGGAGAGAGAGCATCTTTAACAACATCATGGTGATACATCTATATGTTGGAATTTTTCTTCAATAATCATCAACAACTGGAACAACTTTAACATCTTCAGTATTGGAGCATTATATTATACAGCACTGAGACTTCATCTTTGATCTTCATCTTCTGCTGCACTTGATATTCATCAACACTTGAACTTTCGATTAGCAACAACATCATCTACAACAATACTTGATCTCTCGATTAATAACAACAACATCTTGACACTTGATCTCTCGATTAGAAACAACATGATTTGCAGCAACATAACTTGCAACACAAATGATCCAATTATGGGATGATCAACCCCTATCATTTTAGGACATAATTCCAAGGATGATGCAATCCTATCCACATCACGGAGACAAGAGTTTGTGAATCACTTTAGGACTAATGTCCAGGGATGATACAATCGCACCACAACACAGAGACAAAAGTTTGTGGATCACTTTAGGACTAGTGTCCAAGGATGATACAATCCCACCACAACATGGAGTCAAAATTCTGTGGATCACTTTAGGACTAATTCCCAGGGATGATACAATCCCATCACAACACATAGAAAAAGTATTTGGATAACTTTAGGACTCATGTCTAGGGATGATACAATCCCACCACAACACAGAGACAAAAGTCTATGGATCACTTTAGGACTAATGTCTAGGGATGATACAATCCCACCACAACACGGAGACAAAATTCTGCGGATCAATTTAGGAATAATGTCCAGGGATGATACAATACCACTACAACATAGAGACAAAATTCTACGGATCACTTTAGGACTAATTTCCACATATGATAAAATCCCACTGTAACATCATCATCATTACTCCCCCTTTTTGAGGAAGGTTTGAAACATCATCATCATTGCTCCCCATTTCGAGAAATGCTTGAAACGCCATCATCATTACTCCCCCTTTCAAGGAAGGTCCTTTCGAACCACACCAATCTTGTCACAGAAGTATTCAAACTTTACTTGAGATAGAAGCTTAGTTAACACATCAACAACTTGCTCATCAGTACTCACATACTGGAGCTTTATAACTCCCTTCTGTACCATATCCTGTATGTAGACATATTGGATTTCTATGTGCTTTGACTTATCATGGAACACTGGGTTCTTCGTCATCTTTATGCAACTCTAGTTGTCACATAGAATCACCGTGGTATCCAAATCCAGGCCAAATAGACCTGACATCGAATTTCAAAGCCATATGGATTCACAACTAGAAGAACAAGCTGCTATCAGCTATGTTGAGTGCAACATTGTACTGCTTCCTACTAAACCATGAGATCATAGCGGATCCCAGACAATAACATCCACTTAAGGTGCTCTTCATTTTGAGACACTTCCAGCCCAATCTGCATCTGTATAACCATACAATTTGTAGTTTGATCTCAGAAATAGTAAATACCGAAGTATGTCGTACCTTTCAGGTACCTCATCACATGCTTTGCAGCTACTAGGTGAATACGTCTAGGTTTAACTAGATACCGACTCAAGGTGTTCACAACAAAGAATATATATGTCCTGGTATTTGTCAGATGCATCAACAACCCAATAATTTGTCTGTATAGAGTCATATCCACTAATTCCTCTGATGATTCATCATCTAACAACTTCAGGTTGATATCCATGGGTATGGCCATGGATTTACATTCCAACATATCAAATCTTTTTAATATTTCCACAACATACTTTCCCTGGTTGAGAAACATTCATTCTGAGATCTTCCATACTTCTAGACCTAGAAAATAGTGCATTAATACAAGGTTTTTCATCTCAAATTCTTCAGCGAGCTTCTTCTTGCACTCTACAATCTATTTACAATTTCTTGTCAGAAATAAATCATCCACATACAACAATAATATGACAAGTTCATCATCCATAACCTTAATGTAAAGCTTAGGGTCAGCTTAATTTTGGTAAAGCCCAAGCTCATAAAAAATATATATATCCTTCCATACCAAGCTCTACGTGCTTTATTCAATCCATACAGAGCCTTCTTCAACTTACATACATGAGTCTGTATGTCTTCAACTTCAAAACATTGTGGCTTCTCTATGTACACTTCCTCTTCAATAACACCATTCAGGTTTTTTTGTCTTCACATCCATCTGGTGTAAACTCCACTTCATCATGGATGCAAGTTCCATGATGGTTCTAATGGAAGCGTACCTTTCTACTGGCGCAAATATCTCTTCATAATCATTTCCCTTTTTTTGAGAGAATCCTCCAGATACAAACCTTGATTTGTATTTCTCAATACTTCCGTCAGCTGCATGCTTTATCTTGTAGATCCACTTAGAATATACCACACTTTTTCCTTATGGTTTGGGAGCTATATCCCAAACATCATTCTTCATTATAGATTGGTATTCTTCCATCATTGCTTCTACCCATTATTTCTTTTGTATAAATTCTTCATAACTGGTAGGTTCTTGATCTACAACGTCACACATTAAATCCACATAACTGGAAAATGGATTTAACTTCTTGCTTACTCTTGTGAAGCCTTCTGGATATCCATACTTCTCTACTTCTTGTATAATTTCTCTTACCCAAGAAGGCTTTTTTTTCATGATATATTCATAGTAGGAGGTTCTTGAGGTTCTAGCATATCATGGTCCTCTGATGTTTCTTCTTTAGGGGAGGGTGAAGCTTCTATATTTCTGGTAGGTGCGTCTTCTTCATATAATTCTTCATGCTGACATTTTCTGGATCTCTTGAGAGCTGCTTCTTCGCCAAATGTGACATCTCTACTAATATCCATGTGATGGAATCCTGGAATGTATATTCTGAAGGATTTAGAGACTTCACAATATCCAACAAATATTCCCTTATTTCTATAAGGGTCCAATTTGGTTCTCTTTTCTTTTGGTATGTGAACATATACTGGGAAACCAAATATCTTGAGGTGGCGCACTTCAGGCTTCTTTCCTGTGAACAATTATTCTAGATTATTAAATCCAAGGGCACTATGTGATAATCTGTTTTGTACATAAACTGTCCTTCTTGCTGCTTCAACACTTAGATGCATTGGAATATCTTGATCATGTATAATTGTCTTCACTGCTTCCATAATGGTCCTATTCTTTCTTTATGCAACACCATTTTGTTGAGGATTATAGGAAGTGGTTAGTTCCCTCTTGATTCCATCTTATTTACAAAAGGATTCAAACTATTTGGAAGTGTATTCTCCACCATTGTCTGTTCTACGTGTCTTGATTCTTCTTTCTGAATGATTCTCTATCAAGGATTTGAATTCCTTGAATTTTCCAAATACTTCATCCTTTGTTTTCAATAAATACATCAATAAATGTAACATAATATTCATTACCACTCAAAGATGTGGAGGGAATTGGACCACACACATATGAATGAATTAATTCCAACATAACTTTAGTCTTTGTTTCACTATTTGGAAATGGATTCTTGATATTGTTTCCTTTTGCACATACTTTGCAACTGCCTTAATTATTGATCTTAAAATATGGTAAACTTTGTCACTACTTTGCTCACATGGGGTAGTGATTTATAGTTGATGTGAGAAAGTCTCATATGCCATAATTCACTTGGGATAGTGGTCTCATGAACAAGGGTTGTTTCTAAATGTCCCTTGAGTTTATATAAGCCTCCTTCTTCTTCACCAATGACAAATGCATCCTCAATTCATTTTCCTTTGGGACACATACGTACTTGTCCATCTATGAATGCAACCCTATATCATTTCTTATCTAATGTTTATATAGTAATTAAGTTCTTCTTCAAACCTAGTACATATAATACTTCCTTCATCTTCATGGGGGTTCTAGATTCAAGCTTATAGATTGCTTGACCAATTCCTTTGATACGGTATTGATAGTCATATCCTAATGATACCTTCTTAGGAGAGTTATTCTTTTCAAGTTTTGAAAGAGTTTTATTTTTTCCTATCATGTGATTTGAAGCACCACTATCAATAAGCCATGTATCTTCTCTAGGTGTCACAGACCCAGAGAGTGCAGATAATAATGCATACTCTTCTGCATCTTCTTCTTTTGCTTATTTTCTTCGAGGTCCTTCTTCCTCTTCTTCTTCATCTTCAGCTAGGTGTGCATGATGTCTTTTGTTGTTCCTCTTCTTGCATTTTTCTTTCTTCAATGGATAATTTCTGGCAATGTGTCCTATCTTGTTATGATTGAAACATTTAAAGTTGGAGTAGTTTTTCCTTTGATTGTTTCCTCTTGTCCTTTGGAACTTCTTGGGAGGTTGAGACTCCTTGTGGATTTCCTTCTTGATGTTATATTGACTTCTTCCTATTTTGGTATGGGTAGCTATGGCTTGATCATATTCTTAAAGTAGAGCTTCTCTATTGGCTACTCTAGCCTCCTCTTGGATGCAATCTTCATATACAATGTCAAACTTCATGCTTTCCTTTCTGGTACACATAGTCTAGATGGAAGAATCCCAAGGTATAGTGAGACCATTGAGAGCAGTCATAACTAGCTCATATTCATCAAGGGAGTCTCCAATGGCTTCTAGTTTCTCCTCGAACGGGGAGACCCTTGTGTTAGGATTATTAACCCTCCCTTGGTCAAATGTCTATTAGATTAATCTAGCCTAACTTAGGAACATTAATTAATTATTTGGGTCCACTAGTACCATTGGGTCTACTTGGCCTAATGGGGCCACATGTACCAGTTACTAGAGTGTGGGGAACACTGATAGAGGTTAAATGCCACTTACTGCATGTGCATGCATCATTTTGGGTGCCTCCTAGACCAATCCCTACATTTTAGGAGCCAGTGGGAGTCCCGACACCAACCTCCATCAGTTAGGTGGAGTTGGAACTATTTCATCTTAGTTAGCCTCCATTTACTTTCAGTTAGTTCACAATCAGTTAGCTAGCACTAATTATGCATGTCTAATGCATGGCTGCATGTGGAGTAGGCGCATTTTCCCACCTACCACACTCATTTGCACTGAGTTAACTAGTTATTACTGATTGATTGAGTTGGTTGGACATCTGGGAGTTGATCTGTTGGACTCCAATATTGATTGAGACACCATGAGTTAGATGGCCAATTAGATATAGTCACATCCATTTGGTAGATTCGAATTCCTCCCTAATGGATTTGAGTTCTTCATATTTGTAAACTATTGTAACACTGGATTAATTAATGTGAATGATACTGTAAATTCATGAGCTACACTCATCCATTTCCTGTGTGGTTTGTTTTGTTCAGTTTGTATCTTCATACTCCTTTTACTGCAAATATTATTTAGAACTAATTGCTTGAAGATCTAAATGGAACATCAATTCTAATATGGTATCAGAGCCTTCTCAGGCAGGTTTCATGTTTGTTTCTCTCCATTGAACATCAGAAGCAACTGGGTTTCTGTAGAAGTCCCCTATGATGATATTCTAGCCATGAATTTATTTATAGCAGTGGAGAGGGCATGACGGACCCTGAAAATATGTTCATGTCGAGAGGAAAAGCATGATTCTAATAGTTCATATGTTTTAGTGTTTTGTAGTAAAAATTGATAGGTGCTACGTAGCTTGTGTGAAGTTTTGTGATCTCTCAGCCGTAAGAATTATGGATTCTCAATATCCTACTCCTCGGATCCTCACAAATTCCAATTATCTTGATTGTAGGATTGCTATGCATTTTCCTTGCGCAAGAATGGATACCATGGGATAGTACTTGGAAGGGAGGTCGAGCCCCATTAGCCCGTTGAAAGAAACAAGTTTATGAACCGCTTAGATGAAGCATTCGATTATCTATGCACTTATATATCGAGAGATATCCTATTCCACCTAGAAGGTTTGAGAACACACAGAGAATCCTGGGAGAAGCTTGAAGACTTGTTTGGAAAACAATATGACCTTTGGGGATACCTCATGGAGAATGATTTGGTAGCTTTACATCTGAGCAGTTTTGAGACTATTGAGCAATTATTTACTAAATTAAAGTCTCTTGCACTTCAATGAAAACAGTGCAGAATAGAGCAAAAGGATGAGCATAATGTCCTTTCCATACTCAGTAAACTCGGTTATGAGTATTCTGTATTTGTTTCTATATTTCATTCCAAGCGGGAGGGCTTCCCTGATTGGAAAAATCCTTCATTGGATTCTTTTTTCGATTACTTAATCAAGGAGAAAGAGAAATTAATTTGAATGGGAGTCATCAAGACCTCCAAATATCAAGCTCTCCTAGTTA
The DNA here is from genome assembly GCA_001517045.1 of Pseudotsuga menziesii. Lineage (NCBI taxonomy): Eukaryota > Viridiplantae > Streptophyta > Pinopsida > Pinales > Pinaceae > Pseudotsuga > Pseudotsuga menziesii. Next base: position 51,984 of record LPNX010137359.1, read on the forward strand.
TTGACTCTTCCAAAGTGCAAGAAAAGGGGAAAACAAAGAAGAAGGAGCCAAAATTAGTTGATTCGAAGCCTAAACAACATCAACAAACTTCTGAAGGAGCCTCCAGATCTAAGAAAAAGAAGAAGTTCAAAAAGAAGTTATGTCCCTATTGTGAAAAGGGGTACCATATTGAAGATTATTGTATGAGGAAGAAACTTGATGAAATGTCAGCTCTTCTCAAGCACCATAACATTGCTCTCCTAAGAGCAAAGAAGCCTGATGAAGAACCACAGACAGAAGATGATGAAAGGTTCCATGCTTTGAAAGCGAGCCTTACATAGTCCACAACATACATAATTGATTATGGAGCCTCCAATCACATGCTTGCTTCCAAAGAATCCTTCTCTACCCTCTCACTGTCAAAGGGGCCTAACATTCACATGGGAGATGATTCCCAAATTCCACCAGAAGGAAGGGGCTTAGTCAGAGCGAAGCATGGTGAGTTCAAGAATGTCATGTATGTTCCCTCCCTTGTTGCTAACCTGTTGTCTTTTATCAGATGACTCATACAGGCTCTCCCAAGAGAGTTACATTCGATTCAGAAACAGTTGAGATTATAGAAAAATCCACTGGACAACTTGTAGCGAAAGGTATTGCAAATCACTCTACCAAAGCTTATGAGTTCTCAAATTTCTTACATGTCTCTCCTCTTACAGCTTTATTGTCTCATGCTAACAACACCAATAATATTTGGCATGAGATATTTGGCCATCTCAATTTCAAATATCTGCAGCAAATCCAGAATGATAAAATGGTTGAAGGTTTTCGCTCCATCCAAACTTCCAATGAAGTATGTGCTGGTTGCTTGGTAGGTAAGCATATAAAAAAGAAGTATGATGCTAGGAAGGAACATAGAGCCACCTCTATACTTGATTTGATACATAGTGATGTAGCGGGACCTATGCCCACAAAATCCATTAATTTTTGTAGGTACCTCCGCGCCTTTGTTGATGATTGTTCTAGGTACTGCTGGATCTACTTCATGAAACAAAAATCAAAAGTTTTTGAGACTTTCAAAGTTTTTAAGGCTATGGTTGAGAACAGTTTCAATAAGAAGATCAAGTCAATAAGATATAATAAAGGAGGAGAGTACATTAAAGGATATTTCTAGAGTTTTTTTGAATCACAGGGATGTGAATGGAACACTCAGTTCCATACACACCATAACAGAATGGTGTGGCTGAGAGGAAGAACAGATCACTGAAAGAGATGGCAACATGCCTTCTCGATGCCAACATATACCTCCTTATCTTTGGGCTGAAGTAGTAAACCGTGCTTCGTATTTGCAGAATAGGGTGCCCCAGAAGTCAGTGGTTGGGGTCACTTCATTAGAGCATTACATGGCATAAGCCCAATGTCTCTCATCTGACGGTTTTTTGTTCCAAAGGCTTGGTCCAAAATACCACTTGACAAGAGGAAGGCCTTCCAAGCCCAAAGTAGTGAATGCATTCTGCTAGGATATGTAGAAGATGCAAAAGCTTACAAACTGATGGAGGTTGCAACTAGAAGATGCTTCATTGAAAGGAGTGTCCAGTTCGAAGAAAATCAGTTGTATGAAACACCTCTAGCAGCACAGGAAGGTATAACTATTTCTCCACCTATTTTTGATGATGATGATGTGCTACAAGTTTCATATTTAGATGAATAAGATCACATTCAACGTGATCATGTTATTCAGATTGAATCTCAAGAGATTCTAGATCCATATCCAATATCCATTCCAAATCAGAAGCCTAAGCCCATATGGGCTCAAAAGCTCCTTGATGCAGCTGGAAGTGGTGCTGGAAATCCAGAAGCAAGAAGAAGAACAAGGTCCTAGTATCAGAATGAGCATGCTACACTATCTCTCACAAATTCTCTCTCCACAGAATGGTGCAGCAAAGTTCCAGGTCGGTGCTACTTGATGACAGTGAATGATCAGCTACATGGCCTACAGAAGTAGAAACTTGATCATTCCCTACCTTCACCATCCAGAAGAGACAAAAAGAGTCATCAATTCGGAAGTACATTTAGAGGTCCACTGATGGACCATGCTGCTGCATAGAGCTGCAAATTTGCAGCAGTCTTTTTGCTCAAGTTATTTTTCTAAGGAGGAAGCTTCTTTCTTCTAAAGATAGCTTGTAGTTTTCTATTTCTGCTTATATTGAGGGGGGGGGGAGTTTCCCATGAGTTTTCCCCTTGTTTCTTCAGTTGTATTAAGTACAAAATTTTACTATCTTTTAGATTGTATTTGGGTGACCTATGGTCTTATTACTAGGGCCCATAGTTGTCCAAGTTAGGATTCAAGGGGGTGTTAGGATTATTAATCCTCCCTTGGTCAAATGTCTATTAGATTAATTTAGCCTAACTTAGGAACCTTAATTAATTATTTAGGTCCACTAGTACCATTGGGTCCACTTGGCCTAATGGGGCCACATGTACTAGTTACAAGAGTGAGGGGAACAATGCTATAGCTTAACTGCCACTTACTGCATATGCATGCATTAGTTTGGGCACCTCCTAGACAAATCCCTACATTTTAGGAGTCACTTGGAGTCTCGAAACCAACCTCCATCAGTTAGCTGGAGTTGGAACTAGTTAGTCTTAGTTAGCCTCCAGTTACTTTCAGTTGGTTCACAATCAGTTAGCTAGCACTAGTTATGCATGTGGAGTAGGTGCCTTTTCCCACCTACCACACCCAGTTGCACTGAGTTAACTAGTTATTACTAATTGATTAAGTTGGTTGGACATATGGGAGTTGATCTGTTGGACTCCTATATTGATTGAGACACCATGAGTTAGATGGTCAGTTAGATACAGTCACATCCAATTGTTAGTTTTGAGTTCCTCCCTAACAGATTTGAATTCTTCCTATTTGTAAACTATTGTAACACCGGATTAATTGATGTAAATGGTATTGTAAATTCTTGTGATACACTCATCTGTTTCTTGTGTGGTTTTTTTTGTTCAGTTTATATCTTCATACTGCAAATATTATTCAGAACTAATTGCTTGAAGATCTAAATGGCACAACAATTCTAATACCTTGTGAAGTAGTCTTGGATGGATTCTCCTTGGCTCATCTTGTTACTCTTCAATTGAGATCTCAAATTCATCTTTCTATTAATGTTCCTTCCTTCATACATTCTATATAGGGAATTGTACATCTCCTTCAGGGCATATTTGGATGGCACTTGAGGAATCGAGAGATATTTGATAGAATCAACAATGATCCTCATTGCATTAATCAAGTCCTTCTTATGCTTCTCCTTAGCTTCATCCTCTTCAGGTTCTACAACTTCTTGCTTGATGTATTTGTCAAGATAATTCTCTCTAAGAATGAGGCCAATTCTATATTGCGATTCTCAAAAATTCTCTATGCCTTCTAGCTTGTCCTCAAGCTTAGTGCTCGGGGCCATATTATCCAAGAGGTCACTAAAAAATTCAATTTCTCAAAATAAAAAAGTGACCTTACAAGGAGATGCACTTGACTAAGGAAAGTTGAATGGTACACTTGGTTTTTGGATATTCCAAATCTTCACCTCTCAAAATTGACTTGTGAGATTCTAATCTACAGTTGTCTAATTTTCTGCAATTTTCTAGTCCAGATCCAAACTAGGGTTTGATTTTCTTGGAGATCTACCCACTCAAAAATTTTGATCCATGGATTAGTAGATGCGCTCTAGGGAGGTGCAACTTTCTATGCGCTCGAAGGGAGAGGAGAGAGAGTTTCACCTTGTGAAAGATGTCCTATTTGGGTTGGCATGATACCATGCTAAGATTCCATATGATTAGCTATATATCATTAGTATTCAATTCAATTTCACAACAATACCATATGCATGATCACTGAAAGAAACACAATCGTAAGATAGACACATATTTATCTTGGGAAACCCTCTAGGGGAAGAAAACCCAACAAAAATTCCTCTATATAGATGTATCAAAAGTATAAAGGAAAAAACCGAAACAGGTGCTCCTTCTCCTTGCAGATCTCTCTCTCTCTCTCCTATGCGTTATACACAAGTGAGCTTGTGTGTCTAAATGAGGAGCACACCTCTTCTATTTATACTTTATCTTCCACTTGAGTGTTTCCCTAACTAGGTCTGCCCCAACAAACATACATGGCTGACTTTACCTAGGAAGACACAAAACAATATAATATTATATTATGGAGGGTTCTATTGACTTGACTTACAATGAATGTTTTACTTCATGACTCTATGATGACCAAATACAATAATAACATCCCGACGGAGGAATAAAACATCTTCGATAGATTACAAAAATAAAATAAATTTAGAATATTATTCGAAGTTACAATATTTCAACAAAAGGAAATTGAATTATGGGTGCTAAAAACTGAGCCCGTACTTAACCATACAAATTTATGGTTTTAGTCCATGCTCCACCAAATTCTGAAATTATTTCTCTGCAATCTTCTTACAACAAGATTAAAGATCAATAAGGAAGTCCACTTAGGTAGTTTCTTACCATTTATGGCACATGGGTTCTCAAGATGACACTTGGAAACAAAAGGATTTAATTCAACATACCCCTTGTTAGCTGGAATATTTCACCTCCTGCGGATAGCAAGGTGTTTCACTGGTCTGAATGGTTCAGATCTAGAACAAATAGAGGACAGAGGTTGAAGACTCTCCCTAGACGCCGTAGATACCTGGAATGTAATGCTTCGATCGTTACCCTGTGTACTTGCAATAAGTTTCAACACACAAACATATCAAAACCACCAGAATATAATCTACTAATCTATGTTAGTGACTAAGGAATCTAACAACATACATGTGAAATCATATAACAACAATATATGTGGGACATAAATCAACTTGCATTAAATAAATATGAAGAAGTTTACAACCAAGCCTTAGTGTTGACATGCATCTCCATGAAACCAACCATTCTCATCCCCAAAAACTCCGACTCTATCTCTCTATACTCTCTAAAATGATCTTGGGCCAAGTGATCAATCCAACAGCATAACAATAACTTAAGAGTTCTCCCCCTCAACCATGGCCATAAGCTTGTATTTATAAGGCTTAATGGATAGGGTAGGTTGAGAGATTAGTGGGTGAGGTGGCCTCTAAGATCCTAGGATGAGGGATCTTGAGCTCAACTAACCCACAACAGTAGGGATAAGGGATGACACGAGGCTTATCATCTAGAAGCCTCGAGAAACTTCTCTTTTTCCCTTTTTACCCAGGGTACCGTATTTCTCCTTCAATGACAGAGCGGTTCTGGTAATAACCGCTTATGGACCAAGGGCCATAAGCGGTGGCACCACTTGCGGGCAACAGGGGATGGGCGATGCAAACAAGGGTACCACTTCTGGATAAAGGGGCAAGCACGGTGCTGGGAATTTTCATAGAAGATTGATGATAACCATGAGTTTCCACTCCAAGAGATGGGATTCAGGGCAAGTAGGCATGTCAAAGTTCTTATCACATGATGGTGACAGGATTTTGGTATAACAAGATGCCCCCCAAAGCATGAGTCTTAGAGGGATACGATAAACAAGAGCTTTGAGAGAACAAGTCGTTTCCATGAGATGAAAATGTTGGCTCGATCGGAGCATGTCGTCAAGTAGGCATATGTAGTACATTAGTATGTTGACTCATAGACACAAGTAACCAAACTCATGGCTACAGACCAATACAAGGAAGATCCATGGGATGAATAAACAAGCATGGCTACTAGAATACAGCGTAGATCCATGTGATAGAGGACTCAAAATTGGACATAGCTACCAAACATACAATGTATATCTATGGCATACAGATGCAAATTTGAGCATAGCGACTACCATACAAATGTGGATCCATGCTAGATATACAAAACTCCATCGCAACCTTGGGAAAAGCAATGAGCATTTTAAACTAACACCCAGGGTCTTCGTCTTGTCTTCCAAAAAGTACGATTCTATCCATGTGATTACAATGCTATGAAGTCGAACATGGTAGAAACCACTTGATTACCAGCCAATGATGTGAATCGTTAACAAGTGCAAGGGAGATCACCATTAATTTTATTTAAAGACAATATGTTAAATTTTATGCTAAGTTGTAATTGATGACTCAGCAGAGTCAAGGATATTGAATGTAATTCTGAATATTTAAATTATAAATAAATAAAAGTGGAGACAACAGCTTAGGGGAGCTGTTAAAAGAGTGTTTACTAGTCAAATTGGTGGAGGAGACTGGGTGGAGAGCAAACAGACATGTAGCAGCATCCTCAAACACTTCCAATTGTTGCAGGTGGCAACCTCCATACATTTGGGGTCATGATCCCCCAAGAAAGTGGGTTCAGAGAAGGTGGCTCAATTAATGACAACTGACCCAAAAGACCTAGGCAATCTTTATAAAAATGCCCATTGAAGAGAGCTGAGGCTACTCATTCTAGAGAAGTGATCATTCAGGTGAGTGTACTTCAGAGAAATTCAATGGCAAGGGAATTTGTGGAAAGAGTTTGAGGGATTTACTGCTAAGTGATCTAGTGCAACTTTTCAGCTGAAGGATGTTACTGCTGAGTGTAGAATATTTACTGAGTCATTGGACTAGCCTGTTGTTTGCTTGCTCCACCAGTTCTCAGCCAAAAGACTAGGAACAGGCTCGGGGGTCCTGAGGAAGCGTTGTTTGAGCGCTCTCCAGGAGTTGGTACGGAGGAACGGCCTCCTAATGCTGTTGTTGTCCAGCTTAATCAGCATTCTACAGTCTTTTTTTTTATTGTGTTGGATGGTTAAATATGAGTCTGATTGATTGATGAATGTTAAATGTTTAGTTGTGAATTGTTAGAGTTAGTAATCTTTTAGTTTATTGAAAGATTGAATCTGAAATAGATGGAAAATAATTCTAACCCGTGTTTTTCCACATCTGAAAGGACCAGACCGTACTCCAGCATAGGCAGTGTATTTAAATTAGATGAAGGAAATGAGAAGAAACTGAAATGAATAGATTTAAAATGCATTTCATAATAGCAAAGTAATGTATTGCATTATTTAGGTATTTAACCTGGTTATCTATGTTCTTTGTTTATGTAAATGTACTGATAATGAAATAGCAGTATTCCATTATAGGTAGAAGAATTATTATGTTAAGAGGACACACTAATAGTTAATATGACATGTTTATACACAGTATATTATACTTTTATTTTCAAATTAAAATATGCAGGAAGGTAAACAGTGTTATGTTGTATATTTATTTTCTTATGTTTATTTAAATACCAGATGCTTATACAATGAAAGAATTGTAGTTAAACTATTGGTTTACATTCAGTTCATTAAGGATACAATAACTATTCTTATAGCTTATTTACTAATAAATATTCACTCAACTAAGTCTAATATTTATTAACAAGCAGGTAGTATATTACTAAATATTTAAATATAAAGAACAAACTAAACTAAGTCACAGAAGCTGAGTTCTGAGTACTTTCGACTAGTCAACTTTAGTAAATTAAACAATAATAATATGATAAATAACAAATTCATAAATGAAATACATATTTATGTAAGAACTATTCTGAAATTATTGATAGGTTTATACAGGAAGAGTAATTATAGGGCCAAAACCCTCTTTTAATTTCTTTGATTAATAAAAGAAAGACAGTAAAGCTATAATTCTACTATTGAAACTTTATCAATGAACAAATTAAACTATTGTAGATTGGATTATAGTCTTCATAACAAAATATATATACAGATGCAAATTTAAGAAATTACATTAGGTACAGATAATAATATTAACTTAAACACTTTTTGTTTTACAAACCTACTTAAATAAAATTGAAAGAATTATTTTAAACACGGGTTTCATTCAGGAAACCCTAACTCGGTATTTCTGAGTATGCAAGTAAAACAATTTTATAATATGATTGAGTGACAGTCTTCAAGACATTAACAATATTCTCATGTAAAATAAATAATAGACAGTAAAAATTTTATTACATAGTCGAATGGGGTAAAAACCCTAGTTTACAGAGACACCATAATAGCATTAAGATAACTGAGTCCGAGCTCAAAGGAATACCCTTATGCTTTAAAAAAACCTTGTGTATTGCTTGACAGGCTATAAAGGATTTAAACATAAGCAATGTACAAAAACCAACTCTGAGCCGGTGCACCCATATCATGACATGGGTTTAATAAAAAAAATACAAACTGTGTAACAAAACCTACAGTTATGTAAAAACCCTTTTAACATGAAAAACGAGCATTTACAAGTCACGGATTGAGTCGGAGTTACCCTACTGTAAGCGAGGGTTTAAACAAAAACTAAAACTAGTAAACTGAAGAACAACAACCCAATATTGGGTAACAACCATGCCGTAACTTCTTCCAACTGGAAACTTTCCCCTAAGGTCTGCACAAGCGGGGAGAGCCATTTGGTAACCAGGGCTTACCGTAGACTAAAAGCCGGTCCATTTGGGAAGTGTTTCCTTCCAAGGGTTATGCGAACTGTCGCCTGCAAGATGGAATTCAAAGTATAAATTAAAAACTTGGGTGTAGCACTGAAATTGTAAATTCTTCATAGCTTGTAACTTATTAAATAAATGATGGTTACCTGTAATGTTGGAATCCGAGGTCAAGAAGAAGGCAGACCGATACCACAAGCACAACAACTCTCGTATTCACCTAAGAAGGAGGCAAATGAGTTCAGATTATCAACCACTTTGACCAATGAGGTAAGAGCAAGCAGTGACAGTGGCCAAACCACGACATCAACACTACAAAACTATCAACTATATAACACTATCCTCATGCACAACAAGATTGATTGCAAAACCAACTCATTCACGAGCAAGGGATTTACATCTCTAACTTTAAACTACAGCTCTTCAAAGAAAAATGCACAGACAGTGGAGCTGGAGGCAAGAAACTGCAAGCATCATGGCCGTAGTGAACCCAACGAGACAGAGACTGAAACCCTTGCTAAACAATGAAGTTTAGGGTTGCGAGGTAAGGCTTATAAATCAATTATTGCATGGCAAGGAGAGTTCCACGTGTACTCAGATCTTTTCTTTATCACGGTGGGTTATTGTATAGTCTCCACTGCAATCATTCAAACCCAATTATTTGTTAAAACAAATACATTATGCATGTAATAATAATGTGTTATTGCATGAAGTCAAAATCATATCATTTCGAAATGAAGTCAAGCCTCGACGATGAACAAGTGTTCTACCATCGTTAATATAATGTTCAAACCTTGTAAATAGCTTGGGTAAAGAGCCTATTTGCATATGGAGTCGAGGCACTTGTTTCTCAAAGATTTTATTTATGTTTTCGATGCTATGATTGTAAAGATCTTTTAACCTTTTATAATCCAGCATATAAGAAAAGATCAAGAGGTTAGTAGAAGCTTGAACAAGCTTGATAATGCCTTTATTAATTTGGTCTTATAATCATGAACAATGATTGTTAAACAATAAGAATTAGGTTTAAGATAATAAGGAGTATATAGATATAGTAATATTTATACACAGGAATAACTCCGACTCTTAAAGGGGATCTACAGTACTAGATGTAGGATATAAATCCTACAAGTACACGAACTTTGAACACCATAATATTTACCAAGTTCTAAGTCAAATTAGATCAAGGTTAATTTAGAATCTAAAAATTTTAGGATAGTAAACTATCTAGGATTTCATTGCATTAATTTTACATTTAATAAATAGTAAGGTAATGTGAAGTCATCGTATGATGTTAATCATAAAGGAAATGGGAATCCCAGTCACAACTTGACGATCTTTCTTATAGAGGATATCTTATAAAATTACAAGTGATGTTAAGTTGATAAATTTACCATAATTAAGTCCTAATTGAAACAGAGCTGAAAAGTATACAATAGGATTATGTTCTGAGGGACTTAGGTCTAAAATTACAATGATAAGCAGCGCTTTGATTATTATGATAATAATAGCATTTAAAATCTTATGTTCAAGGAAGAGTTAAGAAACAACATCATGAGCTCTTTTAAGAACTGGAAATCAGTTAGAGTAAAGTTTGAAGGAGACTTTTTATCTATCTTAAAGATCTCACTGTTAAGAGACAAACTGTAGGGCGACATTAATAACCTATACGATGCAAAGATTAAGTAAAATAATTTTTATGAATCAAGTATAAGGAGATATTACTTTACCTTGCAAGATCATGAGTATTCTAAGCAGAACTTTTACTCTAGCAGTATATTCTATGCTAAAAGAAGTATATCTAGTTAAAACGCCTTAATAAACTTTTACTGGGTCAAAATTTACCTGTCAAGCCTGTAAAGAAGCAGAAAATCCAGATACGTTAGAAGTTGCTAAGTAAGCCCCAACTAGAAAATGACTCCTCACCTACTTGACATTCAAACCATCAGTAGAGATAAATAATCGAATGCAGATTACTTACATCACATATAAAAATTAAAACAACATTAATCTATATGTGTTAAAGTTAAATGGTTACTTTTATTTGTTTGTTTCATATCTTATATTAGCTGCTAGCATTTATCTAACTGTGACTGTAAACATTTTATGTCATCTCAAATTTTTAATTTTTTGTGAAAATTTGGGGTTTTGACATGTGGTATCAGAGCACAAGGTTCAAACACTAGGCCTTGATGAAGCCCAACTAGCTTTTATGAAACAGTAAATTGAATTATTATGCTGATGTATTTCTTTTTGAATGTTATTCAACAGAGAAATTATTTTTCTGAAGTTTAACAAGCAGGTATGGAAAGGCTGGAAGAATATGCAAAGGAGGAATCTCTAGTTACTGAACCAGGAAACTTACCAAGAGATCCTATACCAGAGGATTTAACTACCAATTCCTGAGAACTGTTACAAACTGTAAAAGACCTAAAATCTGAAATGGAATCTGTAAAGCGAGAGAATGAAAGGATTTTGAGGGCTCAGGAGGAGCTAAATGAGATCCTAACTGAAAAGTTTCAAACTGAGGGTAGGGGTAGAAGAACTGAATCAGAATATACAAGTCATCAACGTAAATTTAAAAATATGAAACATACTAAAAATGAAAGTAGTTCATCTTCAAAGGTGTTTGGTGAACAACGAAATTACCATTCTACTAGTGATAGTAGTGATAATAATCATTACACTAAAAGGAGGAAATACAAACCTTACGAGGAACTTTCTGGGGAATTCAAAAAGATAAAACCACCAACATTCAATAGAGAGACTGAGAAGGGGGAGGAAGCGGAATCCTAGTTAGCTGGTATGAAAAAGTACTTCCAAATATATAACTATTCTAACCAGTTAAACGCTAGAATGGCTATCTACAACCTCTCAGGAAAGACTGACATTTGGTGGCAGGACTTGAAGAGAGTTAAGGGAATAAAAGAGAAGAATGTAAACTGGAGTACCTTTAAGAGGTATTTTAAAAAGAAATTTATGTCTGAGCAATACTATGAAGAGAGAGAAAAATAATTTTATGAGCTTAAATTAGGATCAATGACAATGAAAGATCTGAACAACAAATTTTTAAGTCTACTTAGGTATGTTGCATATCTTGTAGATGAGAAACCAAAGGTACAGTGATTCCTCAGCTGTCTACCTTATCACATTAAGGACAGGATTGAATATGACAATCCAAAGACTCTGGAAGAAGCTATGAGGAAAGCTAACTTCTGTTTTGAACAGAATCGAAAGAAAGAAAGCTTGGCAAACTGGAAAGCCAAGAAAAATAATAACCAGTATGAACAAAAGAAGAAGGATTTTGTTCCCAACAGAAATTCTAAGAACAATAAGGCCATAAATTATCCTAATAATAAGAACTTCCAAGGAAATAAGAATAATTCTCCAAACAATCAAAATAATTCCAAGGGTAAATAATTTGCTAATAACCATGGTAATTATACCAAGAACTTTGAGCGCAAAGAACCTATAAAGTGCTGGGAGTGTAATGGCCCACACTATGCTTCAGTCTGTCCTAATCGAAAAAATACTGTTAGCAATATTCATACCGTATAGGAGGAGATGACTGTTGGGGAATTAGCGAGGACCATGCCCAAAATCAACACAACCTTGGAGAATTGTCAAACAGAATATCAAACTTTCATGGTGGAAGTAGAAGGTATGATAAATCAAACCCTTGTAACTATTCTGATTGATCCAGGAGCTAGTCTCAGTTATATTGCACCTAAAATGGTATAAAAATGTAAGTTACCTGTTGAAAAATTTAAGAATTCTTGGTTGCTTCAGTTAGCCACTGGTGCTAAAAGAAAGGTAACTTGTTTTGTAAAAGAGTGTGCAGTAGTTATGGATCATTTTGAAATTGTTGTAAGGCTTAATGTATTGCCTCTTGGTTCTTATGATTTACTGATTGGTATGGACTGGTTAGAACAACATAGGGTAATTTTAAATTGTTATGATAAAACCTTCACATGTTTAAACAGTGATGGAAAACTAGTAAGTGTAAAAGGAATCCCTAGAAAAACCACCATAAGGCAAATTTCTACTCTACAGCTTAAGAGAGTTGTTAGGAAGGGATGTAAAGCTTATGTCATAACAATAACTGATGAGGAGAGTCTAATTAAGACAAATAAATTAAAATTGGAAGACATACCAATCTTAAGAGAATATGTTGATGTATTCCCTGAAGAAATTCTGGGACTACCTCCGAAAAGGGAGCTGGATTTTACCATTGAATTGGTACCTGGTGCAGTACCTAGCTCAACGGCCCCTTATCGAATGAACATACTTGAAATTAATGAATTAAAGTCTCAATTAAAAGAACTGATTGATAAAAAGTATATTCAACCTAGTGCGTCTCCTTGGGTGGCACCTGTCATCTTTGTTAAGAAAAAGGACGGAACCATGCGACTTTGCATAGATTATCGTCAGTTGAATAAGATGACCATTAAAAATCGATACCCGTTTCCCCGCATAGATGATCTGTTTGATCAACTACGTGGAGCCACGGTGTTTTCAAAAATAGATTTAAGGTCTGGATATCATCAAGTTAGAATTAAATATGAAGACATCTTTAAGATAGCTTTCTGAACTAGATATGGCCATTATGAGTTTGTCGTCATGCCATTTGGGATTACTAATGCCCCAGCTGTTTTCATGTGTTTAATGAACAACGTTATGCATAAGTATCTATATAAGTTTGTAGTCATTTTTATCGACGACATTTTAATTTACTCAAAAACTAAAGAAGAACACAAAGAACATTTAAAAATTGTTTTGCAAGAGTTACGAGATCATCAACTCTTTGCAAAGTTTAGTAAATGTGATTTTTTCAAGGATAAGATTCAATATTTAGGTCATGTGGTAACCAAGGAAGGGATTTCAATAGATCCCAAAAAGATAAAAGCAATCGAAGATTGGCCGGTTCCTAAGGATGTAACGGATGTTCGATATTTCATGGGCATTACCGGGTACTACGGGAGGTTCATTGAAGGTTTTTCAAAGATCACGAATCCGATAAATTCTTTGCAGAAGAAAGGAAAGAAGTTTGATTGGAACCAGAAATGCGAAGAAAGCTTTAAAAAGTTAAAAACTTTATTAACCAGCGCACCTATTTTAAGAATAGCTGATCCTAATAAAGAATTTGTCGTGTGCACTGACGCCTGTAATGATGGCTTAGGCGGTGTTCTAACTCAAGAAGGGCATGTTATTGCCTATGAGTCTAGAAAATTAAAAATTCATGAAAATAATTATGCCACTTATGATCTGGAATTAGCAGTTGTTATATATGCTCTAAAAATGTAGCGACATCACCTAATTGGCAGAAGATTTATTTTAATGACTGATAATAAAGGATTGAAGTATCTGTTAGATCAGCCTAATCTAAATGCCAGACAAGCTAGGTGGCTAGCTTCCTTAAGTGAGTATGATTTTGAAATTCAACATATAAAAGGTAAAGAAAATAAAGTTGTTGATGCATTAAGTAGGAATGCAAGGCTGAATTTTGTAGCAGCTATCAGCACTTATGCTACAGATTTGGATCAACAGCTTAAAGTAGGAATAGAACAAGATGAAATTTACCAAAAGTTACAAGCTAAAACTAAAGAAAATCCAACAAAAAGCTTAAGTAAAGGGTACGGTTTGAATGCAAAATAAATTTTACTGTATAAAGACAGAATGTGTGTACCTAACGTACCCAAAGTTAAGCTGTTAATTTTGGATGAAATTCATAAAAATCCATACGCAGGTCATCCAGGCTGTCAAAAGACTATAACTATGTTAAGAAAAGAATATTTTTGTCCAAATATGAAGACTGAAGTAGCATAATGTATTGCAAGTGTTTTGAATGTCAGCAGGTGAAAACTGAACATCAACACCCAGCTGGATTACTTCAGCCAATACCCATTCCTAGCTGGAAATGGGAGATAATTAGTCTTGATTTTGTTATTGGACTGCCTAGAAATCAGAATTTAAATGACTCTATCATGGTAGTAGTCGATAAGTTAAGTAAAGAAGCTCACTTTATACCTGTTAAAACTACATATAAAGCTGCAAACATAGCTGATATCTTTCTAAAACAGATTTTTCGACTGCATGGAGTACCAAAAGTCATAATCTCAGATAGAGATCCTAAATTTACAAGTAACTTTTGGAAGTCTCTGTTTAAAGTATTAAACATTACATTAAATTTTAGTACTTATTTCCATCCTCAAACAGATGGACAAATTGAAAGGGTAAACCAAGTACTGGAAGATTTATTAAGAATGTATGTGAAAGACCAACCAGGTAAATGGGAGGATTATTTGCATCTGGTAGAATTTGCTTATAATAATAATTATCAGACATCAGCCAGATTTAGTCCTTTTGAAATTTTGTATGGACGAAAATGTAATACTCCTATCTCTTGGAGTAATCCAGTGGATAGATTAGTATTAGGTCTTGAACTGTTAAAGAAAATGGAAGAAATTGTAAAATAGGTGCAAGGTAATCTGAAAGTTGCACAGGATCGACAGAAAAGTCAAGCATACTTAAAAAGAACTCCAAAGGAGTTTCAGGTACGAGAACATGTGCTCATCAAGGTAAGGCCCAAAAAGAGCTCTCTGAGCTTGGGGAGTTGTGTAAAAATAGCATCTCGTTACTGTGGTCCATTTGAAATTCTGTTCAGGATTGGACAAGTAGCTTGTCAATTAGCATTACCACCAAATTTAAGAGTACATAATGTTTTTCACATTTATGTATTAAAGAAATATGTTCATGATGCTACTCATGTTTTTAACTGGAATGATGTGCAGGTGGAACTAGAAGGAGATTTTCTGGTGGAACCGGACTGTATCCTCAAGTGGAGGGAGATCACACTTCGGAACCGCACCATTGGACAGGTGAAGGTGCAATGGAAGCACCTTAGTCCAAAGGAAGCCACCTGGGAATTGGAAAGCAATATGCGAGATGCATATCCAATTCTGTTCCAGGGGAACTCTGAGGATGAAGAGTAAATAACATTGAGGACGATGTTCTGTTCTAAGGGTGTGTTTGTCACATGCCCCAATTTTGCAAAAATAATATTATCGTATTTGATTTTATTTAAAGACAATATGTTAAATTTTATGCTAAGTTGTAATTGATGACTCAGCAGAGTCAAGGATATTGAATGTAATTCTGAATATTTTAATTATAAATAAATAAAAGTGGATCCAACAACTTAGGAGAGCTGTTAAAAGAGTGTTTACTGGTCAAGTTGGTGGAGGAGACTGGGTGGAGAGCAAACAGACATGTGACAGCATCCTCAAACACTTCCAACTATTGTAGGTGGCAACCTCCCTACATTTGGGGTCATGATCCCCCAAGAAAGTGAGATCGGAGCAAGTGGCTCAATTAATGACAACTGACCCAAAAATCCTAGGCAATCTTTATAAAAATGCCCATTGAAGAGAGCTGAGGCTGCTCATTCTAGAGAAGTGATCATTTAGGTGAATGTACTTCATAGAAATTCAATGGCAAGGGAATTTGTGGAAAGAGTTTGAGGGATTTACTGCTAAGTGATCTAGTGCAACTTTCCAGCTGAAGGATCTTACTGATGAGTGCAGAATATTTACTGAGTCATTGGACTAGTTTGTTGTTTACTTTCTCCACCATTTCTCAGCCAAAAGACTAGGAACATGCTCGGGGGTCCTGAGGAAGCGTTGTTTAAGCACTCTCCAGGAGTTGGTAGGGAGGAATGGCCTCCTAACGATGTTGTTGTCCAGATTAATCAGGTTCTACAGTCTTTTTGTTTATTGTGTTGGATGGTTAAATATGAGTCTGACTGATTGATGAATGTTAAATGTTTAGTTGTGAACTGTTATAGTTAGTAATCTTTTAGTTTATTGAAAGATTGAATCTAAAATATATGGAAAATAATTCTAACCTGTGTTTTTCCACATCTAGAAGGACCAGACCGTACTCCAGCACAGGCAGTGTATTTAAATTAGATGAAGGAAATGAGAAGAAACTGAAATGAATAGATTTAAAATGCATTTCATAATAGCAAAGTAATGTATTGCATTATTTAGGTATTTAACCTGGTTATATATGTTCTTTGTTTATGTAAATGTAGTGATAATGAAATAGCAGTATTCCATTACAGGTAGAAAAATTATTATGTTAAGAGGATACAGTAATAGTTAATATGACATGTTTATACAAAGTATATTATACTTTTATTTTCAAATTAAAATATGCAGGAAGGTAAATAGTGTTATGTTGTATATTTATTTTCTTATGTTTGTTTAAATACCAGTTGCTTATACAATGAAAGAATCATAGTTAAACTACTGGTTTACATTCAGTTCTTAAGGATACAAATACTATTCTTATAGCTTATTTACTAATAAATATTCACTCAACTAAGTCTAATATTTATTAATAAGCAGGTAGTATATTACTAAATATTTAAATATAAAGAACAAACTAAACTAAGTCACAGAAGCTGAGTTCTGAGTACTTTCAACTAGTCAACTTTAGTAAATTAAACAATAAGAATATGATAAATAACAAATTCATAAATGAAATACATATTTATGTAAGAACTGTTCTGAAATTATTGACAGGTTTATACAGGAAGAGTAATTATAGGGCCAAAACCCTCTTTTAATTTATTTGATTAATAAAAGAAAGACACTAAAGTTATAATTCTACTATTGAAACTTTATCAATGAACAAATTAAACTATTGTAGACTGGATTATAGTCTTCATAACAATATATATATATATAGATGCAAATTTAAGAAATTACATTAGGTATAGATAATAATATTAACTTAAACACTTTTTGTTTTACAAACCTACTTAAATAAAATTGAAAGAATTATTTTAAACACGGGTTTCATTTAGGAAACCCTAACTCAATATTTCTGAGTCTGCAAGTAAAACAATTTTATAATATGACTGAGTGACAGTCTTCAAGACATTAACAATATTCTCATGCAAAATAAATAATAGACAGTAAAATTTTTATTACACGGTCGAATGGGGTAAAAACCCTAGTTTACAGAGACACCATAATAGCATTAAGATAACTGAGTCTGAGCTCAAAGGAAAACCCTTATGCTTTAAAAAAACCCGGTGTATTGCTTGACAAGCCGTAAAGGCTTTAAACATAAGCAATGTACAAAAACCAACTCTGAGTCGGTGCACCCATATCATGACATGGGTTTAATAAACAAAATACAAACTGTGTAACAAAACCTACAGTTATGTAAAAACCATTTTAACATGAAAAACGAGAATTTACAAGTCATGCCTTGAGCCAAACTTACCCTGCTGTAAGCGAGGGTTTAAAAAAAAACCAAAACTAGTAAACTGAAGAACAACAACCCAAGACTGGGTAACAACCATGCCGTAACTTCTTCCAACTGGAAACTTTCCCCAAAGGTTTGCACAAGAAGGGAGAGCCATTTGGTAACCAGGGATTACCGTAGATTGAACGCCGGTCCATTTGGGAAGTGTTTCCTTCCAAGGGTTATGCGAACTGTCACCTACAAGATGGAATTCAAAGTATAAATTAAAAACTTGGGTGTAGCACTGAAATCGTAAATTCTTCATAGCTTGTAACTTATTAAATAAATGATGGTTACCTGTAATGTTGGAATCCGAGGTCAAGAAGAAGGCAGACTGATACCACAAGCACAGCAACTCTCATATTCACCTAAGAAGGACACAAATGAGTTCGGATTATCAACCACTTTCACCACTGAGGTAAGAGCAAGCAGTGACAGTGGCCAAACCACGACATCAACACTACAAAACTATCAACTATATAACACTATCCTCACGCACAACAAGATTGATTGCAAAACCAACTCATTCACGAGCAAGGGCTCTACATCTCTAAATTTAAACTACATCTCTTCAAATAAAAATGCATAGACAGTGGAGATGGAGGCAAGCAACTGCGAGCATCATGGCCGTAGTGAACCCAACGAAACAGAGACCGAAACCCTCGCTGAACAATGAAGTTTAGGGTTGCAAGGTAAGGCTTATAAATCTCGTATTGCATGGCGAGGAGAGTTCCACGTGTACTCAGATATTTTCTTTATCACGGTGGGTTATTGTATAGTCTCCACTGCAATCATTCGAACCCAATTATTTGTTAAAACAAATACATTATGCATATAATAATAATGTGTTATCGCATGAAGTCAAAATCATATCATTTCCAAATGAAGTCAAGCCTCGACGATGAACAAGTGTTCTACCATCGTTAATATAATGTTCAAACCTTGTAAATAGCTTGGGTAAAGAGCCTATTTGCATATGGGGTCGAGGCACTTGTTTCTCAAATATTTTATTTATGTTTTCGATGCTATGATAGCAAAGATCTTTTAACTTTTTATAATCGAGCTTATAAGAAAATATGAAGAGGTTAGTAGAAGCTTGAACAAGCTTGATAATGCCTTTATTAATTTGGTCTTATAATCATGAACAATGATTGTTAAACAATAAGAATTAGGTTTAAGATAATAAGGAGTGTATAGATATAGTAATATTTATACACAGGAATAACTCCTACTCTTAAAGGGGATCTATAGTACTAGATGTAGGATATAAATCCTACAAGTACACGAACTTTGAACACCATAATATTTACCAAGTTCTAAGTCAAATTAGATCAAGGTTAAGTTACAATCTAAAAAGTTTAGGATAGTAAACTATCTAGGATTTAATTGCATTACTTTTACATTTAAGAAATAGTAAGGTAATGTAAAGTCATCGCATGATGTTAATCATAAAGGAAATGGGAATCCCAGTCACAACTTGACGATCTTTCTTATAGAGGATATCTTATAAAATTACAAGTGATGTTAAGTTGATAAATTTACCATAATTAAGTCCTAATTGAAACAGAGCTGAAAAGTATACAATAGGCTTATGTTCTGAGGGACTTAGGTCTAAAATTACAATGATAAGCAGCGCTTTAATTGTGATGATAATAATAGCATTTAAACTCTTATGTTCAAGGAAGAGTTAAGAAACAACATCATGAGCTCTTTTAAGAATTGGAAATCAGTTAGAGTAAAGTTTGAAGGAGACTTTTTATCTATCTTAAAGATCTCACTGTTAAGAGACAAACTGTAGGGTGACATTAATAACCTCTACGATGCAAAGATTAAGTAAAATAATTTTTATGAATCAAGCATAAGGAAACATTACTTTAACTTGCAATATCATGAGTCTTCTAAGAAGAACTTTTACTCTAGTGGTATATTCTATGCTAAAATAAGTATATCTGGTTAAAACGCCTTAATAAACTTTTACTGGGTCAAAATTTACTTGTCAAGCCTGTAAAGATGCAGAAAATCCAGATACGTTAGCAGTTGCTTAGTAAGCCCCAACTAGAAAATGACTCCTCACCTACTTGACATTCAAACCATCAGTAGAGCTAAATAATCGAATACAGATTACTTACATCACATATAAAAATTAAAACAACATTAATCTATATGTGTTAAAGTTAAATGGTTACTTTTATTTGTCTGTTTCATATCTTATATTAGCTGCTAGCAGTTATCTAACTGCAACTGTAAACATTTATGTCATCTCAAAATTTTAAATTTTTGTGAAAATTTGGGGTTTTGACAGAGAGAATCTGTCATTAAGGCATACAGATCTCAAGGTACTAAATATTGTTTCTAAGACTATTTCCCAATTAATAAGCTGATGTCGACGGGAAAAGTATCGTCGAAGGAGGGCCATGATGAGTCCCACATCGACGACACGAAACTCGGAACATAGTTCTGGAATTATGTGAACGTAGTAACCATATGACTGACTCAAGGATACTGACACAAAGATTGTGTAGACTGCAGAGGTAAAAAAATTTCAAATCCCCTTTGAACATCGGGCGGCACGACAAAAAGACTTGGCAGCATGATTGAATGAGATAGACACACAATGCGACAGTGGACAATGCATTCTTTTGAAAGACTCAAAGGATTGACATGACTCATGAAAGTGGATCGTCACGGAGATTAGCTGAATACCCAATTAACTGACATGATTGTGCAGACAAGTGCCATGTTCAAAGGTAACGACAAACAATTGCCATTATTTGCAAAATGATTCCCTTCCCATTTCCCCCATCATGATTGATGAGTGCCTCTTTTCGGTTTTATGAGTTCAAAGAGGGTAACAAACACTCGATATAGCTTGTCGAAAGACAAGTCTAGACTCATATATTTTATGAACCTAAGAGAGGAGGGGTTTGTTCCCAAAACAAGTCTCTCAATGTTTGATTTAACGAGTCCACTGAAAGAAAACTCGGTATCATTCATGTTTAGAGATTCTGAACAAATACAAAAGAAGACTCCAAAGGGGTTCTTTTTTGTATGATTTAGTCCCTGAGGCCTGAAAAAGTGTAAAATCATACCTTAGAGAACTCTTCCAGTCATGATTGGCTGGAGTGTTCCTTTTTTTTAAATAGTCCTATCCGAACCGAAAAAGAGATAACTTACCATCGGATGGACTACTCTTCAAATACTTTAACGAGCGTGAAGAAGACAAGATCGCTCGACGATATTTTCATATTTAGGGAGCCTGAAAAGAGTTTAAAGAGAACTTCATGAGGTTTCTTTACACAATGTTATATTTTACGAGCCTAGAAAGAGTCGAAAACATACTCGACGACCTTTTCGTATTTAAGGAGCCTGAAAAAGAGGTGAAAAGAGGACTCCATGACGCTTCTTTACACAATGTTTATTTTTACGAGCCTCGAAAGAAACTTGAAATGGACTCGGACCTTTGATACTAGATTTTAACGAGCATGACAAAGTGTTGTAATAAACGCTCAACGACCTTTTTTGTTTTGTAAAAGTGCGAAAAAGCCATAAACAAAATTTTAAAGCTTCTTCCTAAAGTTCTCTTATCCTACAAATGACTCAAAAACAAGTGTTAAATGCATTTAAGACCAGCATTAAGGGATTGTGACAGATAAACTTTGACTAAAATATGATTTTATATCAAAACTATAGTAAGTCGGACCCAAAAATGCCTATATAAGTCAAGTAAATAGTAAAAAATCAAATCATTTCACTATTTCCCTCTAGCAGAGAGCACTTGGAGCATTTTCTTAGCCAGATCTTCCACCGCTGATACCGGGAGTTCCCACCGCCCATTTTCAGCATCGTCAGTTGCAAGTAACAGTTAAGACCCTTATCTTTCATTTCATAGCATTTATTTTGAGATTTGGTGGGGTTTTGGGCCTATATGGCAAGCCCTAAAACTGAAAATGCGGGCACCGTGGCTACCCCTTGCGGGATACGCGGTACCACCCAAGAACTGTGCCAATAACATAGTGGACAGGTGGTGCCACCACCTGTCTCCAACGGTGCATAGGCGGTGCCAACCGTGGATAACTTAAAATAATAGTATGGGCAATATAACTTCATTCTTTTGATTTTCAATGATTTAAGGATGATTCTAATGCATACCATTATTGTTTTTGGCAGGTCTAGGTTGCTCAAAACATGGTGATATGGAAAGAAAGAACACATGACATGAGGATGCTGCTGCTGAGATAAATGTGGGTTGTATTGCTGCACTACGAGACTGTTGGATCCTGAAGTTCTTCCGGACCCCAAGCATGGTGTCGCATGAACGGTTACTAGAACACATACTACAAATGTGGAATCCAGAGTAGCAGTATTTCAAGGTGGGGGCCCATATACTTATAGTGGAGGTAGAGGATATCTACTTCCTGAATGGTCTCTCGAGACGGAGTGCCTCTATCTCACTGATAGGTTCTCGTGGCGAGGACATTACTACCAGAGAGCTTATAGATCGACACTGTGCACCAGGGATAGGTACATCGGGGAAGAAGATCCCCATCAAGGCAGTGACAAATGGGGCTCTACGGACTGTTCTATTTACCATGTAGAGGGTGGCTGGGAGTCAGGGTGTGCACCAGGATTCCACGGCACACATGATGTATGCCATAGAGGCCATGGCACCCACGATGTTCAACTGGGTGGAAGCCATGCTTCCAATCTTCAAGGATCAGCTGACCAAGTGTCGGCAGGGAGAGCTAAAGTAGTTTGGCTTTGGTTCCATTTTAGCCTACTTCTTCTTCGAGCGGGTTCCACAAATGAGACCTCAGGTGGTCTTTTGGAGTGTGAGAGCACGTGACCCCCGTATGCTGAGGTGGGTCCAGGTCATGGCTCGCACAGGAGCGGGTAGGGGAAGGGTGAAGTTCGGTGATCCATTCTTCAGATGGCTATGAGATCAAATCCTCATGATTGAGGATTATGCTTACGCAGGCACGGACTTCACCGAAGATCCTAACCTACCACTCCCACCTGGCGGACAGTGGGGTGACATTGGTGAGAATCAAGAAACCCTAAAATGGATTAAATGTTTTTATGTTTTTCAAAGTTTTATATTTTTTATGTTAAGTGACGAGACTTGTATATTCTCATGTAGATGTTGGAGCAACGAGACCTGGAGGAGCATCTCCGTTGGATAGGAAAGCTGGAGCTTGCTTCGTACCATAGGGTGATGATATCACCGAGGAGCTGGAGGAGAACCTAGAGAGGTTGACTCTGGATATCCCATATGTTGACATAGATGACCTCCCGATGATATATCAGAGATCCACAGTGGGAGTACCAGGTCGATTCAGTAGGCTACTACATAGAGTAGCTCGAGCAGTGATGTGCATCACGAGCACCACTAGTGTATGAGATATGTACTGAAAGCTGACAGCTTCAGGATTTTGTATGATGATTTTGCTTGAAAGCCTACGTGCTTTATATGAGGTCTCGGGACCTATTTTTTGTAACATTTTTTATATATATATATATATATATATATATATATATATATACAGACTTTTACATGATGTTTATACATTTCAAATGGATGAATGCATTTTCTATGAGTTCTATGTGTCTTTAAATGTTTATTTACAATGTACCATGTTTGATTAACATTATGAATGGGAAATATGCCAATCTAGGATGTAATTAGCCAATGAGTCAGCAACTACATTATGTTCCCTAGGGATATGCCTATAAGTAATGGTTTCAAATGATCTTTCTAGCAAACGTACCCTCCTTAATAGACGAAGGAGCATCGGGTTCCTAATGGTGTAAACATGGTTTAAATTACAAACCACGAGCTATGAGTCCATCAAGACTCCTAGATCACGAACATATTGGGAGGCAGCTTCAATCAGAAAACTGATGACTGCTTCATACTTGGCGATGTTATTAGTAGCGATACCTTTGCAAACCACTCCTAAACTAACCAAATCTTCAGCTGGGGAATAGAGGACCCAAGCAGCCGAGGCGAGATTCAAGGTGTGGCGGCAAGCACCATCAACGAAGCCATAGAAAGCCATCTGCATGACCAAAACATGGTATAAACAGATGTGGACACTAAAAATCAAAACCATCTTGAAAATACTAAAAGCACACTGAAAGTCAATCAATATACATATATACTAGATACTATCCAAAAAAACTAGGCATAGTACCTTTTCAGGTACAACCCATTGCGAGGTTGCCCCAAAGGGATTCCATCATAATCAACGAGCTCGTAAGCTCCTTTCTCTAACACCTTAGAAATAATGAAATGTCCATACCACATGGACTCAACTTACACTTCCCTAGTTTGTCATATCTCTGGTCATAAGTCAAGACTAGGTCACCCTCGTTAAAGACACGAGGTTGGACAAATTTATCATGCTGTGCCTTGACATGTTTCTTATGTGCCTCATTAGCTAAGGCAGCATCTCTACAAGTCTCATCAAGGTTACTCAAGTACAAAAATCTTTCTTCCTATGTGGAAGAGTCTGGGAGAAGTTTGACGGCAAGTTGTAAAGATGGAATCTGACATTGGATCGACAAGACGGCTTCGAGTCCATAGACAAGCTGGAATGGCGTGAAACTAGTAGTTGTTTTCACAGAAGTCCGATAAGCCTAAAGAGCAGAGAAAAGAATGTGGTGCCGGTTGGATTTATGGTCTCCAACTATTCGATGAAGCATAGTTTTCAAAACTTTGTTAATGGCCTCTACTTGACCATTAGCTTGCAGATAATATGGTGTAGAGTTTTCATGATGAAACCCTAGCTTGGCACTCAGTTCCTCCATCATTTGATTACGTAAATGGGATCCGTTATCAGTAACGATGGACTATGGAACTCCAAATCTAGCTATAATATGATTGAACAAGAAGAGAGCGGTAGTCTTACCATATTCTGCATATGTAGGCATGGCCTCAACCCATTTTGTGAAATAATCAATGGCTACGATGATGTAACCACGCCCCTTGGCTGAGGTAGGCTTACAATGCATGAATTCAATCCCGCATTTGGAAAATTGGCCAACGAAAATGACGAGGTGTAGCGAAGCAGGATGGGTGCGCTTTTTAGGATAAAAATGTTGATAAGGTGGGCATTTCTTAACAGCCTCATGACAGTATTTGAATACAGAAGGCCAGAAATAGCTAGCACGAAGGATTTTCTAGGCTATAGCCATCCCAGATAAATGACCGCTACATGCTCCAGAGTGGCAATCATTCAACACATGTTCATCCTTCTGATGGGTGAGGCATCACCGGAGAATAGAGTCAATCCCACGTCTATACAAAGTATCATTCAAGATGAGATAGTATTTCGCATGGTGACGGATACGGTGACAATCATCGCGAGATAAATGCGGCTAAAAACACTGTGTCTGGAGATAAATCACCAAATCTCCATACCAAGGATTGTAGTGCTAATCAGGAACAAGAATTCATCCGAAAATGGATCACTGGGCTCAGATTCTATTGTAGCACAGGTAAGATCACACATCAGCTCTGTAAAAATCAAGGATTTCTTTGATGTGGCCTTGGCAAACTCCAGATCAAACTCTTGAAGGATGATGATCCAACGGGAGTACTTTCCCCCGAGTACCTAACGAGTTAGTATGTAGTACATCGGGTTCTGGTCTGCCAATACGGTGGTAGTGCGAAGCAGAATGTAATGACGAAAATTTTGTACAGCAATGACCATAGCCAATGCTAACTTCTCCACACATGAATAACGAGTTTCAGAATCCATAAGATTCTTACTGGCGTAATAAATCACATGTTCCTGACCGTGGAGATTGTCCTATCCTAAAACCATGGTGATGGTAGTAGCAGAGGCAGCAATATACAAGAGAAAGTCCTTTGAATAATCCGGGGGGTGTATCATGGGTGAATGAGTCAAAGCGTGCTTAAGATTATCAAAGGCGCATTGGGCCTGGTCATCCCAGAAGAATGGCGTGTTCTTCTTGAGGAGACGCATATAACCGTGCATTTTCTCTGTGAAATTTCACACAAAACGATGGAGAAAGTTTTCCTTCCCCTGCAAACTTTGGAGTTCAATGAGGTTGGTTGGGGCTTGTAGATTAAGAATAGTGGCAATATTCAAAGGATTGATCTGGATGCCATCTTTGGATACCACAACGCCTAGCAGATGTCCCGTCTCAACGCAAAAAACACATTTATGCGGATTGAGCCATATATTATAATGACGACATCTCAGGAATATGTCTCTAAGATGACCAGGGTGGTCCTCCTGTCACTGTGAATGAGAAGGGAGGTCGTCAAGGTACAGTTCAACAATATGTTTAATATTGTGAAACGTATAGGACATTGCACGCTGGAATGTGGCTCCAGCATTTTTCAATCCAAAAGGTAACTTCTTATATGCAAAGGTTCCCCATGGGAAAATGAATGTCATCTTATGCTAATCGGAGGGTAATATCTCAATCTGATTATAGCTAGAGAAGCCATCCATAAATGAAAAAATGACACTTCCATCATCGTTGTCGATAATCTGATCGATATGCGGGGTAGGAAAGTTGTCCTTGGGACAAGCTTTATTTAAATCCCAAAATTCAATGCAGACTCTAATGGTGACCTGCTTTTTATTGACAGGGACAACGTTTGATACCCATTCCGTCAAAGGTATAGGATAAATAAACCCAGCTTTCATAAGTTTTTCAATTTCAGCTTTAATAGCTGTGGCCTTCCAAGGATGGACTTGCCTAAGTTTCTGCCTGACAGGTTTAGCCATGGGACAAGTTTTAATCTTGTGGACCACAATGGAAGGGTCAATCCCCGACATCTCTTCATAAGACCAGGCAAAAATATCACGGAATTCCTTAAAAAGTGCCTTGTATGCTTCAAATTCATCTGCCGAGCAGTTCTTCCCAACACGATCATGCTCGATAACATCAGGCTTGGCTGATATGTCAATCGGGTTTGTCTGAGTAATGTTGCAAAGGTTTCCTTCAGAATCTGTATCTTGCAACAATATAGGACTTTGCGGAACGTTGACAATATCAGTAGGAAACAAGGATGCAAAATCAGGGCTAACCGAACTGGTGTTGGGGAGGAACATGAATCTACGATGGTGATCCTCCCAAATGGGATCATCCGTATTCATGATCTCTATAATGGACTCATCGGAAGGAAAAGTCTCAGAGAGATAGTCTAGAACCAGAAGACAAGGTTCTAACCAATACGGTAAATGGTATGGGTCCGAAGCCACTAGATGAAGGTCATCAGTGTGATCATCGAAAAAGGTTTGAATGGTGTCATACATAGCTTCGTGTGGACTAAACGAGGTGGACTCAACAAAAAATTTTCCCTTAGGTTCATAATCAAATGAGGCGATCATATGGACTATCACGATATCCATGCTAAGCAGAGTGGATGGAAAAATCCCCATAAGGGATGAATCCTTCAACATGCCTACCCCAATCGACTGGTAAGGAGGAGGGGACTAGCCTAACATGGGGATGTTATTATCCATGGAGGAAGTAAAATTCGATGTATAGAAATCAAGCTGATCAATAGTAACAATTCTCCCCAGATGCAAGAATTGGACTGTTCGAAACACTGTTGAGGCAATAGCAGTCATGGCATAGAACCAATTCCTTCCTAGAAGGAGGTTGTAATCTAAAGGGGCATCTACCACTTCTACTTGGATGGAAACAGTTTTGCCCCCCATCTCGATCGCTAGGGCTGATATGAGACCATGGGGTTGGAAACCCCATTCGTCAAAGGCTTTAAGGGTCGTAGGTGATGGGACAAGCTCGAGAGAGCCAAGATATTTCCAACAAGTCAGAGATAACACCGAGGTCGAAGCTCCTTTATCTAGTACCGTTTGAAATACTTTCTTTCCCACTACTTTTGTAATGATCTGAAAAGCAAGTTTATGCGGTAATCTAGGTTTGTAGTTCTCAACATTGAAATGAATCAAGTTAGTGTTATCCAGGTCTAAAGCTCCTAATTTAGTCAACAAGTTCTTGCTCTGTGTGGGGCAACTTTGGAGCACTTCTAGGGTAGACATCGCACAAGGTGCCTGAGCGAGATCTTCAACTACATTATAAAATTGAGCAGCTCGGGCATTGGGATAGATAAGGGGACAAAATCATGTCGAGATTAGGCTTCTCGATAGATAAGGGGACAGTAGACGAGGATTCCAGAGAACTAGTAGAGGGAACTTTCCCCGAAGAAGATTGATCTTCTTTCTTATCTACGGGTTTATCATAATTCCAATTTCGAGTTTGCAGATGGATGGTATCTGAGGACATCATACAAATTTCCTCTGACGAACTAGAGTTACCTTGATTAGACATATGGCCTATCAGTTGTTTTTGAGAGGGAAAAGGATCCGTAAGTACTGCAGGTGCGAGATTGGACTTCAAAAACTAGGAGATTTCGTCCCGACGAGGACACTCCTTTGAAAAGTGGTCACCACTACATAGCAGACAGGGATATTTTTCCTTCCTTTTCCCTTTTTCGTTATCACTGTTGGTTGGTTGTGGAGTCTCCTGTTGGTTTCCAGGTATTTTATTTCTATTTTTACCTTTCTTTTTATTACCCAAGGTTTGAGTACTTTGAATAGAATTGACCTCGACGGAAACCTTAGGAGTTGAAGGAGTAGGGGTGGTCATTTGGTTTTGCTTGGCAGGTTTCGGTGTGGACGGGGACTGGATTGAACCAACAATCCCATCAATAGGTACTTCTGCTGGTGTCTTGGCAGGATCAGTGCTAGGGCAAGGAGCTTGAGGAATGATTTCATAAAGAGTTCCAGACTGGGAATAGACCAAGTCTAGGTACTGAGCCCGACTAATTACCTGCTCTTCGGTAATGGCACCGCCCATAGCCACATCTTGAGCAATAGGAGGCAACAAGGATTTAGTGAACCAATTAGCTAGTAACTGATCCAGAATAGGGGCCTTAATAAGCCTTCTCTGCCTTCTCCACTCATGAATGTGATCGAAAATGTGGGTGGAGGTGTTCTGCCGTAGAGAAGTTAAAAGATCGGTGCTCGTTTCATAAGGAATAGGGAGCTGAAAGTGTGTAAGAAACACGGTTTCCAATGAGCCAAAATCCACAAACAAATGTTGTGGGAGTTCAATGTACCACTTCGCGGCCGTACTGGTCAAAGTTCGCTGAAAGAGTCGTAACCGAACGGAGTCATCCATGAGGTAGTTCGAAGAAAACCATAAATGGAATGTCATAACATGGTTCTTTGGATTGTCTCCCTGCTTCCCATTGAATTTTGGAATGTCCGATGGTAACTTTACCATAATGGGAGGCCACGAGGGATTATGTCGAATGGGATCATTGATCAACTTGGACAAATCAAGTAAGTCCAAAGTTGCTAGGAAAGGTAACTGTCGGTTGGGCTACACATACTGGTAATATTGATATGGCATATAATTACCATTAGGACCATAAGTAGACTGATAAACAGGTTGCTGTGATGAAGAACTACCAGAAGATTCACCCACAGGAGGTTGATTTCCAGGATTAGAACCGCTAGGACCACTAGGGCCACCGGGACCACTAGGACCACCGGGACCACCGGGACCACCAGGAGGTGGACCACCAGACCCTCCGAAGCCCCCAGGATGTGGTAAACCTCCAAAGCCACCGAAACCACTAGGAGGAGGGCCATCAAACCCTCCTGGGCCAGAAGGAGGAAAGTTGTCGGATCCTTTGGGACCATTAGGTCCCCTAAGGGGAGGACCTCCATAAGGCGGTCCTCCAGCACCTCCTGCAGTATGTATAGGTATCCCCCCCATAACTGGCATGTAAGACCAGTTGGGTTACCCCCATGGTGTAAAAGTGTTACTAGGGTATGGAATTCCAACATAAGGCATTCCTGTAGGATTGGGTGGATGATTACCTACAGGTATTTGATAACCATAACCTCCAGAAGACTGAACGATTACAGGTTGTGCCCCCAATGGATAACCTGAATTGGATGGGGGATTAACCACATTAGTATGGGTGGGAGGGACATAAACTATAGATAGTTCTATGTTAGAGGTATGCCCTTGATTAGGTACAATTTCGATATCAGATAACGTAGGTTGTGTCGGGGGTTGCCCCCCGGCACTAGAAGGTACTGACGAAACAGGAATTGAAGGTTGGGCCCCAGGTGTAGAAGACCTTGGAGGATTAGGAACAAACATAACATGAGAGGTGATAGGGGTGGTAATCTAACCTGGGTTGTGGGTTGTTATTAGACAATCTATAATTGGTTCAATGGGTCCCATAGAATCGGCTAGTGAACGATATCCCACAGGAAGAGATGTGGAACGTGCTGGTGTCAATCCTAATAGGTCATCAAACTGCTTGTCAATATCCTATGCACGGAGAATGGCAGCACGGTATTGCCTACGTTCTTCTTCATCTTTAGAAGAGTTTACACGGGTGCCAAATGAGGCAATGGCCTATCCTATAGGTGTCTCCCAAAACGGAGCATTGGGACCAAAATCCATATAGGTTGTATCATCAACATGACCTTCCGTGGGAGAATGGAACGATGTATTTCCCTGAGAAGGTTGTTGGACCAAGGGAGGCGAGTGTGAAGAATATGGTACTCCACTTTCTGTAACCACATTGTCTCCCACCTGGGAGGTGGTAGCAACTCCTTGGTCGATAGCTTCCATTGGATTTTGTCCTAAACCAGGAATAAAATTAGGTGGCAAGCCTCGTACTCTTTTGAACTGTCTTAACTCAGCCAGTTTGTACAGTTCCTATCTAACCTAGGGTCTAAAAATCTAGAAAACACACCAAAAAACTTCCCTACACACGCTATAGGTCAAAACAAGCAGACTTAAAATGATGGGAGGAGTTCAAAAAGTTAGGTCTCTCACCAAGACTGTCAAGAAGGTGCCACTCGCGATATACCTCGAGGGTACATGCATAGTAATCTCCCTGAATTTTTTTTTCGGTGTATGGCTCCAAACAAGACGACCAAAGGGATTTTCTCAAATAGATAAGGTATCCTAGTGGGGTCTCCCGATATACTCAAGGTACGTGGGAGCTCGAATTGGTAGTAGTGTTGTCTAATGCATAACCGTACACAAGGGGCCTTCCGATATACAATCGAGTACGTGAATTACCTTTCTATATACCTCAAAGGTACGTGAAAGGCTGTTTGATATATCGACGATACATGGAGGAACCGTGCGAGTCCCAGAATGTAATGCTGACAAATAATGACAGCTCCTATGCTTAACGATGCCCGAACAAGTCTCTAACCTATCACTCAAGTTACTACATGAATTTTAACCTACAACTACCGTTAATTTTAAGTTGTACGGTTAGGTGAATGCATGATGTTTTGACAGAAAAGTAAAACCATGCAATATGCTTGTGCAAAATGTTCACTTTACCATTCAGTATGCCTACTTACGAGAGGGAAAGAGGGTGTTTTCTTTTTGTTTCAAAACCAACAATACTTCCAAACAACAGTCATGAACATAAAAAACAAAGACAAGGAATAAATTTTCCAAACTGATTTCTTCTTTCTAAAAGAAAATGAGAAGGGGAAGAATCTCTCTTCCTAAAAGGAAAACAAGAAGCACACCTATATGCAAATGCACTCTATTTTTTCAATTTTCTCAAAACATAAGCAAATCTAACTTAAAACTACCATTTTTTTATTTTGATCAAGATAGTTCTAAATGCATGAGAGACGAAAGATCATGAAGGTCCTAAAAGCTTGTAAATCCAATCAGAAAACCAATGTCCAACGCTCAATGATAATATCCTAGTCTCAGTCAAAATTTTTCATTTTTTAAAGGAAGGAAAAAGAAGTTTACTATACAAATAAGAAATGAAACCTAGAAGCTAGTCTAGTGTTCTTCTTTTAGTCTATGCAACATAAACGAAAAGAGATTTTACTAACACCCTAAGCCTTTCAGAAAACAAGAAATCCTTTCGTAAACACAACCAACAAGCATAGAAGCGGATGAACAATCAAAAGACCTAATCAAACTTTTGAAATTCCACTCAAATCAATCTTAAACCATAAAATTATTAAGCCACAAACATCAGATTCAGTAACACAAGTCTGATAAGCAGAACTGAAAGCAAAAAAATCCAAATTTTTGCAAAGAAAAATGAGGAAAAAAGGCTTTGGAATGATGCCTACCTGGCACCGCGCTTCTCAGGTGTTGACAGAGCGTTTCCTACACAGCACCGCTTCTCGCCAATAGGTTACATGTGGTGGCACTGCGTACTGCCCACTTTGTTCAGGCGGTGGCACCGCTTCTCATACACAGCATAGGCGTGGTTCCTTGTAGATGACCAAAACACAAGAAGAACGATGGATCAAGTTAGAAAAAGACTAGATCAGGGAAAATACTGTTGAATTGAGTATGAAAACAGAGCATAAAAGGTTGAAATAAATCAGATCTAAACAGATCTGGAAGTTTCAAACCCAAATGAAGCAAGTCAGACAGTAGATCTGGCTGAAGAAGAAGGAGCCTGGATTCGGACAAGAGTTGCAAACTGAGGAAGATCAGAACAACTGATATAATTAGTCCCCAGTGGAGTCACCAGATTTGTTAGCTGGAATATTTCACCTCCTGCAGACAACAAGGTGTTCCACTGGTCTGAATGGTTCAGATCCAGAACAAATAGAGGATAGAGGTTGAAGACTCTCCCTAGACGATGTAGATACCTGGAATGTAATGCTTCGATCGTTACCCTGTGTACCTGCAATAAGCTTCAACACACAAACATATCGAAACCACCAGAATATAATCTACTAATCTATGTTAGTGACTAAGGAATCTAACAACATACATGTGAAATCATATAACAACAATATATGTGGGACATAAATCAACTTGCATTAAAGAAATATGAAGAAGTTTACAACCAAGCCTTAGTGTTGACATGCATCTCCATGAAACCAAGCATTCTCATCCCCAAAAGCTCCGACTCTAACTCTTTATACTCTCCCAAATGATCTTGGGCCAAGTGATCAATCCAACAGAATAACAATACCTTAAGAGTTCTCCCCCTCAACCATGGCCATAAGCTTGTATTTATAAGGCTTAATGGATAGGGTAGGTTGAGAGATTAATGGGTGAGGTGGACTCTAAGATCCTAGGATGAGGAATCTCGAGCTCAACTAACCCACAACAGTAGGGATAAGGGAGGACACGAGGCTTATCATCTAGAAGCGTCGCGAAACTTCTATTTTTCCCTTTTTACCCAGGGTACCGTGTTTCTTCTTCAATGACAGAGCGGTTCTAGTAATAACCGCTTATGGACCAAGGGCCATAAGCGGTGGCACCGCTTGTGGGAAACAGGGGATGGGTGGTGTGAACAAGGGTACCGCTTATGGATAAAGGGGAAAGCGCAGTGTTGGGAATTTTCATAGAAGATTGATGATAACCATGAGTTTCCACTCCAAGAGCTGGGATTCAGGGCAAGTAGGCATGTCAAAGTTCTTATCACATGATGGTGACAGGATTTTGGTATAACACCCCTCTTTTCTCCCTAGTGGATAAACATAGTCCCTCATTTTAGTTTCCTCCATAGCCATATCTAGACTTCTATTTGCATTATAAATATTTACATTGTTTTTACAGTTTGCCAAGGTTGACTAGCACATGTCTAAAAAATATAAAATACTTGCATTTATAAGCCAAGCATTCACTAGTGGGGCTTTGGACTTGAGATACACACTAGGAATCATACATTGCATATTTACAGTATTCACATAATTAATCCAATACATTTCATGGTAAAAATGAGGGTTATTATATAGACTATGGTTGATGTTCTCTTGTTTTTGTAGTGTAGATTTTTGTTTAATGAGTAATCTGTTTAATTTATAGGGATTTGAAACCTAAAGCTTGGTTTCCAATCCATGATATTATCCCATATCAAGTAAAAGGTGAGAAGCATGAAAACTTTATAATGCAAGATGTGTCATTAATGGAGACTAAATTCATTTTTATGATTGATATATCTTCTTAGTTGTTGATGACCATTGCCAAGAATTAATCCACCCATAGTGAATATTTAATCTTCCGAGTTTCTTTAACATTGAACATATATCGAAAGAATGATTATGCTTCCCACAATGCTAACAGTGATGGATATCAAAACGCTAATCCTCCATATGTCCAATTCCTTTTTATCATTGATATATCTTCTTAGTTGTTGATGACCATTGACAAGAATTAATCCACCCATAGTGAATCTTTAATCTTGTGAGTTTCTTTAGCATTGAACATATATCAAAAGAATTATTATTCTTCCTGCAATGCTAACAAAGATGGAGATAAAAAAACTAATCCTCCATATGACCAATGCGATGGAAATGTTGGTATTAATACTGAACACAAGTGAAGGTGAATCTTCTTGATGGAATTGAAAACTTTTAAATTGGATTGGTATGGAGTAAACATGAATATGAAACATAACTTCCTTATCATATCTAATTCAAGAATGCTCAATATATGAGATAGCATTGCCTTATGTTTTCATGTCCTTTATACTCAATTATATATTGTGTCAACTACTAAATTTGATCTGCTTAGTACATTATTCTGCTATACAGAAGAAACATGACTTATTCATCATGAGTACCTCATTTTATTCCTAAATTTGTTATTTCTTCCATCCTTCCATCCAAAATCTAAGTTTTCTGATATACTAGAAGAAATGCCTCATGGTTTTATAATACTATAAGTATCCTTGGTTTCATTGGTCCTAGTGAATGTATGCAACAAATAAGAGAGATACAACATGTTTATAATCCTTAAACATAAGTATTAAAAATCATACAAAGTTTTATTGAGGTTCCTTGTCATAGTTCCATAGCTAGGAACATCTCAATGACTAATAAAATGATTAATGGAGGCTGATGTTGCACTCATTCATGGTATATGATTCAGATTATTCATGTGCACTCTAGTGTTCTTGATCTTATTTGGCACTTGGAACATCTAATATTTCCTATGCATGGAGCACCATTGTATCTTGCTCGCTTGTCATGACTTGATGATATGGATGGTATGTTTTCCTTTAAAGGCCTATCTTAGTGGATCACTCTAGATCAACACACATGGGTTGTACTTGAGGCCCCTTTATTGATTATTTTCTATAGAGAACCTTCCTTTATAACATTTATTTGATTATGTGGATACATTTCTCTTGTCTAACATTTTTTCTCTTTATCATGTGGATGGCTTCATAACGTTACTGGTTATAATCTTTGGTTGAGTTATCCATGAGCTATCATTGATTTTAGGGGTTTAATCTTAAGATGTTGGTTTGTGTAGTAACACACCCTAAAGAAGATGTAACACACATTTTCCCCTTTGAGTGGACTTAGTTTACTTATGAAGTACCTTTAAATAAAGGGGGAAATAAGACATTCCAAAATAAATCGAAATAGTAACTTTTTAAAGTTATATCAATTGTACTTCAATTGAGTGATTATTAATTTTAAAATGTAGTTGGAAAACAAGTGAATTAATAAATGCACAAACTTAATTTTATTATCAAAATTTTCATCAACTACTTGAATTATAATTTTATGGAGAAGTTAAAGTTTCACCTAATTGATGGAAACTTTGCCCTTAAGAGTTTTGCCCTTTCAAAGTGAACGAAAAAATGTACCCTAAAGTAGATATCACATACATTTTTTTTGGTAAGCTAGGGAAAAAATTGTATTATTATAGAAGAAAAAGATACATTTTCTTAGCTATATGGTCTACCATTGGGTATACCAAACCAACCACAAAATAATTGTTTGTCATCATATTTCCACATAGTTCTTGAATTGAAAATATTTACAAATTATCTAAGATAAATATTGAAATTACTATCATGCTTTTTGAGATAACTAAGATTTATTAACAAATAATCCAAGACATCTTATAAAAGTATTACTAAGATTATTAACAAATCATCCAAGAAATCTGATAAAAGTATTGACTAAACTAACATATTGTATGTTCCAAAGTAAAGAAATAACATAATATATAGCTAAAAATCTATTCATCGTATGAGATAGACACAATGAGAACCTCTGATGCTGACAAAGACAAAATGGTTGGGCCTATTACAACCCTCTTATTGAAAAACATCCACATTTCTTTGGCTAGAAGGTTGTGTTTGGTCCACAAATTGGTAAATTATTTGGCCTTCAGCTAAATTTGGGCCTCTACTCTTCGAATTTTACCCTACGTCTCATTAAGATGCAACAGGATTTCCTTCCTCTCCTCATTGTTGTCCATTAGGGATTTTCCCAACAAAGTCTTCATAATACCATAAAAGGGTGACAATGTTCTTGTACTTGGTATCACAAGTATTGGATGTGCTTGTGTCCAAAACATACTTCTCAATTTCAACCGACATCTTCTTTACTACTTTCAACACCTACTCATTCTAAACCTAGGTCTCCATTTCATGATTTCCTGTTGGGTTGAGGCTGCTATTACTCAACTGGATACCCCCTTTGCTTCCATTGTTTCCTATATAACCTAAGGCATGTGGGTTCTCTCTTACACATTATGTTCATTTATCATGTGCCTACCCTTCAACATACTACTAGTACTGAACTCAAGATGTTGAAAACATAGGGGATTGTAGAGTGCAAGGAGCCATGTATCACTGAGCAGAGTGATCGGGCTCATAAGGCATCTAAAACTACTATTGTCACCCTTAATTTTGTGAAGTTGGTTTGCAAGATACACGGGGACTTCACTTAGTGAACCTCTCACATAGCACGTGCAATCGTGGGATATTAAAGAATACCCGTAATTTCGAGAGATATTGACCCAAACTATTTTTGTTGAAACCCCCTCCCAATACTTAAAACCTACTCCCCACCCCTTTTATAGCTCAATCCTTATAAACCACCCTACCCAGCCCCACCTTAAACCCCTCATCCCCCCAAAACCTGCAATATATTGATTCGATTTTTGATGATTTTAAAACCCACAATATGAACTAACGTGATAGTATATTGGTCAACAAGTGAAGCCCCGGTGGCAAGATAACCCACCTTCTTTGCAGACTCTCAATGGTGAACATGATGAGTCACTATGGAAAATGAAGAAACAATAGGAACCTCGACCCAAAAATCACTGGCATAAACTTTAGCTTCAACCTTTATCATGCGCTAGTACTTCTCGTTGAGCCAATCCATCATATTTCAAGCGAGGGAGTAATCTCATTCATGGTGACTCAATCATGTTGTAGAACCTTCATTTCTTGGTTATCATTAGCCCGACCTTTCTCCCACTCAACCATCATTATCATATTGAAGTGGTTGTAGGGAACACATTCTTGAATGTATGTGGGTGTCCTCTACTCAACCACCTATCCCTCCCTGCCTATGATGTTGTATCGGTAGGGATGGCATAGCTAGACTCCTTGAGATACATTTGAAGCCGCGTTGCCACCCGATATGGGGTGTATATCACATACATTACTTTTATTAACTTTTTGCCTTGTAATGAGCTTAGTTTACTTAAAAAGTACCTTTAAATAAAGGGAAAAATAAGGTACCCAAATACAATGGAAAACTCTATTTTTTAAATATACAAATTTAAGATAATTAAATTTTATTGTTAAAGTTCTCTTCAAACTCTTTCTCTTTCTATACTCTCTCTTTCTATATTTTGGAGATTTTTTATTTTAATTTTAATGATAAGAACTTTTCCCTTAAGCATTTTTTTTTTCATTTTCAAAGTAAACCCAAAAATGCATTCAAAAGTAAATGTCACATACATTAATTTTATTAATTTTTTTCCCATTGGGTGGATGGGCTTAGTTTACCAGTAGCTTTAAATAAAGAAGAAAATAAGATATTCCAATATACCTAGAAAGAGTCTCTTCTCTTTTAGTTTACCCATGAAGTAGCTTTAAATAAAAGGGAAAAATAAGATATTCCAATGTACGTAGAATGAGTCTATTTTTTTTTAGAGGAAAAAATACCAGTATTTGATATTCATTAGAATCAAAAGACATATTATACATATATCAATTGTCTTGTCAGATAGAAACAAGAAGAGACCACTCAGCATATAGACATACAAGTCTATTTGTTGAGTTATATTGACTGCTTTTTCTTTTCAAAGTAAACACAAAAATGCATCCAAAAGTAGATGTCACATACTTTAATTTTTTTTTTCTCACTGGGCGGGCTTGGTTTACCCACAAAGGGGAGAATAAGATATTCTAATGTAGTTAGAAAGAGTCACTTTGTTGAGTTATATTGATTGTTTTTCTATTGAGTGAATATTATTTTAAAATTGTAGTTGGAAATAACTTTTTTAAGTTATATTGATTGCTTTTTTATTGAGCGATTATTATTTTAAAATTGTAGTTGGAAATAAAGTAGATTGATAGGTCAAAGTTTTTATTAATTATTGAAATTATAACTTTTAAAAAAAAGTTATAGTTTCACTCATCAAAACTATAATATTTTAATATTTTAAAGAAATTATAGTTTCCCTTAATTAAAAGAAGATTTGTTTCTAAACATTATACCCTTAAATGAATGTTTATTATTTTTCTATTAAATGATTATTATTTTAAAAATATAATGGGAAACAAAATAGATTAATTGTCAAAGTTTTCATAACTACTTGAACTACAATCTTTTGGGAAAATTATAGTTTTACTTACTAGAACTATAACCTTTTAGGAAAGTTATAGTTTCACCTAATTAACAGAAAATTTGTCTTTAAAACGTTTACCTTAAATTAAAGAAGTAAATATCATATATATTATCTTTATTATTTCAACCATTTAACTTGTAAACCGGGAACACCAATAAATTGCAAGTTAAGTACCATAAACAAGTTAGTATAAACCCATCTACATATAATTAACTTTAAACTTAATTTATTGAAAAAATATTTTAAATTAATGAAAAACTGAAATATTTCTAAATACATAAAAAAAGTCTATTTATTGAGATATATTTATTTTTCTAAACTGAGTGATTATTATTTAAAAAAAATGTAATTAGAAACAAAGCCATTTAAAAAATATATAAACTTAAGTTTATGTCAAAAAGTTTTGGAACTATAACTTTTTGGATGATAGTTTCTGGCCACGAGCTCAGGACTATTAAGCAGCACCTCTGTGTTGGTGTTGGTAGCATTAAGTAGCTCAACTTCTGCTTCCAAAGGGAGCAACGCGTGGATTATAGTTTCTCTTGGAGATTTTCCCATAAGGATTTTACTCTCTAAAAGTTAATGCAAAATGCATCTTATAATAGTTTGCACATACATTACTTCATTTAACTTTTTTTCATTTAACTTTTTTTCCTTTTGACGGGGCTTACTTTACCCAAAGTATATTTAAATAAAATAAAGAGAAAAAATATATTTTTAAGTATATTAGCAGAGCCACTTAACTTGTGGTTGGTGAATATCCATAGACCACAAGTTGAGTGTTACTAACAAGATAGACCATAAGTTGAGTGTTACTAACAAGTTAAGTGTTATGAACAAGTTATCTATTACTTATTCTCCATGCTTAATTGTAATCACTAGTTCGAAGTGTCTGTTATCCATGCATCATATACATGCTTAATTATAATCACTCGTTTGAACTACTTGTTATCCATGCATCAAGTATATATATATAATGTTTATTTTGAATTTTGAACGACTACTATAAAATTAAACTCTACATT
This sequence comes from Pseudotsuga menziesii, assembly GCA_001517045.1. Taxonomy (NCBI): domain Eukaryota; kingdom Viridiplantae; phylum Streptophyta; class Pinopsida; order Pinales; family Pinaceae; genus Pseudotsuga; species Pseudotsuga menziesii. Next base: position 91,424 of record LPNX010137359.1, read on the forward strand.
ACACTTTTCTCATCCTCATCCATAGATGAAAAACATAGGTCGTAGTCCACCGCAAATATCAAATAACTAGCACATCCACATAGTTTGTGGTTGGATCACGTCAATAAGGATCAAATGGTTGTGAGATAGTTATGGAATGGATTTTTTTTTTATTCCTCATATTCTTTAAACAGGTTCAACTATGAGTTATCCATGCCTACCTGTTATCATCGACATTCTTCGTGTTATCTATTTATCAACTCTAAGTTATTTTTTATGTTCTTTTTCTTTTTTATCTCACATTCTTCTAGTTATCTGCCATGAAGTGTTGGGTTTTTTTTTTCCTCAGAAAAAATTCTTAATTTTATTTCAAAGTAGAACAAAATTACATCTGCACATGTAAGAGGATCACTAGGATCCCTACATTGTCACATATTTGTTGTCGCATATTGTCAAAACCAAAAACAAATTACAAAACTGTAACTGTAAAAATTACAAAACTGTCCCAAAATATGGATATCACAACCCAAATCAATAGACAGGTCACAAAAATCTGAGATTAGACATACTGCCAAAAGCAAAGGCCACCGCCTCTGAAATGCCATCGCCGCCGCAGAGATCCCGAAGGAGCAAAACGGGTCGCCACGTAAGAGTATATCAACAGACACCATCACTGCCATATAAGGCAGGCGATCTTTCTCAGAAAAATCAAACATATCATGAAGGAGCATGAAGCCCACCAATCTTGAAAACCCCATCAAAAAAAAAAAACCCTCGGCAAAAACGTTGATGAAGCCCACAGGCACCGAAACCCTGAAGAATCTGCCACCGCCGCAAGAGCCGCACAATGCAAACTCGGGCAGGCGAGGAAACACCCCATCCCACGGCGAACTGTCTGGATGGTTGGAGCCTCCAATCTCTCAGCGGCACCCACGGACCGACCACGGCGAATTGTCTGGACCGACCATGACGAACTATCTGGATGGTTGGAGCCTCCAATCTCTCAGTGGCACCCACGGACCGACCACCGCCTTATGGCCAGCAATGTAAAACGCAGCTGCCACACAACCAATGGATCGACCGCCACCGATCCGCCGCCGTAAGGCCCAGAGATGCAGCCCACCTCCAGGGCAGTAGGCCCCGAAAGTATCGACCTCCAGCGCCGACTCAGAATCGTCGCCACAGGAGAGAAACGCCGCGCCAGGAAACCTGAAATGAAGGGGAAAACATAGACCGAAAACCTCCCATAGCTCACGCAGAGGAGAGCGGCTGGGTAAAAACCCTAGCCGCCCCCATCGAACTATACCAGAGTTTCTTGGAGCGATTTTCACCATGAAGTGTTGGTTCTCCATTCATCAGTTATCATTTATCCATGCATTGCTACCAGTTACACGTAGCTACTATTTATTTTTTATATTCCTTTTTTTTATAATTGTTTATTTCAAATTTTGAATGACTGCCATAGAATCAATCTCGACACTACACTTGTCTCATCCTCGGATGTAGATGAAAAAACATAGGTTGTAGTCCACCCCAAATCTCAAATAAAGACGGCTATCGACGTAAAAATGCCTATCGACATAAGTATGTTTGTAGAGTTATGCAATAAATTTTTAACTAGCAACAACCATATTAATAAAATTAATATGTTCGGAATAGGTCAACATGCATACATATTGACATACATTTTTGAAATGACTGGCACTAGCTATTACTGACCTATGATTTAATGTAAACATTTTTGGTGTCGATTAGATGACACAATTTTTTAAAATTTAAAATTGTCTTTTTCTTGTGTGAAAAAAATAATGACATATTGATAAAAAAAATCGCAAATAATTTCTCGATTACTTGTATTTGATAGTTAATCTAATATAACAACCACTTAATTTGTTGCACTGAAAGAAGCGAGGTGCTCTCCAACCTAGTATGGGGGAGATCATGTCATGTTAGTCACGTTAAGCGAGCCGACATATATATAAAATATTTTAAAAATTGAAAAATATAAATTACATATAGACTTAAAAAAAAATTAAACTAGCATAGACCCATTTTAAACCCGAATCTATCAAGTACCGAGAAGGATCCAAATGGTAAAAAAATGTACATCTAAAGAAACTGGATCCCTCTCGGTGCTTGATAGATCTGGGTTTAAAATGGATCTATGCTAGTAGTTTTTAAGCTCATAGTTGTATCATCATTGGAGTTAAGCTAATAGTTGTATCTAATAGTTAATTTAAAATCTAATATAAAGCTATTGTGGTCAATATAACAACTCCCAATTATCTTGACTCCTAGATTTCAAATGAAATTCAAGTAAGCCTTATGCACATTAACTTGACTCCGAATTGCCAGATGGAGTTCCACTGTCACATGAGTTGCACATTACCATGCCACAAAGTGCAATGATCATATGAGCTATTTTCATTTTTTTATAATTGTTAATTATGAATTTTAAACGACGCTTATAGAATCAATATGGAGAGTACACTTATCTCATTCTCGTCCATATATGAAAAAATATAGATGGTAGTCCACCCCAAAATTCTAAGATATATACGCCTATAAGCATAAAAATGCAGTTGAAAATGAAGTAAATTAATAAAAATATATATTTTATTTTATTATAAAAGTTTTTTATCAACTACTATAACTATATTTTTTTTTAAAGTTATAGATTCATTTAATTGATGGATATTGTGTATCCATGGAGTTTCAAATCAGTGACTTTATAGTTTTAAACGCTGCAGTCAAAATATTCTATTTTTTCAACTTTTTCCAAACATATTTTTCGAGTTCCTTTGAAAATCTTTAAAAAAAAATTAAAATCAAGTATATTAACTATAGAAATTACATAAGTTTAGCGTCATGAAAAAACCTAGAATAAATAAACTACTTAATGGGTTAAGTGATAGGTATTGTTAATCTAAGATTACAATTCATTAAAAAAAATCAAAACATTTAAATTTAAAAAATGAAATGAATCACAATGAAATTTACCAATTAAATAAAAACTTTGAGTTTGTCCATTTGTTATCTCCATTAATTAATTATATTATTCTTTAGTTTTCATAACTAAATAGTCAAAATGAATACGAATTCATTATGAAGATGCCATGCTATATATCTATTATTATTATTATAACTATATAACTTTTAAACATAGATATTATTGAGAATCCCCACCTATGGTGAGGTTGGCGGAGATATTATAAAAACATATCATTATTTTCTTTAATATTTTTCTTCATCTTCTAATGATATTAGAAAATACAATTTGTAATGCACCTGAAATTAATATTTTAATTTTAATTTTTATTATTTTTGACAGACAATAAAAAATAAACATTTGTAATGAATTATGTTAGAAAATAGGACCGTAAATTAATAACAGATATACAGTTAAATCATTAAACAAGATGTAAAACACATTAAACACATTACAAAGAGACATATATAACATGGTTCACCCAAATGATGGGCTACGTCCACACAGAAATTGCCAGACTTTTTTATTACAGTCCAGAAAGATGAAGGGATACAACATGCAACAATACCGTTGCACTTCCTCTTCATGCTCTCGCAGTCTCTCTCACACAATCACAGAGATTGTTTACAATGCTACAATACAATACAATACCATACACAACTGTGTTACAATGCTTTCTTTTATAGGGGAAATACCATGGGAACAATACTACGGTTAACCCAATACCATGGGTCCGCAAAACTGTTAGCCAACAAACATCCCAAAAAAAATTCTCGGGGGCAAACCCCCAAGCGGGGGAACGAGTGTACAGTACACCTGGAGTACAAACACAACTAAATAATATCTCTGGATCTAGAAGATCAGGTTCCACAAACCAACAATATCCCACTTGGAGACTGATCACAGCAACTCCACTACTGTTGTACTTGTTGGACTATGCTCTGGACCTTGGACTTGGCAAATTTCTTATTTTCACCTTCATGCTTGAAGGATAACAAAAACCGAGCAGGAACTCAATTTCTCTCTAGTTACTCCCTTTGTCAACATGTCTGCACATTTCTGGCTAGTATGTATCTTTTGCTAGTTTTTACAGTTCTTCATCTAGAACAGATCTTCTGAAGTGGTACTTGAGTTGTATATACTTAGTCTTCGAATGAAAGGATGAGTTCTTTGCAAGATGAATAGCACTCTGGCTGTCACTGTACAACCTGCTGTTCTCCTGCTTCTTACCCAATTCCTCCATGAACCTCTGCAACCAAATCATCTCCTTACTAGACTCCATAGCAGCAACATACTCTGCTTTCGTTGTTGAAATTGTAACAACTTGTTGCATTTTTTAAATCCAACTTATTGTTGTTCCACCCACAGTAAACACATACCCTGTGGTGCTCCTCCCGCCGTTTTTATCACCAGCCATATTTGCATCAACATATCCCTGTAGAATAGTGTCTGAACCTCCAAAACATAATGCATGAGAAGTCACTACCTCTCAAATACCTGAGAATCCACTGTACTACTTTCCAATGCTCTTTACCTGGATTATTCATATACATGCTCACAACTCCCACTGCATGTGCAATATCTGGTCTTGTGTAGACCATGGCATACATCAAGCTTCCAGCTGCTGATGAATAGGGAATCCTGGACATGTATCTATCTCTTCCCGTGTCTCTGGACACATCTCCTTACTTAGTTTGAAATGGTTGGCTAAAAGTGTACCGACTAGTTTTGCATTCTGCATTTTAAACCTTTGCAACACCTTTTCTATGTACTCACCTTGAGACAATGTCAATTTGCGATCTTTCCTGTCTCTTGTTATTCTCATACCAAGGATTTTCTTTGCAGCACCCAAATCCTTCATCGCAAATGATTTAGCTAGTTTTCTTTTGAGCACATTTATATCCTGCATGTTAGACCCTGCAATAAGCATGTCATCCACATACAATAACAAGATAATATATCTTATGTTATCTAGCCTCTTGAAATAAACACAGTGGTCAAAATGACATCTATCATAACCTTGTTCTGTCATAAACTTATCAAATTTTAAGTACCATTGCCTTGGATCTTACTTCAGGCCATACAAGCTCTTCTTCAACCTGCAAACAAAATTCCCCTCCCCTTTGACCTCATACCCCTGTGGCTGCTGCATATAAATCTCTTCCTCCAAATCCCCATGGAGAAAGGCTTTTTTTACATCTAATTGTTTAAGATGCAAATCTTCTACTGCCACTAGACTTAAAATAGTTCTAATTGAAGTCATTTTAACAACAGGAGAAAATATTTCATCAAAGTCTATATATTTCTTTTGTGCAAACCCCTTTACAACAAGTCTAGCCTTGTACTGCTTCTTTCCTCCATCTTCTTTCTTCAACCTGTAAACCCATTTATTCTACAATTCCCTTTTTCTGCAGGCAACTAAACCAAATCCCAAGTCAGGTTTCTTACCAATGAGACAATCTTCTCATTCATGCTTGCTGTCACTTCTTTCTAGTTTCTACTTGCATTGCCTCTTCATAACATTCAGGTTCACTAGAATCAGTCATCAATAAATAATACAGTGAAGGAGAGAATCATTCAGGGGGTCTACTTAACCTGGTAGATTTTCTTACAGTTGCAGGAGTTTCAGGTACCTGCTGCTATTCTTGATTTTCTGGTGCCTTTGGAACTTCATTTTCTTTGATTTCATCAAGCACTATGTACTCTGTGTTTTCCTTTTCCACTTTCTTTTCATGCAACTGATATTTGTACATAACCTTTTCATTGAATACTATATCTCTACTCCTAATGATTTTGCTATTTTCAAAATCCCATAAGTGATAACCAAAATCATCAACCCTGTATCCAATAAAGGTACATTTCTTGGATTTAGCTTCAAGATTTTTTCTATCATCTTTATCAATATGGACAAATGCTTCACAACCAAAAGTTCCCAGAAATGAGTACTTTACCTGTCCATGCCTCCTCTGGAATCCCACCATCCAAAGCGCTTGAAGGGCCTCTATTTATTAAATAAACAACAATGTTTACAACATCAACCCAAAACTGTAAGGGCAACCCTGCATGCAATCTCATACACATTGCACGCTCCATGATCGTTTTGTCCATCCAAGGGTTGTCTTCTCTCTGCGAATCCCATTGTGTGAACAGTAATTGTCAAACTCCTTGTTGTAGTATTCACCTCCATTTTCAGATCTGAGACATTTCAACCTTTTTCCTGTCTCATTCTCAGACAAATATTTCCACTTCTTAAAAGTATTAAACACATGAGATTTTTGTCTAATGCAATAAACCCAAGTTTTTCTAGTTGCATCATCAATAAAAGTAACATATAACGAGAGACACCAAGAGATTGTACCTAAGCTGGTCCCCATACATGTGTATGGACAAGCTCTAACTTTTCACTCTTCTTTTGTTTCCCAACCCTGAGAAATCTAACCCTCTTCTGTTTTACATAAACATAGTTCTCACATAGTTACAAACTTACCTGCTTCAGATCTGGAAGCAATTTCCTTGAGTGGAGAATCTGCATCCCCTTCTCACTCATGTGGCCAAGCCTATGATGCCACAACGCCGAACCTGTTTCTATGGAAGCTATAGAGATAGAATAATCAGTATTATGAGGACATAAATATAATGTACCTACCCTATCTCAATTTTCTATTATCAGTGATCCTTTAGTGATATTCCCCCACATTTCTCCAAATGTAGACAAACAACCACTATCTCCCAACTGCCCTGTTGAGATCAGATTTCTTTTCATACAAGGAATGTGGCTTACATCTTTTAGCAGTCATTCACTTCCATTATTTAACTTAATCCGTACCTTACCCTTTCCAACAATTTTACATGGTTCATCATCCCCCAATAAAACATGTCCAAAATCACCTTGAAAATAATCATGAAAGAATTTCCTATGGGGTGTAGCATGGCATGAAGCCACTGAATCTACTACCCAGTAATCACTAGTATTGTCGAATGCAAGAATCAAAGCATCTTGTAACACATCACCTGCTACATTATCTTCCTGAGTAGTCTCTTGTTGCCTCTCACCTTTCTTCTTTGGTGCTCTGCAGTCTTTCTTCAGATGTCCTTTCTTACCATAGTTCCAACACTCTATTTTTTCGAATTTGGACTTGGATCTGCCCTTTTTAGACTTGCTACAATTTCTTGGGCTCCTTTATCTCTCATTTTGTCTCCCTCTTCTCTCCATGGTTAACGCATTACCTGATGTCTCACCTGTGCTTTTTCTTCTCATTTCCTCGCTAATAATAACACCATCACACTTAAGAGTGTTTGAACTAGGGACATAGTTACTTATAGCCATGACCAAGCTATTACGGCTTTCTAGCAATGAGCATAATATTAGAAGAGCCCTAACATCATCATCAAAGTTCACTTTTACAAAACTTAACTAACTTGTAAGTGTATTAAACTCATTTAAATGGTCAGCAACAGATCCACCTTTCGACATATTCATATTAAATAAACGCTTCATTAAAAATATCTTGTTGGAAGCTGAGGGTTTTTCGTAGAGCGTACCCAATGCGCTCATTACTCCCTCGATTGTTTTTTCTTTCGAAATATTAAAAGCCACTGACGAAGCCAGGCACAGTTGTATTGTTCCCAATGCATTTCTGTCAAGAACCTCCCATTCTTCATCCTTCATAGTTGTCGATTGTTTTGCTTTTTCACCCAACGAAAGGTACAGATCCTTCTGGTACAGATATTCTTCCATTTTCATCTTCCATAACTGGTAGTTTTGGCCATTAAATTTCTCGACCCTAAACTTTCCTTCTTCCGCCATTGATCCCTCTCGAACCAGGAACCCTTCTTTCCTACGAGTTTACCAGCCAAATAGACCTTTTGGCTCTGATATCAATTGTTAGAAAACAGGACCGTAGAGCAATAACAGATATACAGTTAAATCATTAAACAAGATGCAAAACACATTAAACACATTATAGAGAGACACATATATAACGCGGTTCACCCAAATGATGGGTTACGTCCACACATAAATTGTCAGTCCTTTTATTAATGTCCAGAAAAATGAAGGGATACAACCTGCAGCAATACCGCTGCACTTCCTCTTCATGCTCTCACAGTCTCTCTCACACAATCACAGAGATTGTTACAATGCTACAATACAATACAATACCATACACAGTCGTGTTACAATGCTTACATTTATAGGGGAAATACCATGGGAAAAATACTACGGTTAACCCAATACCATGGGTTCGCAAAAATGTTGGCCAACAAACATCGCAAAATTTTTTCTCGGGGGCAAGTGGGGGAACAAGTGTATAGTACACCTGGAGTACAAACACAACTGAATAATACCTATGGATCTAGAAGATCAGGCTCCACAACCAACAAATTATTATTTTTTAATAAAAGATATTGAAGGGGGAACAAAAGTGGAAGTAACTGTTGAAGAGTGTTTGCTGACCCAAAAGAGGAAAATACAAGTGGTTGAAGCTACTGAGTGAGAACTCAAGATCCAGGAGTCATCATCCCCAAAAATCAAGTCACAACTCCTAGTTGACTGCTAAAGAGCAGGAGGCTCATAAATGACCAAGTCCTAGGAAAAATACTATATAATAGTATGTCCATAAGCAAGCAGGAGGCTAGCATTTTATGGGGATTAAATATGAGAATGCAAGAGATGGTGCATTGAAGAATTTTTCTCTTGTCGTTCAATGAGCAGGCTCATGGATTCTAGAGCAAGTAACTTGGCTGCTTTGGGAGTTGGTTGGGAGGAACGACTTTTCCACTTTTGATTTCCCAGCCTTGGTGCCAGGTTCTTATTCTATGTTTTAAATTTACAATAGATGGTTTCAATTCTAGATCTGGGATTGTTACTGTAGCTCCTAGTATGCATCGATTAGTTTAGCTTGTGTATCAGCTTCTATTAGTTATGTTTTGATTATAAATGTTAAATGGAAATTAGGGAAGTTCTTAGACCGGGCATCCATACTTGAGTTAGGGATTTCTTTTAATGGTTTATATGCTGAAAATTGAATTATGTACTTAATAGATATGTTATAGATTTATATCTATTTCTTTTCTATGTGACAGATTTAGTTTAATGTATCTATGTACTCTTTTCCTTCTTATCAATTTCCTAAGTTTATACTGTTAGTATATAGAATAATCAGATCTTCTAATGGTCGTTAGTATAAATCTAATAATCTCATGAACTTGACAGAGGGAGGAATAATCTCTATTCCATTCTTAAGAACATCAAGATCACATACATAATCTAGTTCTTTACATATCTAGGATCACATTTATAGAATTTTATTAATATACAGAATAGATCTTTTATAAATTTACAACACAGTCAGTACAGGGATAATCACCTACAAATTAAGTATAATTTAATTACAAACATATCCTTTATGGAATCACAATCGGATCAAGGATCCGTAAGTAAACAATATTATCTTGATCATATATCTACAAGTAAATTGAGCTCGGATGCAAGAATTTTCCAATCCATAATTAATAACGAGCAGTACACGACTAGTCGAGGGAAACAAAGCTATAACGGATCAAATATTTAACACAACGTCGTTCTAATTATTCACAAGCATACTTATAAATACTAGATTACGATTGGCATAAGTGAACTATTACATAAAAATTGCAAAGACCCAAACAGGTCATAACAAGTTAATGTTTACGGTTAAGTCTAGACGCAATGGTTGCCATTATAAAAATAAATCAAAACCAATGTACAACTGCTTAAACAATGGCATGTCCATAATACCATCGAAGATGGTAGCCTGCAACCAAAGATCTACATTACATATACAAGCATAAACTGTTGTTCAAACCAAAACAAAAACCCTCATACGATATTATTCGTCATAACTAGCTACTCAACAGAAAATGTAAAGACCCCATAGGTCAAATCCAGCTAAGGAATTATGGTCATAAGTCCATTTCTAATAGCCACCATTATAAACAAATTTCGAATGGAATGCACAATAGAGCTGACAGAGCTTAATAAGAACCCTCTCACGGGCTTCATCGAAATAATAAAATCATTATTACATATGGAGTAAGGGTTTAAACTAAAACTACATTAATATGACATGGCATGACCATAAGACAATCAAGAATGGAATCCTATAAACCCAAGAATAAACACATATACTATTCATAGTGAAGACCCTAAGGGTCGTCTCTTAAACAAACTATTAAAATAAAACATTGCAGGGTTACAAAGTGGTTGTAAGTCCATCTTGGATGGCTTCCACCTATTTATAAAACCACATATAAATCCTTTTAAACAGAACCAACAACGTGGAGGTAAGACCATCCATGATGGCACCCACAGGGTTTTCGCAATCCACTTAAGGATTGTAAACTATTACACCAAAAATCCTCACAAAGCAATAAGGTTGTAAAGCCCTCATAGAACCGAGGGTAAAACCTAGGGTGTTTTAAAGAATAAACTTATCTCTTGCAGAGTTGGATTCCTCTCCTCTCGGATCCCCCTCGCTCAGGATAAAACACTTGCAGTAACACATATATATAAGTATTATGAGCCACGACTTACTGTAAACTACTTTTTCGAAAAGTGAAGCACAGATTTGGGGTTGGGTTTTGTTACCTGAGGCGTTTAAAAACACAGGCCTGGGAGGAGTTGACCATATCACCTCCCTCTCCAACTCCCTCCACCTGCAAAGTTCTGAATTACAATCAGAACAATTTCTTTTAACATAAAAGAGAACTGTAAACAAGCTTTTTAACATTTGTTTCTTACCTTGGGTGAGCTGTAGAGAGGGCCAGGGGTCGGTTCCTTCAGATTTACCCTTATCCATTCTCTACCTACAAATGCAGCCTGTAAAAACAATTCATGACTTAAAACACTAACTTTTACCAAGTTAAACACAGAGAGAAGTTCCAGGACATTTCTTACTTGTCAGCAGGAAGTTTGCAGGGATGAAGTAATAGCAGGATTCATTGAGGCGCAAGATTTGGAATGCAGACCATTGAGAAATTATTGGGAGCCCGAAACACCTTGGAAGGGGATAAGCACAATGCCATTAACACAACGTTAAACCATAAACCCTAACATCATAACCATTACCACAGAGCAGAGCTTCGACTCTCATCGGCTATAGACCAAATGATATTGCACAAATGAAGGTTTAGACAACCCAAAGACATAATAAAAACGTTGCAAAACCCTTTCAATCCCACCATACAGTTGTAAGGCCTAGATTACTTCTCGAGTGAGCTCAAGAACCTGGTTGCACTGTCAACTCGCAACCAAGACAACATTTAAGTCAACCAAGGTACCACTTTTAACTCTCAGGCAAAACCAATAATGGAGTATAATCATTGCATTCATGTTCAACATCAAACTATAGTATACCATGTGTTAAAACTCCAACGAACGAACCTTATCATATATCATAAAACCATGGCATAATCATGTAATAACATACTCTTCATATTATGCCAAACACATTGCATTATATTGTATAGTCTTTACTTTATATCCACAAAGGTTCAACACTATGGCATTTACCATATGCCTTACAAACCCAAGTCATTGCGCTTAGGATGAAGGGATCCCAAACATATCATAATCTTAGGCTATGGTAAGGCCTATGGCCTTTAAACTTCTTTAACAACCATATTACATAATGGATGGGGTCAAGACTACGAATAGTCTCCCAATCCTTAGGGCTAATGAGGCACGAGTAAAAACTATTAAATTAAAAGCAAGAAAACTAAAAGCATCACATGTGTGTGTATGGATAAATGTTTTGAAAGGAGCTGGCCATTGCCTCATCCAACAGAACCTGACATAATACATAGGTTAAAGATATTAATAACTTGCTGTAACACCTTGGTTTTGACCTCGTTTGCATTAAATATATATGATGTAAATATTGTAATTAATCATGGTGTGGATCTAAAGGAAAAATCCCCACATTGATTTAGCATTTTATGTTTCGACGATTAAAATCGATGCCGATGGTATTTTGTGCTAGCCGACACATTATAATTTTGGAGATCATATAAATACGCAATTTAATTAAAAACCCACAACCAGCTATGTCAACGCAACAAATAATGAGATGGGGGCATGATTTCCTAAGGATAAGGGGGGTGGGGGCGGGAGTGTAATGTCCCGGTTTTGACCCCGTTACATTAGATGTATATGATGTATATATTGTAATGATCATGGTGTGGAGCTAAAGGCCAAGGCCCCGCCATTGATCAGTAATGCTATGTTTTGGATTTAATTGTCACCGAAGGTCTATCGGGGCATGCGGCATATAATATGTTGGACGTCATGTAAATATGCATCATAATTAATTAATGGACACAACCAGCTACGGTCACGGCAACTAAATCGAATGGGGCATGATTTCCTAAGGATAAAGGGGGGGTGAAATAGTTAACCTATGGGCCAATGGGGAAAATCCAAATGTCTATGAGAAGACCCATCAAGCTGTCAACTACCTTTCTTGTCTTTTTCTCCACTCATTTATTTCTGCCAGAATGTGGTTGATTTAGTTATTGCATGGAATGGGAAGAGTATGGGCAACCAAATTCGAATTGGGCAGAGAACCATTTTTGGAAAAACGCGTTCTGACTTCCTTGGCAAGGAAAATGCCCAAAAACGTAGGCCATTCTGCCATACATCCACGTTTTTCATTTTTCCTCACCATTCTCCTTCACGTTGGAGCTTTTGGGAGTAGCTGGAGTTTTTCCTGTATTTTTCCTTTCACGTTTTTGGCTGTTGGCTTCATTTTCCCATGGATGGGAGGTCATTTTTGTAGTGCTGGGGATTGGGTTGTCTTCCTCACGTTTTTGGAGTTGCTGGTGCATTTTCCATTCACGTTTTTGGAAGTTTCATGTGTTTTTACCATGGCTGTGAAGGGCCATTCATGTTTTTGGCTGTCTCACTGACTATTGGTCTCACGCACAGACTATTTGGGACGTTTTCCCCTGCTGTGAGTTGTGCTCATTGATAAGCTTCAGGACTGTGTGTTTTCCCCCATGTTGTGAGCCATTTTTGCTGTTACGTTTGGGGATTTGCTGTATGATTGCTTGGGAGTCGTTTTTCCCTGTTTAAGCTGTGAGAGCTGAATTAATTGCCGGAGTGCAATTGTTGGTCTTCGGACTGTATTGGGAGCAAGGATGTGGGCTGAGTTTTGCTTGATAAACCTAGTGGCCAAAACCACACAGACAAAGCTAGAGGGCTGATCTTCTTCTCCATCACCCCTGAATAGCACTAGAAGGGAATGCAGGGCCTGAGGGACTGTATAGCAGAGAAGGGACTGATTCCTTGTGTTGGGTGTGGATGGGTGTCTTAGAGGTCAGGCTAGTTCTGGTGTGGGTATTCTTGGCTCTGTAATGAGCTCACCAGCTTAGCAATTTTCCTTCTCCAACTCCTAGATGGCCTGATAAAACCAACTTAGTTGGCTTGGCTGTGTTTTGGTTACCTTTGGCTATGTGTCAGCCTACTAGTTCCCTTATTCCTTGGAGAATCATGCCCAGCTCGGGGGTGGCAGCGTTGCTGAGATATTGATGAGCACGCTGGCCTATGGTTGGGCGGAACGTTGCAGCGACGTAGCTGGTTGCGGAGCAAAGCTCTCATAAGATAAGTAATCTTGTGTATTTTACCTCTGCAATTCTATATTTACTGTTAATGAAAATGAAATGAACATGTTGAAATAATGATTGTGTGAATGCATGTGGTTTCCGTTGTGCAAGATGAATTAATTAAGTTGTGTATGATGAACAATTGAATTTGTGCATGCTACACTGTCATGCATTCTTCTCAGCATTCTGTTTTAGCAATTCAGCATTTTATTTAAGCCTGTACATGTTCATGGGCGGTTAGCCCAGTCTGATAAAGCCATTAGATCGCATCCTCTTAGCCGGTCGGAGGCTTGGGGATGTGACAAGGAGGAATGTTTAACCTTGAGCCATTGGGGAAAAGCCATGTGTCAAAATAAAATACCCAAAAACGTATGCCCATTCCCTCATGAATTCACGTGTTCATCTTCCCTCACGTGTTGGGGAGCAGCGGGATGTTTTTGATCATCCATCCTTCATTCACATGGAGCTCTCAGGAAACTGAACCTTCCTGGGTTTTTATCCTTCATGTTTTCAATTTTTCCTTATGGTGCATGGCCAGTCCATCATCTGGCTCTCACCGAAACGTTGTGGTCCATTATGATCATTCTCTATTCCATTATGTTCATGCGCATTGTGCGTTCGTCCTGCTTGTAGAACCATGTTTTGTTCTGGGTTGTTCTCATGTTGTTACCATCCTCAGCCACGCAAAGGTTCTAGGTCTCCTCTGTTTGCTGAACGGATGAGCCATGAAGATCACCCGATTTTATGAGAAATATTGGTCATCTCTGGTTTCCTCGTTGTTGTTTTGCATTGGTCTCGTCTGTCATAGAGTGTGTGGAAGCTTGTTTTGTTGTGTGTGTATATTTTTCCTTGTTCTGAACTGGTTTGGAGTGGAATTGGGTCTGAACTAGCTTGATAAACCTAGTGTAGGAAGGAACCTCACAAATAGATCTAGAGGGGCTGGTTTTCTTCTTTGCACACCCTGAAAAACACTGGAATGGAAGGAATATCCTGAGGGACTGTGTAGAAGAGAAGGGGATGCTTTCTTGTGTTGGGTGTGTAGATGTTTTAGGAGACAAGCCCAATCTAGTGCAGGTGTCCATAGCTCGGTGGTTGAGCTCACTAGTTTAGCAGTTCAAGATTTCCAACTCCTTTGCAGCCTAATAAACCCATCTGTTAGTTGGCTTGGTGGGTCCTTAATGTGAATGTTGGCTTGACTGATTGCAGTTTGATAAACCCGGCAGTGAGATGGCTTGGATGTGTGGCCTGATAAACCCATATGTTAGTTGGCTTGGCTGAGTATCCTGATAAATCCAACTATTAGTTGGCTTGGCTAATTAGCCTTATAAACCTAACAGTATATTGGCTTGTTTGTTTGCAACTTGATAAACCAAACTATGTTGGCTTGGATGAGTTTTGTTGTATCCTTGGCTATGTGTGAGCCTACTAGTGTTCCTTATTCCTTATGGGAATCATGCCCAACTCGGGGGTGGAAGTGTTGTTGAGAGATTGATTAGTGCACTGGCCTATGGTTGGGTGGAACGTTGCAATGATGTAGCTGATTGCGGGACAAAATTCTTTCAAGATAAGTATTCTTGTCTATGTTAATCTCTACAATTGTATTTGCTTAATGAAATATGATGAACATGCCTAATGTTTTGAATCGATGAATTGATTCTGCTGTATAATTGCAATTGTATGCATCTATGTATGTTTTCTTTCAATGTATTTTTAAATTACATTATGGGGCTTAGATTGCCAGATTGGTGATGGCTTGAATGATCAAATCTATTCAAGACTTATGTTAACAGGTTGAATTTCCTGCCAAAAATCTTCCTTTCTGCAACTTGTGGGATGCGGCTTCACAATCTCTATTTCCACAAATATCCTTCCGCAAATCTCCTTTCCGCAAGCGGGATGCGGCTTCACAATATCTATTTCCACAGCTAATTATATTTGCAATGGTCTATTCCACATGCGGAGTGCGAGATGTAGAATGCGGGATGCGGGATCGCAATTTCCATATTTCCTTGATTCCACAAACTCAAGCTTTCTGCATCGTTGATTCTTGCGGGTTGATTCTCAGCCTTTGATCTGTCTCCAGATGTAGAACAGATTGTGACCGTCGATTTTCGTCACGATCTTTCCCCATCATTTGATATCCTATGAGATATTTCTTCATAGATCATCGCCTTAATCACTGACAGGATCAATTCTCTACTATTGGGAAGTTAGAGAATTTATACTCAAACTTGAATAGAGTGAATTCAAGATGAATTCATGCCTCTATATATTTTGGCAAAAATTGAGAATCCATCAAAATACATACCGAATTCAATGAACTTCGAGTTGGATGCTCCTGCAACAATCAGAGCGTACATTTATGGTCGTGTTCTCTCTCTAGTGGACAGGAGGGGATGTGACAGTGTGGTATCAAAGCTGCAGGTCGCAGCATTGGGCCTTGATGGGCCAAGTTGAATAGTTAACAGATTTGTTGGTAAATGTTTTTTACTTCTGATTTTATTATGCAACTAACAATTTTGTTTATTAACACATTTTGCAGAATTATAGTCACCCTCAAAGGGAAGAATTCTGGATAGGGAAGTTCGGTAAAGTTGGTTTGACTGGGCCATGAGAACCGACATGTGTGATGATGCACAGAACCCCAATGAATACAAGGAATATTATATGGGGGAAAATGTCCGAGTTGGAAATGGTGAGATAGAGTCTAATGGGAGGAGGTTTCAAGATACTCCCCCAAATTTTGCAACCACCATGAGAATCCTAAGGGTGGAGATGGAAAGTCATAGGGTAGATAATGAAAGATTGGTTAAGGCTCTGGAGGAGTAGAATCAGCTGAATGCAACCATGCTGCAAAGTTTGACATACATTTAGAGGCGGATGAACTCTAGGGACCGGACAGTGAGACCAAAAGGAAGTAAGAGCACTGCTAGAAGAAGAAAGAGATCTCCTAGTGGGTCATCTAACTCTGAAGGATCCACTGGTGGTTCAAGTTCCTCTTCTCACAATAATAAGAGAAAGAGGCGCTACCAGAACCGTTCACGTGATGAATTTAAGAAGGTGAGGCCTCCTACCTTCAATGGTGAGATAAAGAATGATCAAGAAGTTGAAGCTTGGCTTCTTGGGATGAGGAAATATTTCCAAGTCCAAGACTACTCGGGAAATATGAAGGCTAGGGTAGCCATCTTCAACTTGACTGGAAGAGCATCCATATGGTGGGAGAACTTCAGGCAAGTGAAAAATATTAATGAAAGGAAGATTGTGTGGAAATAGTTGCATAAGTATTTCAAGTAGAAGTACCTCTCTGACAGGTACTATGATGATAAGATCAAAGAATTCCATGAGCTAATATTGGGGCAGCAGACCATGGAAGAGTATGCAAACAGGTTCTTGGAGCCATTGAGGTATGTCAGGTACACCAAAGATGAAAAAATAAAAAATCCAACATTTCCTGAGTGGATTGCCTCAGTCTTACAAAGACAGAAATGAGTTTTATGAACCTAGAACTCTGGAATAAGCGACAAGGAAAGCTAAGTATTGCTATGAGCAAAGCAAAGGAAAACCTGATTATCATAAGACATGGAAGGATAAGAATAATGAGAAGTCTAACCAAAGGAAGAAAGGTTTCAAACCTTCTAACTTCAGGAATCAACAGAAGTATCCATCCCAAGTTGAGAAGCAGCCAGCTAGAGTGGTGGGAGAAAAGACAAGAGATCCACAACAAAATAGAGAACCACTCCACTCCAATGTTGGAAATGTGGATGACCCAACATGCACAGGAATTGTCCACTTGAGAATGACAATACAAGGCCAGCTTACAACATTCAAGAGGCAGAAACAGTGGATCAAGTAGCAAGGGTCGTCCCTAGGATCTATGCAGCACTGGAGGACCGCCAGGAAGATCACCAGTCAATTGTGGTTGAAGTTGCAGGTAAGATTGTTGAGAATCTGTTTCTATTTTGATTGACCCCGGTTCTACTCATAGTTACATTTCTCCTATAGTAGTGGAGATTTGTTCTTTTAAGAAAGTAAATCATAGCAAATTGTGGTTAGTTCAGCTAGCCACTAGAACTAAGAGAAAGATTAGTGAAGTGGTAGAGAAATTCCCATTGGTGATGAATGGATTGGTCACTTATGTAGATATGAATGTTCTACCACTTGGATCCTATGATGTTCTCATTGGATTGGATTGGTTAGAAGATTATAGGGTAAAGCTCGACTGCTATAATAAGACTTTTGAATGCATGGATGAAGAAGGGAACCCAATAGTTGTAAGAGGCATTCCAAAGGTGATTTATGTGAGGCAGATTTCATCAATGCAGTTGAAGAAGTTTTGTATGAAGGGTTTCCAGTTGTATGGAGCTCATATTGTGGAGGTAACAAAGAATGAAACTCCTAGGTTGGAGGAATTTCATGTGTTTCAGGAATTCAGGGATGTTTTTTTCTGATGAGATTCCAGGGATTCCTCAAAGGGAGACATTTATTTCACAATTGAGCTTGTGCCAGGAGTGGCACCAGTGTCCAAGACACCCTACAGAATGAGTACTCCAAAATTGCTAGAGCTGAAGATGTAGTTGCAATAGTTATTGGAGAAGAAGTATATCAGGTCGAGTGTGTCTCCTTGGGGAGAACCATTTCTATTTGTGAAGAAGAAAGATGGTACACTCATATTGTGTATTGATTACATACAACTAAACAAAGTCACTGTGAAGAACAAATATCCTTTGCCTAAAATTGATGACCTCTTTGATCAAATGAGAGGAGCAAAATTCCAAGATTGACTTGAGGTCTGGTTACCATCAGGTGAGAATCAAGGATGAAGACATTCATAAGACAACATTCAAAACAAGGTCTGGACATTACTAGTTTGTAGTGGTACCATTTGGTCTCACAAATGCACCAACTACATTTATGTGCCTTATGAATAGTGTCTTCAGTAGGTATTTGGACAAGTTTGTTCTTGTTTTCCTTGATGACATTCTTATTTATTCTAAGAATGAGGAAGAGCATGAAAAGAATCTAAGATTGACATTACAATTTCTCAAGGAGCATCAGTTGTATCCAAAGTTGAGCAAGTGTGACTTCTATAAAGATAGAATCCAGTATTTGGGTCACATTATCTTAGAAGAGGGTATATCTGTGGACCCTGACAAGATTGAAGCCATTATGAATTGGCCTACTCCAAGAAATGTGACAGATGTAAGAACTTTTATGGGACTTGCAGGATACTACAAGAGATTCATTGAAGGATTCTCCAGGGTTGCACATACCATCACTTCTTTGCAAAGGAAGGGGATAAAGTTTGAATGGACATCAAGGTGTGAAGAAAGCTTCCAGCAATTGAAGAATCTTCTCACAAGTGTACCAGTCTTGAAATTTGCAGACCCAGAGAAATATTTTTTGGTGTGTACTGATGCGTGCGGTCAACGACTTGGAGGAGTTCTTATGCAAGACAACCATGTAATATGTTATGAGTCAAGAAATTTGAAGCAGCATGAGAAGAACTATGCCACTCATGATCTGGAACTTGCAGCCATATTACATGCTCTCAAGATGTGGAGGCATTACTTGATGGGCGGAAGATTTGAGCTAAGGACAAACCATTGTGGTCTGAAGTACTTGTTTGATCAGCCAACATTAAATGCTAGGAAAGCTAGATGGCTGGAGTTTTTATGTGATTTTGATTTTGAATTCAAACACATAAAAAGAAAAGAGAATAAGTTAGCTGATGCACTTAGAAGGAAGGTTCAGGAAATGCATGTGGCATCTCTTAGTATTTTCCAATCAGAGTTGAGGTAACAGATTGTTAATCATGTTGCTGAAGATGAATTGTATGCATAGGTCAAGGACAAGTTGCAACAACAAAGCCTTGAGAATAAGTACGATAGATATAAATTAGAAGAAGATGGAATCCTTACTTATAAGAACATAATTTATATTCCAAATGTAGCATATTTGAGGAGGGTTTTATGGATGAGATCTATCAAGCTCCATATTCTGGGCACCCAGGATATCATAAGACAACTGCTACAGCTAGAAAGCAGTAATTTTGGCCAGGAATGAAAAAGGACATGGCTGAATATATTTCAAGGTGCATGAAATGTCAGCAGGTGAAGGTTGAGCATCAACACCCAACAGGTTTGTTGTAGCCTTTTCCAGTTCTAGAATGGAAATGAGAATTTATTTCCATGGATTTTATTACAAGATTTCCAATGACTTGGAGACAACATGATTCCATCATGGTTGTGGTGGACAAGTTGACAAATGCAACACATTTTATACCGGTTAAGTCTACGCATAAGACCGATGACATTGCAAAGATCTTCGTGAAGGAGATTTTCAAATTGCATGGATTGCCTAAGGCAATAGTCTCTGACAGAGATGTCAAGTTCACTTCCAAATTTTGGAAGGGTTTGTTTACAGATTTGGGTACAAAGTTGAATTTCAGCACTACCTACCATCCTCAAACTGATGGGAAGATAGAGAGAGTTAACCAGGTGATTGAAGACATGCTTCGCATGTATGTGATGGGAAAACCAACCAAGTGGGAAGATTATTTACACTTGGTATAATTTGCATATACAAACGGACAACAAGCATCCTTGGGGATGAGTCCATATGAATATTTGTATGGCAGGAGGTGTAGGACACTAGTGACTTGGGATAATCCTGTGGACATGGTTGTTCTTGGTCTAGAATTTCTTAAGGAGATGGAGCAGGAGGTTGTAAAGATCAGGAAAAATCTAAAAGGAACCCGGGGTAGACAGAAAAACTATGTAGATAAGCACAGGGTTAACAAAGAGTTCAGTGTTGGGGATCATGTTTACCTCAGAGTGAGGCCAAAGAAGAGTTCCTTGAAGCTTGGAAGTTGTGCCAAGCTGTCACCTAGATACTGTGGGCCGTTTGAAGTGCTTGAAAGAATAGGGCCAGTTGCATATAGAATTGCATTTCCTACTAGCACTAGGGATCATAATGTTTGTCATGCTTAAGAGATATGGACATGATCCTAAACATGTGATAAATTGGGATGTGATTCAGGTGGATTCCAAGGGAGAATACCAAACCGATCCAATGCGCATCCTCGACAGGAAGTTCACAATGCTCCGGAACTGAGCCAGAGGGTAGGTAAAGGTGCAATGGGAGCATTACGGTCCTAAAGAGGCTATATGGGAGCTGGAAGATTCCATGCGATTGGCACATCCATTTTTGTTCAATTATGCGGAGCACTGAGGGCAGTACTAGCGTAGAATTTTTATTCAATTTTGTAAAGCACTGAGGACAGTGCTGTTGAAGGGGCAGGGGAATCTAACACCCCATTTTTTACCCCATTTTCATTAAATATACATGATGTAAATATTGTAATAAATCATGGTGTGGAGCTAAAGGAAAAATCCCCACCATTGATTTAGCATTTTATGTTTCGGCGACTAAAATTGATGCCGATGGTATTTTGTGCTAGCCGACACATTATAATTTTGGACATCATATAAATATGCAATTTAATTAAAAACCCACAACCAACTATATCAGTGCAACAAATAATGATATGGGGGCATGATTTCCTAANACGTTTTCATCTTCCCTCACGTTTTGGGGAGTGGCATGACGTTTTTGATCATCCATCTTTCATTCATGTGGAGCTCTCAGGCAGCTGAACCTTCCTGGGTTTTTGTCCTTCACATTTTCAGTTTTTCCTCATGGTGCATGCCCAATCCATCATTTGAATCTCACCGATACGTTGTGGTCCATTCTAATCATTATCTATTCCATTTTGTTCATGCGCGTTGTGCGTTCATTCTGCTTGCAGAATCGTGTTTTGTTCTGGGTTGTTCTCTTGTTGTTACCATCCTCAACCGCGCAAAGGTTTGGGGTCTCCTTTGTTTGCTGAACAGATGAGCAGTGGATATCACTCGATTTAATGAGAAAGAGTGGTCATCTATGGTTTCCTCAGTGTTATTGCACAATGGTCTCTTCTGTCACAGAGTGAGTGGAATCTTGTATTGCTGTGTTGACATTGTGGTTTGCTGTGTGTGTGTATTTTGCCTTGGTATGAACTAGTTTGGAGTGGAATTGGGTATGAACTAGCTTGATAAACCTATTGTAGGAAGGAACCTCACAAATAGATCTATAGGGGTTGGTTTTCGTCTTTGCACACCTTGAACATCACTGGAATGGAAGGCATAGCCTAAGGGAATGTGTAGCAGAGTAGGGGATGCTTCCTTGTGTTGGGTGTGTAGATGTTTTAGGATCCAAGCCTGATCTAGTGCAGGTGTCCATAGCTCGGTAGTTGAGCTCACTAGCTTAGCAGTTCAAGCTTTCCAGCTCCTTTGGAGCTTGATAGACCCATCTATTAGTTGGCTTGGCTGGTTCTTAATGTGAATGTTGGCTTGACTGACTGCAGTCTGATAAACCCAGCAGTGAGATGGCTTGGATGTGTGGCTTGATAAACGCATCTGTTAGTTGGCTTGGATTAGTATCCTGATAAACCCAACTGTTATCTAGCTTGGTTGATTAACCTAATAAACCCAACAGTATATTGGCTTGTTTGTTTGCAGCTTGATAAACCCAACTGTGTTGGCTTGGCTGATTTTTGTTGTATCCTTAGCTATGTGTGAGCCTGCTAGTGTTCCTTATTCCTTGTGGGAATCATGCCCAGCTCGGGGGTAGTAGTGCTGCTGAGATATTGATGAGCGCACTAACCTATGGTTGGGTGGAACGTTGCAGCGACGTAGCTGGTTGCAGGACAAACTTCTTTCAAGATAAGTATTATTGTCTATGTTCATCTCTGCAATTGTATTTGCTTAATGAAATATGATGAACATGCCTAATGTGTTGAATTGATGAATTGCTTCCGATGTATAATTGAAATTATATGCATCTGTGTATGTTTTCTTTTAATGCATTTTTAAATTATGTTGTGGGGCTTAGATTGACGGATTGGTGATGGCCTAAATGATCAAATCTGTCCAAGACTTCTGTTAACGGGTTAAATTTCCTGCCAGAAATCTTCCCTTCCGGAACTTGCGAGATGCGGCTTCACAATCTCTATTTCCGCAATTAATTATATCCGCAATGGTCTATTCCGCATGCGGGGTGCAGGATGCAAAACGCAAGATGCAGGATCACAATTTCCATATTTCCCCGTTTTCGTAAACTCAAGCTTTCTACACTGTTGATTCTTACGGGTTGATTCTCAGTCGTTGATCTATCTCCAGATGCGGAACAGATTGTGGCCGTCGATTTTCGTTGTGATATTTCTCCGTCATTCGATCTCCTCTGAGATATTTTTTCGTAGATCATCGAATTGATCACTGACGGGATCAATTCTTTGCTATTGGGAAGTTAGAGAATTTATACTCAGAATTGAATAGAGTGAACGCAATATGGATTCATGCTTCTATATATTTATGCAAAAATGGGGAATCCATCAAAATACATACAAAATTCCATGAACTTTGAGCTGGATGCTCCTACAACAATCACAGTGAGTAGCTATGGTCGCATTCTCTCTCTAGTGGACGAGAGGGGACGTGACACTTGCATAAGTTAGATCATGAATAATATGCTAGTAAATCCTGGTAAAATCAATGCATGTAATTTATTTTTTTAACGTTTTGAGGTGTGTTACATAATGGTATCAGAGCATGGTTACAACACTAGGCCTGGACCGGATCAACACTTAAACTGATAAAGAAACCAGAAAAACTAATTTACTTTGTTTTTTGGTTTAAATTCCCTTACAAAACAGAAAGAGAAGGATAACTATATTCTTGTAGGAAAAACATGGTAGATGCAAAGATTTTTGTAGAGGAAGAACTCCACCTAGAAAATACTTGAAATAATGAATAGGGTAATTTAAGGGATGGGGAGATCTAGTTAAACCTGAACGAAAGTCAAGATAATAAATTCAAATGACAAAGAACTGTAGAATAACTTAGATTAGAGCTTAAAAGAGTTAAGGAGGATAATGAACGAATCCTAAAAGCTGAAGAAGAACTAAATACTATTTTGTTAGCAAAAATACATAACGCTGAAAAACATAAACATAAGGGATATGAACATAACCTACCAAAAACTACACCTTACAAACGTAAGGGAAAGAAAATGGAATTTTCCAGTCATAAACTTGAAACTTCCAGTGAAGAATCAGTCAAACATCACTCAGAAAACAACAAGATTCAAGCAAAAGTAGCGATGATAACAAAAAGAAAAAAAAGTACAGACCCTATGAGGAAATCTCTGGGAAGTTAAAAGATATTAAAACACCAAAGTTTAATGGTGAAATTGAAAAAGGAGAAGAAGAGGAAGAGTGGTTGTCATGGATGAAGAAGTATTTCCAAATATACAATTATTCTGATGAACTAAAAGATAAAATGGCCATCTATAATCTGACTAGAAAGGAAGATATATGGTGGTAGGATATAAAGAAATTCAAGGGAATAAAGGAAAGATATATAACTTGGAAAAGTTTTAAAAAATCATTTTAAAAGAGCATGCTTGTCGGAAGAGTACTATGAAGAGAAGGCCAAAGAATTTTATAAGTTAAGACTAGGAACCATGACTATGAAAGAGACCTGTAGTAAATTTCCGAGCCTACTTCGTTATGTACCTTACATAATCGATGAAAAACCTAAGATACCATGTTTTCTTAGTTGTTTTCCTATCATGTTCAAAGAATGGATTGAGTATGACAATTTGAAGATGCTAGAGGAAGCGATGAGAAAGGAAAATTTCTGTTACGACCAAAACAAAAACAAAATAGAAAGTGTACCAACTTGGAAGAATAAAAGGAAAAATAACTTTGATCCAAGAAAGAGACAGAATAAATTCCACAAAAACACACCGAATAATTATAAAGGGTATCGGGGTAATAACTAAAAAAACTTTAAACCACAGAATTCTGCAGTAAAAGAAAGAGAACCTCCTAGTGCTTTTAACAAGAACACTGCACAAAGGGAACCCTTAAAATGTTGGGAATGTGACGGGACACATTACTTTAAAGAATGCCCAACAAGAAATACGTTTTTTAATGTTCACTCTATTCATGAAGTAGTTACAGTGGGAAACATGGCAAATGGAAAGGAGCATACCTAGAATTTGTGTTGCCTTGGAAAACCGACAAGCAGACCATCAAACTTCCATGGTTGAGATTGAAGGTATGATAAAAGGTCAACCTATTTCCATTTTGATTGATCCAGGTGCAAGTATGAGTTATATATCACCTAGAATAGTTGAATTATGT
The DNA here is from genome assembly GCA_001517045.1 of Pseudotsuga menziesii. Taxonomy (NCBI): domain Eukaryota; kingdom Viridiplantae; phylum Streptophyta; class Pinopsida; order Pinales; family Pinaceae; genus Pseudotsuga; species Pseudotsuga menziesii. The sequence goes on from LPNX010137359.1 coordinate 116,275, forward strand.
AAATTAGTACCCAAAATGTTTGATAAGTCATGGATGGTACAGTTAACCACAAGTACTAAACGTAAAGTAACTAGCTTTGTTAAGAGTTGTGAATTGTTAATGAAAGATTTCATTACACATGCTGCTTTGAATATTCTTCCTTTAGGTTCCTATGATTTGTTAATAGGAATGGATTGGATAGAAGAATACAAAGTAATGTTAAATTGTTTTGACAAAACCTTTACATGTACAAACGATACTGGAAACACTATAAAAGTAAAAGGAATTCCTAGGAAAGTTACAAACAGAGAGATCTCTGCTCTACAAATGAAAAGATCCGTAAGAAAAGGATGTAAAGTGTTTTATTTTTATGTAATGAATGATAAAGATAATCAAATTAAACTTAAAATAGAAGACATACCAGTCTTAAAGGATTTTGAGGACATCTTTCTGGAAGAAGTCCCTAGAATTCCTTTGAAAAGAGACATTGACTTCATGATCGATCTGATACCCGAAGCGGTACCAACATCAAAATATCCTTACCGAATGAACGTAATAGAGCTTATAGAGATCAAATATCGATTACAAGAATTGATTGATAAAAAGTATATTCGACCTAGTGTTTCCCCTTGGGGAGCACTAGTCTTATTTGTGAAAACGAAAGACGAAACTTTAAGGCTGTGCATAGACTATCGACAACTAAATAACATGACAATTAAAAATAGATACCCACTACCCCGAATAGATCAACTCTGCGGAGAAACTATCTTTTCGAAGATAGACTTAAGGTCTAGATATCATCAAGTGCGAATCAAAGATGAGGACATCTTTTAAACTGCATTTAGGACCTATTATGGTTACTACAAGTTTGTTGTAATACCTTTTGGGTTGATAAAAGCACCCGCTACATTCATGTGCTTAATGAATAACATTTTAAGTAACTATTTGGATAAGTTTGTAGTTTTCTTCATAGAAGACATACTAATCTACTCAAAGAACAAAAAGAACATAAATAGCATTTAAAGAAAATTTTGCAAGTACTAAGAGAACAAAAGTTGTATGCTAAGTTCAGTAAATGTGATTTTTTTAAGGATATGATTCAATATCTCAGACACGCAGTGTCCAAGGATGGAATCTTTGTTGACCTTACAAAAATCAAAGCCATCATTGAATGGCCGGTTCCTAAAATTGTAACCGGCATAAGATAATTTATGAGGATTACCAGAAACTACCAGAAGTTCATCGAAGTTTTTTCTAAGATTGCCTACCCCATAATTTCATTGCAGAACAAAGGTAAAAAGTTTAAGTGGACTAAAAAAATGTATGGAAATCTTTAATAAACTAAAACATCTACTAACTACCGCCCCTATCTTAAATATTGTTGATCCTTTCAAGGATTTCATCTATGTACCAACGCTTGTAAAGAAGGATTAGGGGGGGGCATTAATACAAGAAAACTACGTTGTGGCATATGAATCTAGAAAATTAAAGGAACATGAAACGAATTATGTTATGAACGATTTTGAACTTGCTTCCATAATTCGCGCCTTTAAAATGTGACGGCATTACCTCATTGGAAGGAAATTTCAGCTTATGTCATATAACATAAGTCTAAAATATTTATTTCATTAACAAAATTTAAATGCTAGACAAGGAAGATGGTTTTCTTTCTTAAGTGAATATGATTTTGAAATCAAACACATAAAATGAAAGGAAAACAAAGTTGCAGATAATTTGAGTCCTCATGCAAATTTATTATTTGCAAGCAGCAACCATGAATATGATCTGGAAAATCAGATCCTAAGTGCAGAAAATTCTGATAAGGAATATCGAATTTTAAAAGAAAAGATTGCTAAAAATGAACAAAATCAAGTAAAAACATATTTCAGCCTAAATAAATAAACATATTGTTGCTGCATAAAAACAGGTTGTACATACCAAATACAACATAAATCAAACTTACAGTCATGAATGAGCTACATAAACGATCGTATACAGGACATCCTGGATACTAGAAGATGATCACCATGACCATAAAAGATTTATTTTGGCCAAACATGAAGAAGAAAGTGGTAGAGTACTTAGCTCGGTGCATAGAATGTCAACAAGTTAAGGAAGAACATCAACATCCAATAGGACTGTTGCAACCACTACCCATTCCAGAATGTAAGTGGGAAACAATTAGTATGGATTTTATAACAGGCCTACCAAAGAATTTCATACAACATCATTCAATCAAGGTCGTAGTTGATAAGTTACTCAAGGTTCCTCATTTTATTCCTGTTAAATATACCTATAAAGTGGTTAACATTGCAGATATTTTTATGAAAGAGATATTCATGTTACATGGTGTACTAAAAGTAATAGTCTCAGATAGAGACACAAAATTTATAGGTAACTTCTAGAAAGCTTTGTTTAAAGGATTCGGTACACAGTTGAACTTCAGTACTGCATATCATCCACAAATGGATGGGAAGAATGAAAGAGTAAACCAAGTCCTAGAGGACATGCTAAGAATGTATGTCATGAACAAACCAGGTAAGTGGGAAGACTACCCACACTTAGTGGAATTTGCTTATAATAATAATTTTCATGTTTCTGCAGGTATGAGTCCTTTTGAAATTTTATATGAACGCAAATGTAATACTCCAATTTATTGGAGCAGTCTAGTTGATAGGTTAATGTTAGGACCTGATTTATTAAAAGATATGGAGCTAACCATGAAACAGGTACAACAAAACTTGAAGGATGCCCAAGACAGACATAAAAGCTATGTTGACCTAAAAAGAACTCCTAGAGAGTTCCAGGTGGGTGAACATGTGTACATAAAGGTAAAGCCCAAGAAAAGTTCCTTGAGATTGGGAAATTATTCAAAGTTGGCACCGAGGTATTACGATCCATTTAACATTTTGGCTAAAGTAGGGTTGGTTGCGTACCAGTTATCCCTACCACCCACTATTAAAGTGCATAATGTTTTTCACGTTTCTATTTTAAAACGATATATTCATGATGATACTCATGTGATTGATTAGAATGTGATCTAAGTGGAACTCGAAGGAGAGTCCCAGGTGGGACCAGAGCGCATTCTCGACAAGAGAGAACTTTTACTCCAGAACGATACCATTGGAAAAGTTAAGGTGCAATGGAAGCACCCTAGTATGGAAGAAGATACTTGGGAACTGGAAACTAATATACGAGAGGCATATTGAGTCTTATTTCAAGATGATGAAATGGAAGAATAAAGTAGAAAGTTAGTAAGATGAAGGACGGTGTTAACCTCTAAGGGGAGGTGTATGTAATTCACCTCAAATAAATAATTTATTATTAATTTCTGCTGAAAAATACTTTCGTTATTATTTTTGACAGAAAGTCAAAAATAAAACATTTGTAATGAATTATTATTTATTAATAAAAGATACTGAAGGGGGGACAAAAGTGGAAATAGTTGTTGAAGAGTGTTTGCTGGCCCACAAGAGGAAAAGACAAGTGGCTGAAGCTACTGAGTGAGAACTCAAGATGCAAGAGGAATCATCCCCAAAAATCAGGTCACAACTCCTAGTTGAGTGCTAAAGAGCAGGAGGCTCATAAATGACCAAGTCATAGGAAAAATACTATATAATATTATGCCCATAAGAAAGCAAGAGGATAGAATTAGAGATCGATTAAATATGAGAATGAAAGAGATGGTTCATTGAAGGATTTTTCTCTTGTGGTTCAACGAACATGCTTGGGGGTTCTTGAGCAAGTGACTTGGCTGCTCTGGGAGTTGGTTGGGAGGAACGGATTTTCCACTTTTGATTTCCCAGTGGTGGTGCCAAGTTCTTATTCTATGTTCTAAATTTACAATAGATGGTTTCAATTCTATATTTGGGATTTTTAATGCAACGCCTAGTATGCATCGATTAGTTTAGCATATTTATTAGTTTCTAATTTAGTTATGTTTTGATTATAAATGGCAAATGGCAATTAGGGAAGTTCTTAGATCGAGCATCCATACCTGAGTTAGGGATTTCTTTTAATGGTTTATATGCTAAAAATTGAATTATATACTTAATAGATATGTTATCGATTTATATCTATTTCTTTTATATGTGACAGATTTAGTTTAATGTATCTCTATACTATTTGTCTTCTTATTAATTTCCTAAGTTTAAACTGTTAGTATGTATAATAACCAGATCTTCGAATGGTCGTTAGTATAAATATAATCATATGATGAACTGGACAGAGTGAGGAATAATTTCTATTCCGTTCTTAAAAACATCGAGATCACATACGTAATCTAGTTCTCTACATATCTAGGATCGCATTCATAGAATTTTAGTAATATACACAGTAGATCTTTTATAAATTCACAACATAGTCATTACAAGGATAATCACCTACAAATTAAATATAATTAAACTAGTATAGATCCATCTTAAACCCGGATCTATCAAGCACCAAGAGGGATCCAATTTGTTGAAGTGTGCATTCTTTTGCCATTTGGATCCCTTTGGGTACTTGATAGATCTTGGTTTAAAATGGATTTAGGGCAGTTTTTTTTTTACGTCGATATGTTATTTATATTTTTCATTTTTTCATTTTGTAATATTTTTTTATTTGTGTCGGCTAGCATAACGTGACATGATCTCCCCCATACTAGGCTGGAGAGCACCTTGCTTCTCTTGGTGCAATTACAAACAGATCCTTTATGGAGTCACAATGTAAGTAATCACAATCGGATCGAGGATCCACAAGAAAACAATCTTATCTTGATCACAGATCTACAAGTAAACTGAGCTCGGATGCAAGAATTTTCCAATCCATAATTAATAACTGGCAGTACTCGACTAGTCGTGGGAACCAAAGCTACAACACATCAAACTTTAACAAAACATCGTTCTAATTATTCGCAAGCATACTTATTAATACTAGATTACGATAGGCATAAGCGAACTATTACATAAAAATCGCAAAGACCCAAACGGGTCGTAACAAGTTAATGTTTATGGTTGTAAATCTAGATCTAATGGCTTCCATTATAAAAATAAATCAAAACCAACGTACAACTGCTTAAACAATGGAATGGCCATAAGACCATTCAAGATGGTAGCCTGCAACCAAATATCTACATTACATATACACACATAAAACATTGATGTTCAAACCAAAACAAAAACTCTCATACGATAGCATTCCTCATAACTAGCTACTGCACAGAAAACGTAAAGACCCCACAGGTCGAATCCAACTAAGGGATTATGGTTGTAAGTCCATTTCTAATGGCCACCATTATAACCAAATTTTGAATACAATGCACAGTAAGCTAACAGAGCTTGATAACCCTCTCACAGGCTTCATCGAAATAATAAAATCATGATTACATACAGAGTAAGGGTTCAAACTAAAACTACATCAATATGACATGGCATAGTCGTAAGATCGTCACGTATGGCAACCTGTAAACCCAATAATAAACACATATACTATTCGTAGTAAAGACCCTAAGGGTCATCTCTTAAACAAACTATTAAAACAAAACATTACGGGGTTACAGAGTTGCTGTATGTCCATCTCGTATGGCTTCCACCTATTTATAAAACCACATATAAATCCTTTTAAAAAAAACCAACAACGTGGAGGTACGACCAACCATGATGGCACCCACAGGGTTTTCGCAATCCGCTTAAGGATTGTAAACTATTACACCAAAAATCCCCACAAAGAAACAAGACCGTAAAGCCTCTGTAGAACCGAGGGTAAACCATATGGGGGTTTAAAGAATAAACTTATCTCTTGTAGAGTTGGATTCCTCTCCTCTCGGATCCCCCTCACTCAGGAGAAAACACCTGCAACAACACATACAGATAAGTATTGTGAGCCACAACTTACTGTAAACTACTTTTTCGAAAAGAGAATCACAGAGTTGGGGTTGGTTTTTGTTACTCGAGGCGTTTAAAAATCCAGGCCTGTGAGGAGGTGACCTTGTCGCCTACCTATCCAGTGCCCTCCACTTGCAAAGTTCCGAATTACAATAAGAAACATTTATTTTAACATAAAGGAGAACTGTAAACAAGCTCTTTAACGTTTTTTTTTCTTACCTTGGGTGAGTTGCAGAGAGGGACATCGGTTGGCTCCTCCAGAGTTACCCTTATCCCTCAGCTACCTGCAAATACATCCTGTAAACTCATTTCATGCCATAAAACACTGACTTTTACCAAGTAAAACACAAAGATGAGTTCCAGGACATTTCTTACCTGTTAGCAGGAAGTTTGCATGGACGAAGTAATAATAGGATTTGTTGAGGCGCAAGCTTTGGAATGCATATCGCCGAGAAATTCTTGGGAGCTTGGAACACCTCAGAAGGGGATAAGAAAAATTCCATTAACACAACGGTAAACCAGAAATCCTAACGTCATAACCATTACCACAGAGCAGATCTTCAACTCTCTTCGGTTACAAACCAAACAACATTGCATAGATGAAGGTTCAAACAACCCAAATACGTAATAAAAACCCAACGAAACCCTTTCAATACCATCGTACTTCTCTAGCCAGCTCAAGAACCTAGTTGCGCTGCCAACTTGTAACCAGGACAACATTTAAGTCAACCAAGGTACCACTTTTAACTCTCGGCTAGAACCAATAATGGAGTATAGACATTGCATTCACGTTCAACATCAAACTATATTATACCACATGTTAAAACTCCAACGAACGTACATTATCATATATCATAAAACCATGGCGTAGTCATGTAATAACATACTCTTCATATTATGCCAAAAACATTGCATTATATTGTATAGTCTTTACTTTATATCCACGAAGGTTCAAAACTATGGCATTTACCATATTCCTTACAAACCCAAGTTATCGCGCTAAGGATGAAGGGATCACAAACATACCACAAGCTTAGGCTATGGTAAGGCCTATGGCCTTTAAACTACTTTAACAACCATATTACATAATGGATGGGGTCAAGACTACGAATAGTCTCCCAATCCTTAGGGCTAATGAGGCCCGAGTGAAAACTATTAAATTAAAAGCAAGAAAACTAAAAACATCACCTGTGTGTCTATGGCTGAATGTTTCGAAAGGAGCTGGCCATTGCCTCAGCCAACAGAACCTGACATAATAGACATGTTAAAGATATTAATAACTTGCATAAGTTAAAACATGAGTAATTTGCTAATAAATCGCGATAAAATCAATGCACGTATTTTATTTATTTTTATTTTTTTAACTTTTTTGAGGTAAGTTACACAATTATTATATTTTCTCTATTATCCTACTTAGCTCTTCTAATAATATTATAAAATCCAATTATTATGTTTTTATTATTACCTTACTTCACTTTCAGAGAAAACATTTTTTATTATATTCTCTTAATGAAATCCTTTAAATAAAAGTTTTTTTATATTAAAGAATAAAAAACTACAATCTTTGTCAAACCAAAGTCTAACCCATCCTCCCTCATCTTGCATATATTGATAAAAACTCTTCTAAAATATATTTATTGCTTTTCAAATTAAGTGATTATTATATTAAAAATATAGTTCAAAACATAATAAATTAATAAATAGATAAACTCAGTTCTTCCATGTCAAAATCTTTTATAGTCCTATCCAACAATGACACTATAACTTCTAATGAAATTATTATGAAGTGATTTAATTGAGGTTCCACGTGGATGGCCATATTAAATAAAGCAGGTTATTATTTTCTTTACTGTATCCTCTAACCCTACCTTCAAAAATGATATTTTCTTTACTGTATAATTATTATCTCCACCCCACCTTACCCTACCATGTATTCTTATTACTAGCATAACTAGAGGCAAGTGATAAGCTAATTAATATAAAAAAACAAATATTATTTAATTAAAAACAAAACCATTATTATTATTTTCTTTAATTATTATTTAATTAAATTTTATTTAATAAATATAAAAATGCATTTTTACAATGTGTGCTTATTATTATTAGCATAGCTAAATGACACGTAATAAGCTAATTAATATAATAATAAAATATTATTTAATAAAAGAACAAAACCATTATTATTATTTTTTTCTTTAATCATTATTTAATTAAATCTTATTTAATAAATATAAAGTGAATATAAAAATACATTTTAAAAATGAATTTCTCACACATTATTTTTATTAACTTTTCTCATTTGGATGAGTTTGTTTTACTTACGAGGTACTTGAAACAAATGTTAATATTAGAAAAAACATTTGAGATATTCCAAAGTAAATTGAAAGAATCTTTTCTAAATTGTACTTATTGTTTTTTAAGTTGAATGATTATTATATTAAAAGTGTAGTTGGAAACATAGTGAGTTTATAAGTGGACCGTCTTAATTTTCAAGTCAAAATCTTTTATGATGAAATTTTTTATTAACTTGGAATTATAATTTCCTGTGATTTAATTATTAGATTTTGATGCTGCAAAGTTACACATTGATTTATTCATGTTTTTGGAGTTTCAAAAATTTGTTTTGAAATTACAATTATGGATTGAATTTTAATTAGAATATGTAATTTTAAGAATTGATAATCTTATGTAATGTTTACATGTGATATTTATGATTTTATCTATTTAAAATGTTTGTGTTATATTTTAAATTATCAATTTTTATACCTGCTGCTTCAGCAGGTATATTGTAATCGATTGCAAGTCAAACTTTTTTGACTTTTGTATTAGTTGGTGTCTTTTGAGGCAGGTATAAAGAATTAAAATCTGTTTTGCAAAGTATGACTTAGGGATTTGTAAAATATTTTTTTTAATTTTGTTAAAAAACTATTTTTGTAAACAGCTGATTGGTGGATAGAAGATGATGTAAACTTTGGAATTTGGTATCTGGGTTTGATTTGACATGTGGCAACATGACATCATAATAATAAAATTAAAAAAATAAAAATTATATCCCATTGCCATCTGTTATAGCAAGTGGTACCATCGGAGCCAGCTGTTCTGCAATGCAGGATGTATGTGTCCAAGTTTTCAACGCCTGTGCATGAACCCCTTGGATTGAGAATAGATCTTATGCATAGAGATTCAACGCTTTCCGCAGTCTTTCCAGGCAATATTACATCCACTAAACGCTTTGCACGAGCAGTCCAACGCAGTCGAGAGAGACTTGAAAGGCGCCAGATGTCTGTAGTTCCAAAGGCTTATCGATCCGCTGAAAAACTGAAACAAATCGGGGAGTCCGTAACTAGAGGACAGGGAGAATTTATGATGACGATAGCAATTGGTAGCCCATCTTTATCCTTTTCTGCAATTCTGGACACCGGCAGTGACCTGATATGGACACAGTGCCAGCCCTGCAATGATTGCTATGGTCAATCAACCCCAATCTATGATCCTTCTCTGTTCTCCAGTTACAATATGATCAAATGCAAAATTTCTGAGTGCTATGCCCTTGATTCTTATAGTTGTGCTGGTGCAATGTGCCAATACACTTATACTTACAGTGACGCCTCCTCCACTATGGGAATGCTTTCATCCGAGAGCTTTACCCTTTATTCTGGGTCAATTCACCATTTTGTTTTTGGATGTGGCCAGGACAATCAAGGGAATTTCGGTGGAGGTGATGGAATAGTAGGCTTCAGACGAGGCCCCTTATCTTTGATTTCGCAGCTTAGCCCATTGGGAGCTAATAAGTTTTCTTACTGTCTCGTGTTTGCAACTGATTCTCCTTCCAGATTCAGCCCTTTGTTTATAGGTCACACTGCTTCCTTGAATCCCACGACTGTCCGTTTGATTCCTTTCATTACGAGCGCCCTGTCTCCAACTTTCTATTATCTTTCATTGGAAGGAATCAGCGTTGGCAGTCAATTATTGAACATCCCTGCTGCTACTTTTGATCTTCAATCAGATGGCAGTGGCGGAGTTATCATAGACCCTGGAACGGCTGTGACATTTCTGCAATCTGATGCATATGCTATTTTGAAAGAAGCCTTGAACTCATCCATCAATCTCCCGCAGTCCTATGCGAATGATGTTGGACTGGATCTCTGTTATAGGCCTCAACAACCTGACTCTTCCAGTGCAGACTTTCCGACTATAACTTTCCACTTCAAGGGAGCAGATTATGATTTGCAGAAAGAGAACTACATATACTCTGATGACATGAGTGGCGTAATCTGCCTTGCAATGCTACCGAGTTCTTACACCTCCATATTTGGTAATTATCAACAGCAGAATTACCAAATACTCTACGACAACGGCAATAACGTGCTCTCCTTTGCGCCGACAGTTTGTGATACCTTGTAAGCAAGCAGATGCATCATATGGGCTTTACATGACTAATATAGATTATTAGAATCTGTTCCTGCTACTGATTTTATCAAATTATTTTGAATCTGTTCCTGTTCGTGCTAATTTATTAGAGTCTGTTCCTGCTATAGATTGTTATAGATTATTAGTGTATTTTCCTGTTTATCTATTTTTATTAGTAATATCAGCACATATGAACAATTGATTACTCTTTGCAAATAATGAAGGCTGGTTTATTTTATTTTATGGAAGTGTGCATGTCTTCATTGTGTATGAAACACTTTTATGAGAAGATATATATATTTTAAAAATGTATGTAAATTTTTCGGTTTTGTTATACTTGTATCTGGTTAGATGATGAACTTTTTTTTATAGACTGGTATCAAGGAATCTTTTATCAATACACTTAATCCTATTCCTCCCTTCTCCACGTTGCTAGTTGTCGCCTCGAATCCTCTACTGACATAGCTTTTTCTAACTGCCAGGTTGTACCCACCTCTTTTGTGGATTGCTGCAGTAACATCCATGCTATGGTTTTCTTCCATATTCATGGCAACCATGTCTCCGTCCCTGAGCTTATCTTGATTGCAGATTCCCTCCATTCAAAGAGTAAAAAACAAAGTAAGGAATTATTACTCCTCCTGTCGCTATGATACACCAGTATCCCTCCTCCATACCTTCGCTGCCAGCTACTAATTGGATCCAGTCCACGCAGCAACCTCCCTCTCCTCCAGGATCTGCTACAACGGCCTCTCCTAATTATCTGAGCTTAAAAAACATGTACGTTCGGTCCATCCAACGGGTCAACAGCGAAGTCAACCATTAACTTCGTTGTTGATCCGTTGGATAAACCGAACGTACATGTTTGTTCAGGATGGCTCTCCTAATTCACTCTCCATTATCCAACCATCACGACGACTTAGCGTCTCCCCCGTCCTGCAATCAATCCGCGAGGGTTAACGTAATTGTTTATTTTCTTAAACTAAGATTCATATTATCCAACCCGTTAATACTTTTTACTTAGGTGAATTAAATATATGAATAGTATTTTAATTTGCATAGTAATTTAAGAATTTTGACTTGTGTTTGGTTTAGTTGCTACAGTGTGGATATTTATTAATGTTTTATGAATTTTATTTTATTTATATCCTCACTTATATGATATTTGGTTTATTGCTAGTTTATTATTGTTTAGTTGTTGATATTTTAAGTTATTTACTTTTTTATCTTATAATATTGG
>LPNX010137359.1:130521-213615 GCA_001517045.1 Pseudotsuga menziesii
ATATATTCAAGGGAAATACATTGTTGAATTACCTTTAATCTTAACCAAAGTAATTTATAAACATTTTTTCATAAAGAGATTGAACAAAAATCTCCAAAAGAATTGACTTTATCAAATTTTGGAAATAGAACTAGAAAGGTTGAGTTCAAAGAACATGGGATTTTTCTTGTAGATTGAATTTCCTTTACGACTTATTACTATATATAGTAATGCTTTGTTTATTTCCTTTACGACTCATTACTATATATAGTAATGCTTTGTTTATTTCTTTTACGACTCATTACTATATATAGTAATATATAGTAACTCATTACTATATATAGTAATATATAGTAATTTATAGTAATGCTTTATTCTTGGAAAATCCATTATTCAAAATATTTAACTAAAAAATATTTTTTTCAATTTAAAATAATTAAATTTATTTTAAATTTAAATTATAAATTTATAATAAAATATAAATAAACTATTCTCACAACAATGAGATTAATTTATAGTCTTATAAGCTATTATTTCTCATTTCTTATTTATGCTAGTTGCGCCGAGAGGCGCATTCTACAGCCCAGTATGAGGTAGAAGTGTAATTCTATGCTCAACGTGGAGATGACACGTGTCACATAAAAAAGTCGGCTTATATATCTATATATATATACAAGTCGGCTTAATAATTAATAATCTTAGGTGTATATATATATGTAAGTAAATCAAAACACCTACACACACTTCAAAACAATACGTACAAGCTGGACCTTCGGAATAAGGCTAAGAGCAATTACAGATTTGTCTCAGGTATGCAATTAGAGAGGTGCAAACCCTTTTTTGGAGTGCAATTGTTGAAGCAGGGTTTGCACCTCGAAATATTTGATCCCTCTCGGCGCATCTAAGCTGGATATAAGCTGATCTAAGCTGATCTATAAAAAAACTTGCATATTTGTATAACATTATAAATTTATAATAAGATATAAATAAACTATTCTCACAACAATGATATTAATTTATAGTCTTATAAGCTATTATTTCTCATTTCCTATTTATGCTAGTCTATAAAGAAACTTGCATATTTTTATAACATAAGTCAAGAATATTACTAGAAGTATGTAAGGAAGCTTGAATATGCTTGTTTTATGCTACATTGCAATAACCTATATCGTATTTAAATGGACATTTTTTAATTCATTTTTGTTTTAATTTCTTTCAAATTGTAATTATATTTGTTTTATCATATATTTTTATAGCAAAATTATCCTATTGCTATATATTTTCAATCTCTTCTTAGGAGGTAGGTACTCAGCAACTTTGTTGCTTATTCCACTTGTTTTATTATTATTTTTGTCTCATACAAAATTGCTATTTAATTAGTTAATTTTTTTTTTAAACTTAAAAAAATTTACATTATTCTTAAAAAAAAACTTTCCAAAAATATTTTAATATAAAAAAAAGATAGGAACTTGTTATAATCCTGTAGTATCGTTAATTTTTAAAAAACTTCACAATTTTTTTTTAATGATCTTACCACATCATTTATTTTGGAAATGCTTTGCAAAATAGTTCTATGGATCTGAAACATGGACTATTACCACTCCAACAAAACCCAAAAACTTCAATATTATCACTCAAAAGACCCAAAAAACTAATAGTTATAAATAATTAGATTCGTTTTGGAAATGCTTCATAACCATTTTAAAGTAAAATGCAAGGATTAGTTATGGAGTCGTATTATCCTCTTTGCGGAGGAAGATGCCATCTTCTGGTCAAAGAATCCTACTGGTGACTCGTACTCTCCAAAGCTAGGTTATAAGCTTTTAAGGGAAAACGAAGACCATCCTACTCTAGAAGGATGACATTATGGCTTATTTTCATAGAAAAGATTTTTGTATGGGACTATTTGGTCAAATTCATTGGTAGTGGGTTAGGAGTTTTTCTTTATGTAAATTCGACAATGATTTTATCGAATATATTTTTGTAAATTATCTATATATTTATGCTATGTGGACGTACGCAAAAATGATTACAGACATTTAATTTTTTAGGGATGGACTTTGTTTGCAAGATATTTTCAAGCATTGGATATATAAACCTTATTTTCAGGAATTTTGTGCCCTCCCAGCTCTCGTCATATGGGGTGTTTGGTTGGCATGTAACAACATGATTTTTCAAGACAAATACATTCCACCACATATATGCAACAAAGAGTTCAATTATCTTAGAACATTTTCCACAGACCCATAAGGAATGTCCCACCCGACTAGATGACTCTCTTATGATAGATAAGGAACATGCTTGGTGTTTTTTCGATGGAGAGTCCCAAGGATCTTCTAGAAGAGGGGGGACTGGTGGAATCTTTTATATATCGGAGAACCATTTTTATAAATGTTCTGCAAACATTGGAGAGGCTACCAACAATAACGGTTGTACTCACAGATTTAATGGTGATCTTAAATTTCGTTGTTTCCATAGGGGTTAAATCCCTTCAGGGTTTTGGAAATTCAAAAATTATTATTAACTATTTCAATTTCAATAGAAAGCCAAAAAATATCTTTCTCATTCCTATATATGAGGTAACCTGCTGTATTGCAGTATCTATTGATCATGTGTCTTTCCAACACATCTATAGGCATCTGAATGACCCATCGGATCAACTTTCAAAGGTTGGATTGCTACTTGCATAAGGCACTTCAGAACTATGGGAGATGCATAAAGACCTCATTAAAGATTTGGACCCAGGACCATCATTGTTCTGAGAATTTTCCCATTATATATGGGCTTATGTTCTGAAATATACCTACTAGAACTTAAAATGACTATATACTGAAAAATTTGAAGATACGAAACATGAATGTATTGAAAAGTTTTGATATATAATGCACTGAAAAGTTTTGATATATGCTGTAATATTACTATGTAAAATGGGTATGAACAATATGGTTTAGAATCTAATAAAAGTTTTTGGATTGTGATCATTTTTCCATGGAAAAAAAAAGTTATGAACATGTCGAATCATTTTAATTTTATCCTGCATAGTCTAAAAATTCGATGATTTGGGTTGGAATAGCAAATTTTCCGGCACAATTTTGTAAAATGGGGAGACGATGTTAACTTTGAGACTTTTGAAATTATGAAGATGGAAATGGGTTGTTAAGAAGGATAACGCAAGAGATTATCAAGAAGGCAAGGAAGAGATTGAGAGTGGGTGGTGGGGATAATAACATGGTGAATACACTATATCATTTGTATTTTTTAATAATGATTATTTTAATGGTTAGTGTTAGTTTTTGAAAATTAGAGTAGGCCAAGACATGATGACGCTTAAATCTTCGTTAAGTATATTGTATTGAAAGGTAAATTTAATATTCTTTTGCAATAAGTTGTAAAGGTGATAATTATTGGCCCAATCTTGGATACATAGCATACTTTAGAGGAATTTAATGGAGTGTATTCAAAATATCAGGTGGAAATGTGAATAACTTTAGTAGATGTAACAAAAAAAATACATGAGGTATCTCAAAGATAAATCTCATATACTTAATGGAAAGCAAACGTACTGAGCTTTAACAAAAGCATTTAGTAGTTCAAATAAGGTGCAAACTAAAAGGAGCTTTTGCAGAATCAATGGTAGCATTGATATACACACAATGAAAAGTAACAGAAACTTTCAATTACTACTTCATCTTGTGAATATTAGAGATAAACAAAGGTCATACATTCATGAAATCTCACATTCATTCTCAACATTCTACATGACATCCATATCAATGACATCAATGTAGGGAAAACTATTGCTCAAAGATTTAGTTATATTCTCAAGAGAGTTTACACAAATATAGAATTAGTATGGAATAACAAGAGATACAAATTACAGAGGAAAACATCTTTGATACAATTCAGAATCTTAATATCAGAAGAAGCTTATGCATACAAAAATAGGCCCCATCGACTCAACAAATCATAGTGACCCTCACAAAACTAGCAACCTCTATTACTGATCCCACATGGTATTTTTAAAGCCTCTGAGGGTGTAAGCACTTTCGGTTATTTCCAACCGATTTCCAACAACCTTTAATTATATCATTGTCACCTTATTTCCATACTGTTAAACAACCCTTTACTTTATTTACTTCTTCTTACTCGACCCCTTCTTTGCACCTTTAGGATGAGGTGGTTGGCCTTGCATTTGTCCTCTTGCTTGCACTCTTGACTATCCAGCTGGTTGTACACTTGTCTTCCCACTTGCTACTACATTTGGCTACCAAATTGGTATAATATATTTTTTCCCAATTAACGGATGCATCATTTGGGAGTTTGCTTGTTTTCTTAGTGGCATAAAAGCTTGAAGACTTGGCTTCCTTGTTAACTGTCCCAATGTTTGGCTTGATGATTATCTTAATGACTTCCCTTGGGGTGGAAAAATAAGTTTATGGTACTTAGATACTGAATTCCACTCTTTTCCTATAGAATAGTGACGTGATTTTAGGGCCTCTAATGCTATCTCAACATTAGTAGTCTTATCATATGATATAGGCTTTAGCTTTCGTAGCATGTTTTTAAGAATGACTCATATTTCAAAATCATTTCTCAACCTAACAAAAATTGCATCTCCAGTTATTACTCCTTCTAGTACATCAAATTGTACTACTTCATTTCTCTTTTTCATCAACCTTTCCTTATATTCTTCTTTTTTATACATTTTACCATTTCCATCCCATGGATGTGGAAGGCCTAATTTGATGACATCATTGAATATACATTCAAAAGAAGACGCTCCTTAGGTGAGAGATTTATTATGTTTTGAGTGCTCTTCATCAATGTCTAGTAATCATTCGATTTTCCATCTTTGTTAAGTGGGTTATGTTTGCAATTCATAGTTCTTCTAATTTCCCTTTTGTTCTACTATTCAAGTAGTCAATTATTTCTGCTGCTTCCTATGGCAAATTTCCTAAGCCCCTTTTCTACTCTCTTTATTTCCTCTTGATTTGTTTTGGCCATCTCCAATTCATATTGGATCACCATCATAATGATCTTGTTTATTAAGAATCTCTTGGGATATTCTGTCCCACATTACTATTTTGGTTCCTCTCAAAAGCTCTTCTCCTTGTATGTCTAACTGTAACTTGGTGACTTGGATCTTTATATCATCTCTCTTAGTTTTCAAGTCATCAATGGATTCATATTTATTATCTAATTGATATTCTAAATCTTTAATCTTATTGTTCTTCTAATTTAACTCATCCTCCAACTACTTAATTTTGTTATCCCCATTATTTGTTTGTTAAATGGGGGTATTTGCTTCCATTACATGTATTGTTGGATTTGTTGATTCTTGTTTTCACATTCTTTTGGAATTTTCTTTGTCTCCCCTATGGGATGAGTAATTTATTGCATGATGGGGAACGATGTTGGAGGGATAGGTTCACTAGACAATGATGTCATATGTAGCTTTAAGACATAAATTTGCATTTCCAAATCGATCACTTTGTTTTCATACTCCTCTACTTGTTTTTGTTATTGTCTCATGCTCTCATATATTTTCTCTATTTCTTCTTGCATTTTCAATAATTCAAGGGTTTGTACTAGTTGTGCCCCAAACATTTTCAATTTCTTTCTAATATGTACAATTTCATTTTTTTCTCCTGCAAGAGAGATTTGGAATGGATAATTCTTGTTGGATCCACTCATAAAGCAACAATTTTGCTTTCTATCTTTTTAATAGTCACATGATTTAAATTGATGACTACCCTCTCTTCCTTTAACAACTGTTCAAATTTATGCATTTCCATCCTTAGCCTCCTTATAGTAGTGATAAATTGCAATACATATTTTCCTATCATATCACTAGATTTCCTGTAAAAATCTACTTTATCCAGCTTACCAAATTTTTTGTAGTCTACTTTGTATTCATTTGTTCCATTAACTAAATGAGGAAGGCATATGAACTTTAGGCTCTAGGATTGCTATTTTGAAAGTATCATCTCTTTGTTCCGCCACATTCATTTATCTATTCTATGGTGCTCCCACCTATCCTCTGATATATTTGACCATGTTTAGACTTCTTCCTCTTATATTTACATATTTTGTTTGGAAATATAATTTCACTGGCATTGGACCTACAGAGGGTGAGGCCTGCTGCACCTCAGGTACTGTAAATTCTATGGAGGGATACTGGGTGAAAGTGATTGGTGGACTAACCCTTTCAACTAGTGGCTTCTCCAATAACTCGGCTAACTCTCTTGGGAGCTCATCAGTCCCTTCTTTCCCCACCAATGCTTACTTTGTAGCTTCTCTTCCTTCAACTCTTGCCTTTTTACTTTAGGGTCCTTTCTCAGCCACATCAATATCCATATCTATTTGTATCTCCTCATTTCCTCTCTTCTGCCCTAGCTTTGAATCTGTGATATTCTTCTCCTTTCGATTGTTCTGAACTGTTAAGGCTTGCTCACAAGTTTCCAAATTTTCAATTTTATCTCGCTTAGGCCCAGGGACATAATTATATGGAGAATTTTTATTTGAAACGCTAAGCTTAGATATAATCTAGTGAATATCATAAGGCCCTTTCTCTACCTTTTCTAGTTTGAGTTGTTTCAAAAACTCCCCCATATACTGTAAGGCATTTTTCCCTTTTACCCGGAAAAGGCCCCAAATCCTTTGGTAGTACAAAGGTTCTCTGGTGCTTAAAATGCACAAAGTGAAATTAATAAAAAATGAACCTCTTCCTAGTGTATTCCATGGAAAAAACCATTTTTGTGAGGAAGGTTAGCAATTTGTATGAATTCTCTTCAAAACCATATATACTCAAAATAGTATAATCCTCATATAGGAACTATTCTTGTACCCTCACATCTGGACTCAAATGTAGGAGTTGTTATTATTTGGAAACATTCTTGGTGGGGAGGAATCATGCATCGACGTGTATGTGATGGCCACGACTTTGTTTGCAAATTCCTTGTAAATGGGGTTTCTAGGATTTATTGGGATCATATCACTCCACTCATACACAAGTAGTTGATTTCCTATGTTTGGGGAATGACTCTTGCAACAGGGGTTAGGAAACTTAAGAAACCTAAAACAATGTTAGCTACAATATTTTCACTACCATACCCTAATATAGTGTATATTAGGGATATGGATTTCTTTGAATTATCATAGAAGTTCACCATTTCATAAGGATAAGGTGTGGTACGGATTAGAAACCCCTCCTTCAGGTGAAAGAATAGAATGTGGCTTCTTTCAAGTGGTTTCAGGTCCTGATTAGAGGTAGCTATGTTTTCTTCATGAAGAACTTGGAAATCTAGGAAATCAGAACAACACAACATCTTTTCAATAGCATCCTCGGTTATGATACACAGGGTTTTGGAATAGTATATAGATAGGATGGTTCGTCTACTGGGAGAATAGTAATTGAGTACTAGTAATAAATTATGGAAAATAAATAGTGTGAGGGAAAACAACTCAAGATAAATTGGTCTCCCAAAGGTGACATGGGTCTCAACCAACAACAACTTGGTATTGGGACTCACGAATAGTGCCATTTAGGTTAGAAGAAGTGACCACAATATTGAATATGTCAGCATCATGTTCATAAATGTATTCCTCTCAAGAAAATATAGGTTTCAAAAGCTTGATTTTGGATGAGGATTCCATTGTAGGTAAATCTACAGGGACTGGTAAGCAATAATAGAGGTGGTAGGGAGATTGGAAGGTAAAAACTATTAAGCCCTAAATGTTTGGTGCATTTCCCCTATGGTGTGGCATATTATACTAGTCTTGATGTCGAATTTGGTGTATTAGTGGTAATTATTATTAATATTATTATATTAGTTATGTCGGTTGGGGTCCATTAGTTGTAATTGTACCTCTTTGTCTCCTATATATAGGAAGGAGACCCTTTCATTTGAATCATGTCACATTGTCTTGTCTTATGTACTTAGTACATAGTGTAAGGAGGTTCCTCCCTCGAATAGGATTTCTATTCATATCTGTTATTTATTATTAAGGCATGAATTACTTTCTTTTGGTCCATTTTTTCTCTTTTTATGCTATTTATGGGACTTGGTTGCATAACATTTGGTATCAAAGCTCTTTCCTTGGGACTAGTTTCTTCAAAACAAGTCATCTTGGAATTTTTTCTATAAATTTTTTTCTACAAGGTTTCAGATAGAAAGACTCAAAAAACCATCTCGAAAAAATAATGAGCAATATATAGTCCAATTTTCATATCCTGAAACATTACAGGTTCATATATATTTGACTTGGAATCTAGGGTTTTTTATTAGTGTAAAAACTAGTCTAAAATAGGTGTTTTGGGGAAAAAGAGCATATCTTAGGCATGCAAGATCCTAATTGAGCGAGACCTATTCTGTGAGAAAGAAGATGGACCAAGGTATATATGGTAGTATTTTTATCATCATATCCAAAATATTGGACATGTGGCATACCGTACAAGTTCACTCTTTTGGATAGACCAAAAATAAGAAGTGTTGGGAGATTTAGAATAAATTATTATTGGAGCATCTGAATTAGATCATACCTACAACATCAGAAAAAGGACACATCAGGATACAATAGGATGAATTTTCAAACCCAGAGGAGCCAAAGTTTTAAATTTACCTCAGTTCCAAGTCGGGCTTAAAACAGACTTCCAATCAAGGTTTGAAGAAGGTATGTAATTTTAAATTTGAATAAATTTGAGTAGAAGGATATATTTGTGGTGAAACCTAGGGTGTGATATATATCTATAATTTTCAAAATTCCTCTAAAAGGAAGTTGGAAAAATAACACTACATTCTACCCACCAAAAGATTCATCCCCAACATATGATGAGAGGGAAGACCTATCTTTTTGAGTGTCCTAGTTGGAAGGTATGATGAAAGGGGTTGTGACAAAAATTTATTTAGTTAATTTAGTGGAGAATTTGATGGAACATATAAAAGGGTCTGCAAGAACGGTTAATTTACTTAATTTAGAGGAGAAGTTGATGGAAAATATGAAAAAATAGTTCTAATCTCATACAAAATTCAAGGGATGCTCCCCGCATAGGTGATGATGTGTTTTAGGATACTCAGGAGGATAAAGATAATGCCAATGTTGAGAAACATTCCATGAATAATAATATTCCAAGAGAAAATGATTCTAGTAATGGAATTAATCAGGGATGGTCACCAAGGGGTACCAAACTTCCCAAGATTGACATGAGAAATTTTGACACTAATGATCCAATAACATGGATATTCCAGAGGGATCAATTCTTTGATATAAACTAGGTCCCAACTTTGCAAAAGGTAAATATTGCATCATTATATTTAGATATTGATCAATTTGTATGGTACCAATGACTTTGTGACAGTAAAAAGGACTATAGTATATCTTGGTCTATATTCATAGAAGAATTAATTGCACATTATGGGGATATTAATAACAACACCTTCTTTATCCAATTGTTAAATCTTAAGCAAAAAGGTCCAGTTATAGAGTGCATCAAGCAGTTTCAGAAGCTTATTATTAAAGTGAAGAACATTTCAAAAGATCATTTGTTAGATCTATTCATTGGAACCTTGAAGGATAACATTAAACATGAGGTGTGTCTCTTCGAACCGCCATCATTGGAGAAGGCTTTCATAATGGCAAGGAAGGTTAAAAGTAAAAATATGGTGATGGACACTAGAAATACCATTTCCAACACATACAAAGAGAATGATCTTCCTTCTTATAACCCACCTCAAATGCTGACACCTCAACAACAGGAGGAAAGAAGAGCAAATGGTCTATGCTTTAATTGTGACAAAAAGTACAGTAAGGTACATAAGTGTGGAGAAAATAATTTATTCTACATAAAATGTGAAGAGGAAGAACAAAAAGAACATGAACCAACATAATGGGACGAATTAGAAGTGATTAATCCCACCATAGCTTGTTATGCTTTGGCTGGAATTATCACTCCTCAAACTCTCAAGATCGAAGGATATATAAAAAAGAAAACAAGTTACATTGTTGATTGATTCTGGTAGTACTCACAATTTCATTCACTGTAAAGTATCCAAAGATCTCAATTGCTTTGTATATCCAACACCATAATTTCAAGTAATGATTTAGATGGAGGAACTATCAATTGTTTAGGGAAATGCCATAATATCAATCTTAGTATGGGGTAATGTGTATTTAATAGTACCCTAATTTCTATCCCAATGGGTGGTGTTGATTTTGTATTAGGGTTTCAATGGTTACAATCATTGGGGATGGTAGCTTTTAATTTTCAGGATTATTTCATGAAATTTTCCTTGGAAGGAAAATAATTTGTGTTTTAAATGGTATCATAGGGAAGCCAAGCAAGGTGATCAACTCTAATCGTATGAACGATTTTTTAAAGAAAAGACAACATAGTGTAATTGCACAACTATGCTCACTAGATGTTCAAACATCTAAGGCTCCTATCTCCCTAGATTTCTGAAGGGTCGTTACTAATCCTTCCAAGGTATTTGAAGATATTCCAATAAGTCTTGCACTAGTTTGATATTTGGCCCATAATATTCAGTTAATTCAAATAAGTGTTCCTTCTAGCATTAGAACTTATGGCTAGAAGAATTAAAGGGAGCACATGATTGAAGAAATGTTAGGGGCTAGCATAATCAGGCCTAGCCAAATTTCTTACTCTACACCAGTGGTAATGGTAAACACAAAGTATGGATCATATTACAAAGATATTTCTGACCCTTTTAATGCAAATACAGTAGTTTCAACCTTCGACAAAAAAATGTAGAAGTTACATGGAACAATTCAAGCAATGGAAGATTGCATAGATCACCAACAAGTAGAACTAATGAATATGTCAAAAGATAGGATGAAACAAGAGCCATATAAAAAAATAGGATGAAACAAGAGGATGAAAAATATACATATGGTATCAATCAATTGAAGTGAACAACTAAATGAAAGGGAAGAATGATATTACAAATCTAATTTGTTTCTAGTGGTAGATATGGTTTGTGTAAGTGCTGGGAAATGTAGAGTAATAGAACGAGAATGTAAGTGCAACTTTAGATATGGATTGTGCAGTACTAGAATGGATAAATACCAGAATCAAAGTGTTGGAACACGCATAAGTGCCAAAATGAGAGTGCTGGAATATCCAGTGCCAAAATGGATTACAGCGCGAGAACGTGTTTCAGTGCTAGAATGAATTATACCACACGATTTAGACAGCAGAAAACACTTGTAGGAATAATACAAGTACAAGAACCACTTGGAATGCACAAGATTTGCAGAAAGGAAAGTGAATTATAAATGAATTTTAATGCAATCCAATCAAGGGGTAATCTATCAAACTCTAAATTAATTCTAGGAGTTAAGATATTACAATTACGAAATTAAAAACAAACATGAATTGAAATCAAGAATTTATTAATTGAATTAAAAATAAACTCAAAATGAAAAATGCAAGAAACACACTTACAATCTAATCTACAAAAGAAAAAGAAACAAAGAAGAAGGATGTTACCAGAATGAGGAGCCCTTCCCATGTTGGTCAACCCTGCTTGAATATGGTCAAATCAAGTAGATAAAATGTACGCCAAACTTGTATAGAATCAACTCTTTAATCCATTACAATTCTGAATACAAAAGACACTTTCAACTCTCTAAGTATCTTTTACGATATGAACTTCTGAAAAAAAAGTAATATATTTCCCTATACGTTATCCTCCACCCTTATTTACACATCATAGGTTGAAAAACGATCTCCATCATCATAGCGAAGTCATTTGACATCTGGTAAATAAACTAAATTTGATTCTTGACAATTATGGATTCGGGTGTAGGGATCCGAATATTTTTGGTGTAGGTACCCAAAAATATGGGTTTAGGTACAAGAATAAGCCTATTTCGGTGTAGGAATCTGAAAATCCAGTTTTGAATTCCAGCTTGGTACAAGAAGGTCAAAGATGCCAGGGCATGAATATGTTGCTTAATCATATAAACATGTTATTAACCTTCATTGATAAACCCCTGATAAAACATCTTTAATCATTAAAAACATAAGAAAATCATAATAATTCAACCACAAGGTAGAAGGGACATATTTAGTTGTAAGTTACAGAATAATGGCTATGGAATGTATTACAAGTAAAGGAATATGGCTTGTGAATGGGGACTTTTATAGTAGAAAAATATGACAATTTTGGATCCCAACAATGCCTTATACTGATTCCCCCCCCCCCCCCCTCAATATAAATTATAATTCCAACAATTGGTATCAGAGTGGGTGTCTTCAGTAACATTTTAACAATTGGAAGATATATATTTGTACACATATGGATAAACAGAAAGGTATTTATACTAACAGAGCACCAAGATTTGATGGATTGAATTATACTTTCTGGAGAATAAGGATGGAAGTGTGGTTGCAATCTCTTGGAGTCAATGCTTGGAATTTTATGGAAAATCGATACAATGGTCCCATTACTGCATCGGTTGATGAAACTAACAGAAGGAAGTATGCATAGAGTGCAAGGGATAGGAATGCATTACTATGTGGATTAATAGACTCTGAGTTTACCAAGGTAATGTGTACATAGACAAAATAAGTATGGGATAAACTTAAAAACATCTATGAAGGGGATGCAAACGTCAAGAAGGAAAAGTTGCAGACTTATTCAAAATAGTTTGAAACCTTGAAGATGAGAGAAAAAGAAAACATAAAATCATATCTTCTCTGAGTTGATGAAATTGTTAACACTATAAAATTCCTTGGAGTGGAAATTGCCGAAGAAGCAGTAGTCCAAAAGGTGTTGAGAACCTTTCTATTGAGTTTTGAATCAAAAGTATTAGTATTAAAAGAAAAAAATAATTATTTGGACAAGTTGACAAAGGATGGACTACATAGGATTCTTATAACATACAAGATGCCGTCTGAAAAGGAGAATCCTTCTAGGAGATAAGCAACCTTCAAATCCACTAAGAAGACAAAATGCAGCAAGCACAATCATAACAAGAATTCATTTGATGGATCATATGAAGAGGAAGAAAACTTTGTGAAGAAATTAAAAATGAGTCGTTTAAAAATAGAAAAGTAAGCTACATTTCAAATGCTTTAAATGTGGTAGAGTAGGACACTTTGCTTCAAAATGTCCTAACATGGAAAGTAGAGAGAGTTACAGTGATGAAGAATTCAATCACAAAGAACAAATAAATGCGTATCAATAGGAAATGTCTTAAAATATAAAGAAGTTCAATAACAAAGGAAGAGCTTGTACTCTAAGTAAGACATCGAATCATTTGAAGAAGATGATGATGATGAGATTCCAAGAGAAGTACTTTTTATGGCAATTATAGAGGAGGGATATTCAGAAGAAAAAGACAATCACTATTATTTTATCAAGGAAGAATCATCAGATGAAGATGCAAATGAAAGTCAACCAGAAACATTAAGTAAGTATTTTTACAGTGTGACTTATATCTCAGCTTCAAAATATGATGCAAAATTGGATCATGAAGTCTGCTTGGTATGAGTAATAGTGAAGAAGAAACCTTCAAGTCTAAAGACAAGGAATTTACAGAAGTTGAATGGGAAGGTAAACTAATTAGTTCTTTGGAATAACAGAAGAAATCAAGAAAGAATAACAATCCTTAAAAGAACAATTGTTAAAATGTAAATACCAAGTCAAGGAGGCAAAGGTATCTCAAGAAAACTTGGGAAAACGGATGAGTAAGAAGGAAAGAGATATTGAAAGACAATTAGATTGTGCACTAAATGAAGTCAAAATGCTGGAATAAAAAATCATGTGGTGGAAGCGTTACTGGAAGAAAAAAAAGGGAAAATGAGCTTCTAATAGAGCATCTTGCACAAAAAGAAATAGAGAACTCTTACTTGAAAATTGAAGTGGATTAAATGAGAAGAGAAAATCATTCTTTGGAAAATCAAAGACAGTTTTAGGATGATTTACTAGATTGTGTAAATCCAAAAAGTGACAAGGTGTGTTTTGACGCATAAATGGAAGAAAAATTCAACAACAACACACCAATATTTGATAAGATATTAAGTAGTAATAGGTCTCCAGAAGACAAGATTGCTCTTGGCTATGATGGGACAGTTGAAAAATCCCATGCTAGAAATCATATTTTTTCCTCGAGTTATCTAGTTACAATTTAGAAGAGGTTTGAGCAAATAAGGAACGTTCCTTTGAAATCAGTTCAATACATGTATAAAAATTCCTTCAGTTATATGGTAAATTTAATACATTGAAATGCTCAAGATGTAATTATTTTGGTCATGTAGAAAAGTATTGTCATACTGTGAGATGCTATGCTTGTGATGGTTTTATACATAAAGCTCAATATTGCCTAAGAGCACTAAAATGATCAGAGAGAATTTTTTCATATAACATTGAAAGTAAAATATGGAGGGAAAATGAAAGAAATATTGGGAAGTATCAAAAAGGGTGTGCGCACATCAAAAAATGGATAAATAAAGTTCCTCAGGCATGTGCAGTTGAAGTAAATAATCCAAGTATATATCAAGCAACAATTGATTTCCACCTACCTTGCCGATCTCCAAAGTTTTTAATAATATTCTTGAATTCAACACGTTATCTATTAGAAATTCAAGGAAAGTATAAGTATACATTGCATCCAGAGTATATTTGAAAAAAAAATGTCGCACAAAGAATACCCTCATTTAAGGACATGGCTGCTAAAGAAGGAGAACACATATTCAAGATGGCCATAATTAATAAAGTATTGTTGTATCAATATCAATGGACAAATAATAATTTATTTAAAAGTAAAAAAGACTTGGATTATATGATTGCATCATTGGTCGCATATAGAATACTAATTATATGTGTAGATACAACTCTTTTGCATAATCAGAATTGTAATGTTCAAAGAAAGAGTTATAATTACAAGAAGTAAAAAGGTACATGTTTTGATAAACCTGTGAAGCCATATGATAAAAGGAGTATCCTTATTCAGCTTACAAAATGGAGCTCTGAAGCTCAAAAAACTCAAAACATACATGAAGACAGCTGTGCAAATCACTAGGCCATAAATGGAGCACAAGTAAGAAAGAAGGTGTTGTCACACAGGACAAAGTACATAATTTTCAAGACACCGTGACAAGTGTAAATTTTTAAAAATTTCCTTAGCATGCACAATAGATTATGAAATTCAAACCTTTAGCAGCTACTCATAAAAATATGGAAACAAAAGACATAATTTAGTATCAACAATACCCAACAATGACAGGTGCAACTAAGTATAAGGAGGAGACATTTTCTCATAATCCGACAATGACGAGTGAAGGTCTATATCAAGGAATAACCGTCTCTGAGAACCTAGAAACAACGAATGCAACCTTGGAATAGAAGAAGATGGCCTCTCAAAATTTGACATTGAAAATTGCAATTCTACATCAGGTGTAGAATGCCTCTTGAAACCAGATGCATCCACAACTATCCAAGTGTTGAGGACAACGCTTGTCTGAAAGGGAGGGGCATGCCAAGCCCTAAATGTTGGGCACATTCCCCCCTATAGTGTGGCACATTATACTAGTCTTGATATCATCTTTGGTATATTAGTGATAATTGTTATTAGTATTATTATATTAGTTATGTTAGTTGGGGTCCATTAGTTGTAATTGTACCTCTTGTCTCCCATATATAGAAAGGAGACCCTTTAATTTGAATAATGTCATATTATCTTGTCTTATGTACTTATTACATTGTGTAAGGAGGTTCTTCCCTTGAAGAGGTTTATATTCATCTCTATTATTCATTATTAAAGCATGAATTACTTTCTTCTTATCTATTTTTTATCTTTTTGTATTATTTCTAGGATTTGGATGCATTACAAACACCTTTTTAATACCCAAGTATTAGCAATGAAAAAGAAGTTTCAACACAGGAATTACCGAGAGGCTAAAAGAGCGTTGCCATGGTAATTTTGTCATACAAAAGTCCTGACTAGACTTGTCCAATAGGTGCAGGTTTTTGTCATTCTTCTTCTGGGCGGAGACAATAACACAAAATTTGAATTTTCCTCTTTTTAATGGTTGAAAAATGTTTGAATTTGGAAAACTGGAAAATTTTCATTTGGCATGCTTGGATGACATCATACGGTGTGATTTGACCTCATGACATGTGTCAAATCCTGGTTAGTTGACATGGATGTTAGATCTACTTTCTTTTCTTGAATGGAGTCCCTAGTACCTACTTGTCACTTGGCTTCTCGGGCGGAAACCACTCCGATTTGAAAAGGAGGTAACATCTCGGAGGCATGACAGTCTTAGTCTTAGTCTTAGAGAGGGATTTGAAGAGTCATTATCCATGCGTCCCTGCTGTTTTTCGGTCGGAAAACGATTCTTCGAGGAATTTTAAAATGTATACATCTTCTCAATGCACTTTGATCTTCAATTGTTGATCTATGGGGCTTGCCTTTGATATGCTCTGCTCACTTACTTTTATTAATGTCCTTGCACCTCCACGATGCAATGCGGCCCTTTTCCATTGATGTCTTGGATCTTCCCTTGATATATATATATATATATATATATATATATATATGATCCATCGCTCCTTATGTCCTAATATCCTTATCCCCAAGTCGCCTCCCTTGGTCTTATGCTGCTTTTGTTTTATTTTAGGTGCCCAGTCGCTTTCCTCTTCGCTCATAATTTCCAACCTATTCTTCTTTATATTGCTTGAGCCTCTTTGTGGATTATGAATCTTTAGGCTAATCCCTTGAGAGATTAACTTTGGTATTCCCCCATCTTTTGAAAGCTTTTTAGGGCTTTTGAGTCTTACACCATTTTGAGTGATAATAATTACATTACATCATTATTATTATTTAAACAACAATAGGTTTATTTTATTATATTGTTGGATATTCTAGATAGATAGTCACTTGATAATTGATTAGAAGATTCGACTTAGTGATATAGTAGGTATTTGATTAGGCATTCCACTGGTTAGGAAGTTAAACTAAAGAAATAAATTGGTACATCTGGAATCCTCACTAATCTAAGTGGACCTCATCTTCCACACATCAAGGGAGATGGTTACATGTTTGTGCTATATAAAATGACATTAGGTGCCATTATAAGAAAATGTGTGTGATATGTGTTGTGTATGGAAATATTTTGGTTTCTTATGCTTCTATTGATGTTGAGTTGAGTTCAATTTTGTTCTGTTGTAACTAGTGACTTTATATACCATATTTTCTTGGAAAACCTATCTCTTTGATCTACCCAGTTCCCTAGTTCTTTAAAATGGTATCATATTGATTGGTTTGAGATCTACCTATTGTCTATGAGTGTTTTGGAAGCAATTTATTGTAAGTGATCATTATGAGTCGAATCTATTTGATATATTGAGTTAGAGATTCAACTTGGTCACTGAATTTGAGATTAGATATGTGTATCAACATCCCATGCTCTAAGCAATAGATCATGGTTTTTAATGATCACAATTATGCAAAATGGACACAAGATATGGAAACACTTCTTAAGAGCCAAGTGCTTTGGTAGTTTACAAAGAATATGGTTCTGGAATCTGAAGGATGTCCAACATAAATTTTTCATCAAAGGTAAGGAGGATGAAGTTGTAGGATTCATTCCTACATATCCATAGAGATTCACTTTCATACAAGATAACAAATTGAGAATATAACAACCACTAAAAAGATATAATACTCATCCAATTAACAATAGAGATTACCCACCAAGGTTGTGTCTTTGGGTATGCTTCAATCAAGAAAACGATCCATTAAAAATGATGCAAAATACACCTTATGTATTTTTTACATAAAAAATGGCTTCCAATATACAAATGAGTAATTAGAGTTCTTTAAAGAAAACAATAGCACTACTATTCCCACTCTCAATGGCCTATTCTTGCACCCAAAACACCATCTTTCCTATTTTCTCCATAAAAAGTTGATGCCCGCATTCAAATATAATATGTGCTAATTTAAAATTGTTACAAATCTCATGGCATGGTGCTAAAGCACCATTTTATAAAACAATATACAGATACGTCATGTATAGAAAACCTTTTCATACACATAGCATTAACAATATTTGTGGATGATAATTAAAGGTATAAAATATGATATGGATATCCCACACATGGCACATGTAGCACTAACAACCAATTGGATAATATAATATGATATGGACCATGCCACATATGGTATTGTTGGGTTGGAGCATTGGTTAAAGTTTTAAACCTAGCATTTACATTGATTCGGATTTTATAACCATCATCCATGCCATAATGATTGACTATGAGGTAATAGCGTTATGTTGAAGTCAGTGTGGCTATATTTTGGGGGTTACCATAAATGCACCCAAAACCGTGCTTCATGTTTCCTTCTACTTGGTCTACATGTTAGATTATGATTGTCCATGTGCCAAAATATGATTGTTGAATGTGTTAACATTGTATATTTTTTTTCTAACTTGTTTGGATTTAACTTCCATAGGCCATATATTTTGCATATGGTGTTGGATTGACCCTAGAAAACGTTTGATTAGATCTTTGAGGTGAATATATTTTCAACAAAATTTGAGATCCTCTGATTGGATCATTTGTGAGGATTCTCGTGGACCAATCCTCCCCACTAAGAAGCTTTTGAACCACCAAAAGTTTGATTTCATCCATAAAGTAATTGAGGGAACAAATCCCTCACTTTTGTTGTTTCCATCCATCTTGCTATACTTGGATGCGTTTGTTTTAGTCCCACACAAAGATATTCCATAACACATTTCTATGAAATCCTCACCCTTCTTTTAAGAATAACATATTCATGCATATCATCAAGATATTTAAGAGAAAAATCATCAATAGAAGGAACTTGAACATCCTCATGTTGATCAATGATCATAGGAGGCTAATATAGTTTCAAGTTTTCAACATTAACCACATAGTACATATGCATATATGAAGGTAATTCTAACAAAAAAGGTAGAATTGTCACCAATATTTTCCAAAATTGTAAATGGACCATACCTTATTGGTTTAATATTTTTACCTTCACCCTTAAGGAATTCATTGCTCATATATAACCAAATTGATCACCAACTTAGAAGTGATGATCAACCTTATGCTTGTCATGCCTAACCTCATACTTGGCTTGGCTCTTTTCCAACTGTTCCTCTACAACTTGATGAACCAATTGGATCTTCTGGATGAACTCCTTGGCTTTGTATACATCATTACACTTATATGCCATTGAATCTTTCCCAAAAGTGAAGTCTAAAGGAGAGGGTCAAATAACTGAAGCATGTCTCAAAAGGAGACCTCTGTGTAGAATAATGTATATCATGGTTATCAGCATGTTGTACATAATATAATTGTTCATACGAAATCCGAGGATGCTTGTTACAATATCCTCGTGGTAAGTGTATTACTATATTGTCGACCACTTCTGTCTATCCATCAGTGTGTGGGTGAAAATAAGTTCTCTTCTGAAGCTTAGTGTCCATTAATCCTCAATTCCCCAAGAAAGAAAGATTCCTCTGAGGAGTAGGGGAAAAATAATATTGCCCCAAGCCATGGCACATTTCACCTTATTGTGTTGCAAAAAGAAGCGTGCATTCTGCCCCACATATAAATAATACAAATCTTTCTTTTAAAAGATGATACCTGTAGAATAAGTTAATTCTTGTTTTTATTAATATAAAGAGTCAATGATTCCAAATAAGGTTTGTTTTTGTTCCTTTCCTGGGTGCTAAGTGGAGTCTTCCTTCTTCTCATCCTCATCTACTGGGTAATCTTTTTTGTTTTTCTGTTGTAGTTCACACAACCCTATAAGGATCACATTTTTGAATCTCAAGTATTTATTGGAGAAGAAGTTGTGTTCCTCTTATGCTCGCGCTTCTCGATCCAATACCTTGCACAGATACAATAGATGAGGGAAAACCAAAATGAAACCCCACATGATGGAATAACAAATGTGTAGTTACTTCTCCTGTCACCTATTTCTTAAAAGGAACCAAAACACATATTTTACTAAATCTATCATAAAAAACACATAACTAATGATGGCATTTATTGGACATAGGAAAACCGCTTATTCAATTCATAGACTCACTTTACCATGGATGAAAAGGTATGGGAAGTGGCATATATAAATCAAATTCTATGTTACTTGGTTTGCTAGTGGCACACATCAGACATCCTTTTACATATTTGGACACAATTTTATACATTCGAGTCCAAAATGACTAGAAATGAGAGAAGTTTGTGCTTCTCTAATTACATGCACTCTTTATCTTGCAGAATAAACAATTTACTAAGATGATATATCAATTTCTCATGTACATGAGAATCTAATTCTTTGAATTTAGTACTATGGGTTAGTGTTCCATAAATATCCTCAAAATATTTATCTCTAGCATACTATTCAATGGAACCTTGATGAGCTAATGAAATTTTCTATAAAACAATGGATGTATTAGAAAAAGGTCTAGATAACATATCAAAAACTTTTCTTTGTATAATTTTTTTATACCTAATGACCGAATGGAAATGTTGTAATTATCCCATCCTGTTATGCAACCAAGTACCAAAAATAGCATAAAAAGAGAAGAAATAGACAAGAAGAGGGTAATCCACGCCTTAACAATGAAGAAAAAATATAATTAACAATCCTCTTCGAGGGAGGAACCTCCTTACACAATGTACTGAGTACACAAGATAAGATACAATGATGACTAAAATGAAAATATAGCCTTGATATATATAGGATACCAAGGTGTACAATAACAACTAATAGACCCACTAATAGACCCAAGCCGACATGAATAATAGTAATACAACACAACATAGGGGGTAATGCACCACCCTATAGGGGGGAATGTGCTCAACATTTAAGGCTTAACATGCTCCTCCCCTTCAGAAAAGAATTGTCGTCAATACTTGTATGCATATGTATGAAGGACTCATCTTCCCATGTTGAATCCGCAGTTGGTAAGTTCTTCCACTTGATGAGGTACTCAATAATAACATGATTTCGTAACTCTTTGGTCCTTTTTTCGATTATTTGTTCAGGTTCCCATATGATTTGTGCTTCTTTAAAACTCCTTTGATAGTGATGTTGATTTTCTTGTATTTTCAGATTGTTTTCTAACATCGTTGAGATTTGGAGAACTGCTTGATGGTGCTTTATGCGATATGCCACTGGTTGAACTATAGAGTTTCTTGTCATTGCTTCAACCATCTACTCCATTTCATTCTTCTGTCCATAGGGGTATTTGTAAGGTCTGATGCTAGAAGAAACGATTCCCATATTTAAGTTAATAGCATTGTACAAATCTCAAATAGGTGGATGACTTATTGTAATATATTCAAATACCTTGGAAGGATTTTTAAGGACCCTTTGGATATCCGACGAAATAGGAGCCTTACATGTTTCAACATATAGTGAGTATAACTGTGTAATTACACCTTATTTTAACAATGTTATCATACCGTTAGAACTGATCACCTTGCTTGTTTCCCTATGATACCAATTAACACAAATTATTTTCCTTCCCAAGAAAATTTCATGAAAAGCTTATGAAAATTAAAATCCACTGTTCCCAATGATTGTAACCATTGAAATCCTAATACAACATCAACACCCCCCATTGGGATATGAATCATGGGACTATTCAATCCATATCCCTCCATAGTAAGATTGATATTATGGAGTTTCCCTAAACAATTGATGGTTTCTCCACCTGCTATCATTGCTTGAAATTCTGGTGTTGGATATACAAAGAAATTGAGATATTTGGCTACTTTACAATGAATGAAATTATGAGTACTAATAGAATCAATCAACACTATTACATTTTTATTTTTGATATATCCTATGATCTTGAGAGTTTTAGGAGTGTTAATTCCATCCAAACAATTACAAGATATGGTGGGAGTAATCACTTCTATTTCATCCCCTTGCGGCGGTTCCCGTTCTTTTTGTTTTTCCTCTTCACATTCTATGTAGAAGCTTCTTTTCTCCACACTTATGTCCCTTACTGTACTTGTTGTCATAATTAAAGCATATACCTTTCTCTCTTATTTCCTCTAGTTGTTGAGGTGTCAATATCCGAGGGGAACATCATTCTCTCTGTATGTGTTGGAAGTGGTATTTCTAGTAGTCATTGCCATATTTTTACTTTCAACCTTCCTTGACATCATGAAATCCTTCTCCAGGTATGATGGTTCAAAGAGATGTACCTCATGTTGAATGTTATCCTTTAAGGTTCTAATAAATATATCTAATAAATTATCTTCTGAAATATCTTCACTCTTAGACTTAGCTGTTGAAATTGCTTGATGTGCTCTGTAGCTGCACCTTTTTGCTTGAGATTTACCAACTAGCTAAAGAAGGTGTTACTATTTATATCCCCATAATGTGCAATAAATTATTCTATGAATATATACCAAGAGATAATAGAGTCCTTTTTACGGTCCCAAATCCATTGGTACCATACAAATTGATAATGTTCTAAATATAAGTATACAGTAGTTACCTTTTGCAAAGTTGGCACCTGGTGTAGATCAAAGAATTGCTCCATTTGAAAAGTCCATGTGATTGGATCCTTGCCATCAAACTTTCTCATGTAAATCTTGGGGATAAAGTAGTTCCTTGGACCTGAGTTGAACCCATGATGTTGTGGTGAATCATCAAGTTTTGAGGATTCAAAATTCTTACTCTCCAATTGTTTTTCAATTTTATTAAGACTTAATTGGAATAAGTCCCTATTTTCCTCCCTATCCCGTTCTTGAGTAGATACATGAGTAATAAAACTATTTTTATATCCTTCATAAATTCCTTCAATTCTTGAAGATCTTCTTTTCTAGCCATTCCTTTGATATCCTCTTTACTATCCATCCCTTTAAGATCCTCTTTACTATCCATCCCTTTGAGATCCTCTTTACTAGCCATATTTTTTTTCGAATTTAACTAAGTCATCCATTTTCACAATTCCCTTAATCATATCTTCCAACTTGGACACTCTAAAATATATGTCTTCTATTTCATTGTATGTCGAGGATGAATCCTATGGGGTTTGAGTGGAGTGTGATTTTTTCCACTTTATTTTGGTGGAATTTTGAACAATAAATATATATAACACCCATAGTTTACCACAAATAGATCCTTCTACTCAAAGCTATTCAAATTCAAAATGATGTACCTTTTTCAAACCCTGATTAGAAGACTATTTTATGGCCAACTTGTAGTTGAGGTAAGATTTTAATTTCGATTCCTATGGGTCTGAAACTTATTCCTATGGTACCTTGATGTGTCCCCTTTCCAATGCTTCATATATGACCTAATTTGGATGTTCCAAAAAAATGGTATTGAAAATATCCTAAAGCTTCTTATTTTTGGCCTATCCAGAAGAACAAACATGTATGCCATGCCACATGTCCAATATTTTGCTTCTGCAGTTGAAAATCCTATCACAAATACCCTGGTCCATATTCTTTCGGATTCAATTGGTCTCACTCAATTTGGATCTCGGATGCCTTAGATATGACCATTTTCCCTAGAACACCTGTTTTAGACTAAGTTTTGGACTAGTAAAAAACCCTAGATTCCTCCACAATTATCTCTGAAAATGTAATGAATTAGGATTTGAATTTCGTATTGGATATATCTCGGCCTGTTCTAGAAGTGGGGTTTTAACCTTGATCTTCGAATCCTTGTAGAAACAAAGTTGTAGTGAAAATTCCAAGCTGTCTCATTTTGCATAAGCCATTCCCATGGAAAGAGATTTGATACCAAATGTTATGAAACCAAGTCCCAGAAATAGCATAAAAATATTCGAAACAAAAAAGAAGAGGGTAATCCATGCCTTAACAATGAAGAACATAGATAATTAACAATAATCTTCGAGGGAGGAATCTCCTTACATAATGTACTGAGTACACAAGATAATATACAATGATGACTAAAATGAGAATATCACCTTCATATATATAGGAGACCAAGGTGTACAATAACAACTAATAGACCCAAGCCAACATGAATAATAGTAATACACCATAACATAGTGGGTAATGTGCCACCATATAGGGGGAAATGTGCTCAACATTTATGGCTTAACACATCCACTAGAAATGGTGTGATTGTTGTAATTTGTGATTGAATATACTGTAAATGATGCTAATCCACATGGATGGTTATCCCTTTTCCCATCAAATAGTGTTTCCACTTCTTCACATTCTGAACCAAAGCATACAATTATTTGTAAAAAGTAGAATAATTTCTTACATCACTAGTGAAGTTCTCGAAATTGTAACAAACTGGTCTCCTTCTTTGTATTAACACTACTCCCATGGCATAATATCTTGCATGAGTTTGAATCTCAAATTGATTCCATATTTAGTGTCACAGACCTGAGTCTCTCTATAATCATTTGGGAAAAATGGAGCAATTTTATTTTATTTTTAAAACTAATTGGGATAAGAACACCATTCCCAACCATAAATTGTTGAACTTTGGTGGTATCATTGATGTCAAACAAACAAGATGTATGCTAATGTTGAATAAGAAGTATGTTGATGTTAATTAAGAAGCATGGAGACTTTGAATAAGTATATAAAAGTGCATACAAGTCTCAAAAGTGCGTAAGTCCCACTAAGTAGTGTCCCTCCAATGTAAAATTCCCTCGAAGTCTAAAATGATACAAAAGTGCACGGCGATGTAAAAATAAGAAGCTTGACTGAAAATTTAGGAAGAGGGGCATCACCAACTCAAAGGAACCCCAACATGTGGACAAAGAAATTAAACAAGAATAGAAGGAAGAGTATAAATAAGAAAGAGATGGATATGTTAAAGTAAGCTTGAAGATGAATAATATGTGATATTCTGAGTTTGCAAACTTCGAATCATTGGGGTATTAATGGATCCTTGATCTAGAATAAGTATATACAACAGAGAGATGAATGCACAAAATCAATGAAGAAGAGCATCAGACAAAGCATAAATTAGAGGGATGCACAACACTAAGATGTGCGAAGAAGATACACAGTAAAAGTAGTTTAAGATGAAATTGCATATCATTAAGACGTAGATCGCATATCGTGAAAGTTGCAAGAAATCCTAGATTGTTGAAGTTGCAAATTATAGAAGATGCAGACCATAGATCCTGCAAATTGCAAGAAATCATAGATTTTTGAAGTTGCAGATTGTAGAAGACACATATCGTAGAAGTTGCAGAGTGCACAAGGACCATATCGTAGATCACAAAAGTCATAGTTTTGTAACACCATATATTTATTTTCAAGGTTACAGGAAGGGGAAAGGACAGGAAGTTGAAGCTTCCTTCTAGTTGGTGTTGGAGAATGCAAGACAGGGAGTTAGAGCTTCGATAAGATATCGTAGTCTCCACTCAGGTTGGTACCTGAACAAAATAAGTAGGTGCTTGCACAAAAGGATTGAGGTCCTCTTAGGTCAGTGCATGAAGTCAACAAGTTGGTGCTTGCGTAGAGGGTTGGAGTCCTTACATGTTGGTGCATGTAGCCAACAAGTTGGTGCTTGCGTGTGGGATTGATGTCCCAGTTAGATTGGTTTCTGAGTGAGTTGGTACTCACATATTGGAGATTGGTGCCTCTCATCTTTTGATGTAATCATAAATTTCAAACACATACACACACAAATATTTACTATGCAAATTCTTTGCGTAATGTTGTATTTTATTGTTTTGATTGAAATAGAAATTGGAGTACAATTTTCTAAGTGAAAATTGTATAATATGTGCCTTTCAGTAAAATATATGTTAATAAATATTCAACATTAAATTGTCAATCGGGGCTTGTAACCTTCGAGGTACCGACATAGTATGTGCAAGACTAGAGGCTAATCTAGACTAATCTAAATGCAAGCAAACTCACTTCAATGCAACAACAAAACAAGAAACCAAAGAATGGATTCAATTGGCAGGAAATAAATTAACACCTTAGATTAATACCCAATACTATGAGGTCATAGCTAACGAG
This sequence comes from Pseudotsuga menziesii, assembly GCA_001517045.1. Lineage (NCBI taxonomy): Eukaryota > Viridiplantae > Streptophyta > Pinopsida > Pinales > Pinaceae > Pseudotsuga > Pseudotsuga menziesii. The sequence continues at coordinate 156,495 of LPNX010137359.1, forward strand.
TTAGACCTTGATATTCCTTTGGTGATTAATAATTTAAAATCTAATGTAAAATACAATGTACATAAAGAAACTAAAATAAAAAACTAAAATAAAAGTACATGAAACTAACAAAAATATGAAATCTATGTGTGAGAATAAAGAAAAATTAAAAACTAAGTGCAAGAATAGAACAAAAAATTAAATACAAGAAATAGATTCAAGTGTTGAAAAAATAATTCAATCTATGAAAAAGAAAAAAATAAGGTATGAAAAATAAAAGTAAATTAACTAAAGATAAAAGCAACTAACAAATTATAGATGAAATTAGAATTCAAACAGTCAAAAATGAAACTCCCTCGAAAAGATTCATCCAAAAATTAATGAAAATGGAAATGACGTGATATTGAAATAAAAAAGTGGTAGAATGTCAATAAATGAGATCATTGTTCAACAACAATATGATTAACTCAACAGCTGTACACCTATTTATAATAAGATAAATTTGTGTATGATAACATTACAATGAGGTGTCGCAACTAAATAACAAAATAAATTAACACAATAATAATACAAAAAATATAATAACACAATAATATTATAACAGCGCCATACTTTAATACAAACAACAAAGAAAATTTAATTTATTATTAATTAATATAACAATGCAATTTGTTTAATAAACAACAAACAATAAATAATATTATTTACGTAACAAAAAATAGTGAACAATTTATCATATATATATTATGGCTAATGCACGCCAATGTAATTCCTAACAATGTGTAAGTTTTTAAAACGAGAAATCTAATCTTACAATTTGAAAAAAAATATACATATGGTATTAATCAATTGAAGTGGGAGAATTATATTACAACTCTAATTTGTTTCAAGTTGTAGATTTGGTTTGTGTAAGAATTGGGAAATGTAGAGTAACATAACAAAAATGTAAGTGCAATTGTAGATGTGGATTCTGAAGTATTAGTACACATAAATACTAGAATCAAAGTGCTGGAACACACATAATTTCCAAAATGAAAGTGTTCGAATACGTATTTTCGAAATTGATTATAGTGCCATAACGATTTTCAATGCCAGAATGAATTATAGAACAAGAATTAGACTGCATAAACCACTTGTAGGAATAACACATGTACACCAACCATTTCGAATGCACAAGATTTGCAGAAAGGAAAGTGAATTATAAATGAATGTGAATGCAATCCATTCAAGGGGTAATCTATCAAACTCTAAATTAATTCTAGGAGTTAAGATATTACAATTTTGAAATTAAAAACAAACATGAATTGAAATCAAGAATGTATTAATTGAATTAAAAATAAACTCAAAATGAAAAATGCAAGCAAGACACTTACAATATAATCGACAAAAGAAAAAGAAAAAATGAAGCAAGATAGTAGAATGAGGGGCCCTTCCCACGCTGGTCAACGCTGCTTGAATATGGTGAGATCAAGTAGATAAAATGTATGTCAAACTTGTATAGAATCAACTCTTAATTCCATTAAATTATGAATACAAAAGAGACTTTCATCTCTATAAATCTCTTTTACAATACAAACTTCTAAATAAAAATAAAATAATAATAGACTGCCCCATATTCTATCCTCCATCCTTATTTACTCATCATAAGTTAAAAAACGATCTCCACCATCATAGTTAAGTCATTTTACATCTAGTAAATAAACTAAACTTGGTTCTTGACAATTCTGGATTCAAGTGCAAGGATCCGAATTTTTGGTGTAGGTACCCGAAAATCTGGGTTTGGGTGCAACAATCCACTTATTTCAGTGCAGGAATCTAAAAATACAGTTTTGACTGCCATCTTGGTACAAGAAGTTCGAACATGCCAGCGCAAGTATATGTTACTTAATCATATAAACATGTTGTTAAACCTTCATTGATAAAACCATGATAAAACATCTTTAATCATTAAAAATATAAGAAAATCATAAGAACTCAACCACAAGGTAGAAGGGACATATTTAGTTGTAAGTTACAGAATAATGGCTGTGAAATGTATTACAAGTGAAGGAATATGGATTGTGAATGGGGAATTTTATAATAGAAAATTATGACTTTTTTGGAGCCCATCAATGCCTTATACTGATTCAGCCCCCCTCTCAGTATAAATAATAATTCCAACAATTGGTATCGGAGCGAGTGCCTTTAGTAACATTTTAAAAACTGGAAGATATATGTGTGTACTAATATGGATATACAGGAAGGACTTTATACTAATAGAGCACAATTATTTGATGGATTGAATTATACTTTTTGGAGAATAAGGATGGAAGTGTGTCTGTAATCTCTTGGAGTCAATTTTTGGCAGCCTGTGGAAAATGGATATAATGGTCCCATTACTGCATCGGTTGATGCAACTAACAAAAGGCAGTATGCATAGAGTGCAAGGGCTAGGAATGCATTACTATGTGGATTAGCAACCTCTGAGTTTACTAACGTAATGCAGTGTGCATTGACAAAATAAGTATGAGATAAACTTAAAAACATCTATGAAAGGGATGAAAAAGTCCAGAAGGAAAAGTTGTAGACTTATTCAGGATAGTTTGAAACCCTGAAGATGAGAGAAGAAGAAAACATAACATCATATCTTCTTCGAGTTGATGAAATTGTTAACACTATAAAATTCCTTGGAGTGGAAATTGTTGAAAAATAAGTAGTCCAAAAGGTGATGAGAACCTTTCCATTGAGATTTGACTCCAAAGTATCAGTCTTAAAAGACATAATTGATTTGGAAGAGCTGACAAAGGATGGACTACATAGGATTCTTACATCATACGATGAGGAATGAAACTGGGAATCTTTCTAGGATATAAGCAACCTTAAAAGCCACCAAGAAGACAAAATGCAGGAAGCACAATCATAACAAGAATTCATCTGATGGATCAAATGAAGAGGAAGCAAACTTTGTGAAGAAATTAAAAAGGTGTTGTGGAAAATAGAAAGGTAAGCTACCATTCGAATGTTTTAAATTTTGTAGAGTAGGACACTTCGCTTCAAAATGTCCTTACACAGAAAGTGGAGAGAGTGATAATGAAGAAGAATTCAACCACAAAGAACAAATAAAGGAATATCAACAGGACATGTTTGGAAATATAAATAACTTCAATAAACAAAGGAAGAGGTTGTACTCTAAGGAAGACATCAACTCATCCGAAGAAGATGATGATGATGACATTCCAAGAGAAGTACTTTTCATGGCAATTATAGGGGATGAATATTCATAATAAAAATGCAATCATTGTTCTTTTATCAAGGAAGAATCATCAAAAGAAGAGACAAATGAAATTCGACCATAAACATTAAGTAAGTATTTTTACAATGTGACTTATATCTCAACTTTAAAATCTAATGCAGAAATTGGATCAAGAAGTATTCTTGGTATAAGTAATAGTGAAGAAGAAAATTTCATGTCTGAAGATGAGGAAGTTATAGAAGTTGAATGGGAAGGTAAACTAATTAGTGCTTTGGAAGAATTGGAGAAATGAATAAAGAAGAATAATACTTAAAGGAACAACTATTAAAATGTGAATAACGAGTCAAGGAGGAAAAGGTATCTCAAGAAACATTGGAAAAACAGATGAGTAAGAAGGAATGAGATATTGAAAGACAATTGTATTGCGCACTAAATGAAGTCAAAAGGCTCGAAGAAAATAATCACGTGTTGGAAGTGTCACTGGAAGAAATAAAAAGGAAAAATGCGTCACTAACAGAGCATCTTGCACAAAAAGAATAGAGAACTCTCACTTGAAAAGTGAAGTGGCTAACATAAGAAGAGAAAATAAGTCTTTCGAAAATCAAAGACAATTTAAGGATGAAATACTAGATTGTGCAAATCCAAAAGGTTACAAGGTGTGTTTTGACGTAGAAATTAAAGCAAAAGTCAACAACAACATTGTGAGGAAAATTATATGATAATTAATTCGACACTAAATTGTCAACCCAGGGCTTATAGGATTTGAGGTGTCAACATTGTATATGCAGGGTGAAGGCTAACCTAGATTAGTGTAATCTAACTGATCTAATTCTTACTAGAGAAAATATCTAATAATTACCCTTAAACTAGAATACATACAAGAAAACTACCCTCTATTGTCTAATCTAGAGAGTATGGATATGTAGATTAAAGTTCCATAGTATGCCTATGAGAGGTTCATCGAGTTGAAAGATGTTAATTAAATTTAAGATCTAAACTACATATGTTTATATTGACCCAATGGTTTATCATTGATGAAGGCTTGCTACAGGAGAAAAATGTTTTATAACTACATTCCTTATGGGATAAGCTCTAGAGTTGGTTTTATTCTAAATTTTATTCACAAATGAAATCTAAGTGTAGTACTTAAATTTGTTTCTAGACGAGTTACTGTGTGCAGTCTGAATTTGTTAAAAAAACATAAATGTATGAAGAACAAAGATGAAAAACATGGCTATAAGCTCTACGCTAGACTATGGATGTGCAAATGAACCCCAGACTTAAAAAATAAAAAGGTTGGAATAAACACAAACTAAGTACCTAAATTCACACTAATTTCACACATAAATCCTACAACACAAAAGTATGCAAATACATAGTTCTAATCTTATTTATTCAAAATATGGAAATCTAATGAAGTCTACATTAGATTCGATTTTCAAACTAAAATATTCTATAAACAACTACCAAAATATTCTACCAAAACAAAACAAATTAACAAAGGGAGAAATTGCTATGATATTTTGAAAACACAAATCAATGGAACGACTTTAATTTTCAAAGACAACATTCTATTGAAATTACCAAAGAAAACTATGAGTTTAACAAAGCTAAAAGTAAACTAATTACAAAGCAACTTAGAAAAGAGATTGCCTATGTAAATGCAAAGAGAAATTGTTGAAATGGATTCTAAAGCTAATCTGTTAATTGGAATGAATTCAAATGACAAGGAATGAATGCTAAACTACACTAACTAGTCCAGATTATTCCAAACTACTCCAAACTACTCCAGCGCTAGGAAATCAAAAGAAAGATCAATATATATTCTTGAAAAGACAAGAACACATCTTCATAAACAAAGAATGGACATACGATCACTCTAATATAGGGATTCACAAGAGATTACAACATGCACAAATTAAGATTTCACAAAGTCAAAACATTTTATGTCAAAAGGAAATCTACACAGTCTGAAATTGATTATATGGAGTTATTTTTACATACAGAATAGAGAAAATGATTCACACAACTTCTATGATTAGTTTCTAAGCTATATTTCACACAAAACTTGTCAAAATTTACACATAAATACAAAAAACGTTTTTGATATACAAACTGAAGTTTCTATACACAAAAAATGATTCTATTATACAAATTGAAAATTAAAATAAATACATGCACAAAATCTGAGATACAATTTGCAGAAGAAAACACATATTCGATCCACAGGGATGGCCAATCCTTAGGGGTTTCACAAACTATGCATAGAATTTATTTATGGGAATTCAATTCTTAGTTAAAGATATTGAGTTTACAGAGTGTTGAGATGATGCTAAGACTCCTCTCCCTCCTATAAAAAACAATACCATTCTCTGAATTTTATAGCATTTACAAAAGGATGAGGAGACACACTGAATCTATGACTCAACCTCCTAGTTAATCAATGCAAAATTTTAATATTAGAAACAGTCAAAATGCCTTTGCAATGCCAGGATTCCGATAAATGATCAAATTAATTAGATTGGATGTTAATTAGATGCCAAAATCGTTACACCAAATATTTTGTTGATTCTTCCTGTAACTACATACTCCAACAATCTGCTATATTCTTGGGCTATCTTTAACATGTAACTAGATGATTTGATTGAGATTTAGGGACAATTTTCAACAACCTAGTTAGTTTACACAAACACCACACCATCTGGAGACATCAACCTTAAAAACCCATGTGGCAGATTTGGTAATGGAGGCCCACACATATGTTAACCAATGATTCCTCTTTCACAGAGGTGTCGGAACAAGTGTCAGATTGCAAAATTTCATATATTCCCAATGCAACAAGGTATAAACCAAGTAATGAGTCAAAGTTTGATTTTGAATTCATAAAGGGGTTAAAATTAATGCAAAATTGCTTTGATTAAGACTCCATAATATAATCTCCTCATAATGTTAGATTAAGAACCAAAATGAATGATTGATATGCACACACCTAGTCAAATATATAGTTTCCATACATAATTAAGCTTAAAATTCGATATAGGATGGGAAAAATAGGGACCTATCACTCCCCCACACCGAAATCTTGCAGGTCCTACTGTAAGAGAAGCAAAACTAATAGAAAATTGAATTTAGCACCTGCACTTAGGAGGGGATGAGGTTGGTTTCTACAGTGTCACTCTAATCTTTTTGAGTTTTTTTTTTCTATTTTTTTTCAATTGCTTCCTTAGGCTCCTATTAGATCAATGATACAACTCATATACATGATAATTCATTCAAATAAGTTGAAGTTACGAAGGGTGAATATTGAAAAGACATAGAGAAATTCACAAAAAAGTTCATACCTATTAGAATAATGATTATACACATAGAACAATTGAAATTGATATGGCAACTCCATGATAATATATCATAATATTTATGGCTTGTAAAATGAATGTAGGTCATTATCCAATTCAAATAGAATGATACAAAGATATATAGATATTTTCAAATATAAGTTTGCTCCTATTGTATGCATAATGACACAAGATATGGCCTACCATATAAGAATATAATTTTCAATTTTAGGTCACAAGCAATAGCATGGTATAATAAGTATATATAATTTCCAAGACCCACTCCAACACTCTTATGATCAAATTTCCAACATTATTTCACATACAAATTTCAAAACACTATTCATAAGAGGATTAGCATCTTTGAAGATATGGCACCTCCTAGGGCCATCAATAAATTGAGGTTGGCTTGTATTGTTTTATTCCAACACTTTGGGTTAACAACAAGAGTCAACAAGCAATTGCAGGAAGCCATTATTATTATTCTAAAGAAAACTAGACATTTTTTGAAAAAGTAGGATAAATGCTAAGTGATAAGAATGACTGAAATACTGATGGTTTTTAAGATTAGAAATATCTAATACATTCTCAATAAGACCATAAAATTTATGTAGGGAATTTTCCTTGTGTTCCTAGATAGAAAAAATGAGGGTATAAATGGTCTGGAAAGCCTATAGGACACAAGTCATCCCTAATTCATTTTTCAAAGACTTATTGTCATCCAAGGAATAAGGATAACGTTCACATTTTGAGTTTGTTAAATTTATACAGTTACGGGTCCCACTTCTAGGATAGTAATATCCTAGATATAGTTTGAATTAGATAACAGGGTCTAAGTTCAACTTACAACTATTCTCTAATGACAAATGAATTGGATTAATCATGCATATATGCACTCAGGGTCTTCGTTTGATTGATCCATATGCATAAAAATATGTTTACTATGTCTCTTTTACTCGACATTTTCCCACTACCAGCGAGCTTGTTCAATACCTCGACGGGTTTACCTTGGTTCCATACAGACATAACCCCACTTCCAGCGACCCTGTTTAGTACCCCGATGGGTTTGCTTGTATTTACTGAAATTCCTTATTTATTATTTTACTCAGCATGGACCCACTGCCAGCAGGCCTGTTCAGTACCCCGACGAGTTTTCCTCATAACTATAAAAAGTATTTCAAAATATATTAAAGTAGGTGGAAGATGGTTGGTACTAGAGTATATTAGTCTTACTAATCATATAAATCAATTAAATTTAACCCATGAGTAACATTATTTATAATAGCCTGAAATTATAGTTCATGCCAAAAGAGAATGACCTAAAGTTGTCCTCTAGCCACTAAGTCTATCCTCTTCATATAAAAGTTTAATAGTGTTCCTCCATAGGTAGAAATATCACATACTCTCATGCTACTACTTAATAAAGATACTTAAATAACAAGCTTTGATGACGAGTCTGGGATGTACAAGTGGTTGATAGGTATTAGATAAACCTTAAAGTTATGGTAAATTCCCATGATATTTCAAGTTAGCCTTGAACAACTGTTACAATGAATAGTCAGAAATATGCATGTATGAGGATAAATAATAATTTTTAAATTGTTTTGGTTTAGCCACTAGCATTATTTTCTTCGTAGTTCTTTTTATTGAAAAGTAAAATAAAAAGTGAAGTTGCATTAATCTTTAAGCTAAACATGCAACTTTTTATTTATATACATATTTTCCTATCCTAATCAAAGAAATAATTTTTTATTATTCAAGTATATGAGCTCTTCCAATGTAACCAAGTGTGAAGTAATATGAAAAATACACCTTTATGCACATATGAGAAGGTTATTGCAATGATTACCTAAGTATGGATAATCAACCACTTTATTTGTTTATGTGTCAGAAGGTTTTGAAGGAAGGAATGGTATTGTGGCCTCGTTACCTCTTGGAACCAACGCTTGATGCAATCTTGATACTCACCTTCCTTCCTCAATCCATGCAGGTCCTCTTCTTCTGAATGTTCAATTGCTTGAGTACATGAATGATCTATTGATATATATGTGTGTGTGTGTGTGTGTGTGTGTGTGTGTGTGGGGATAACTCTTCAATTTCAGGTCTCTCTCCATTGAATGTAGTCTCCAAGTTTCCAGTTTCCTTGGTAGACTGGAAAAGAGAGTCTGTTTGTATCTCATGGGACTATGGTTCTTCTATTATTTATGGAGAGTTAGATAAATTATTGACTTCTTTCAAGATGTGTTCTAATTTAGAAGAATAAATTGAGATCCCAGCTGCTGCTAGGATTTGAGAGAGTTTTCTCAAATTGATGGTCACCTCCGAATCCATTTTGTCGGTTGATAGATACCACTTTACACATGGATTCATTAGAGGAAATTTCAACTCAAAATGGGCCTTTTAACTTTAACTCAAATTCCATGTCATCATGTGTTAGCCAATGAAATTGCTTTAAATTTGAAATACCGTATAGGTCTTAAACACTTTTTTAATATAAATTTGGGGATAGGTATCATAAAAAAATTACTTTTTTTTTTATTGTGTTTTCGACATATCTCCCCGTGTTTTTACTCAAATTTCGATCGGGAGAGCTTGTTGGATGCGGAATTAAATTCCACATCCAACGAGTAACCACTCGACATACTTTTGATGGACCCCGCTACCCCAAAAACAAGAAATACCTGAAAAAACGTGATGATGATGAATTAAATTCCGCATCCAACGAGCTCTCCCGATCGAAATTTGAGTAAAAACACGGGGAGATACGTCGAAAATACAAACAAAAAAGTAGTTTTTTTCTTTTCTTCCTCCAAAATTAATAAATATTATTTTATTAATTTTTTTTAGGAGGCCCATTTTGAGTTGAAATTTCCTCTAATGAGTATACATGGTTCTTACAACACCCAAACATATAGATATATATATTTTAATGATTTGAATAAAAAACTACCTACAAAAATACACTCCTAAAGCAAATTTGTGCAAACGAAAATAGAACTAAATACTAAGAACTTGTTGTAAAATTCAAAAATACACCACCTATAGATAAGATAAACAAACTTGCGGAAAAAAAATCAATCTCACACTTTCATAAAACTAAACACGTTGCAAGGAATAATAAACACATTTGCGAAAAATAAACTTGTAGAAAGTAAACACACTTGCGAAAATTAAATCAAACATACACAAAAATAAACACACTTGCGAAAAATAAACACACCTGCGAAAAATAAACTTGTAGAAAGTAAACACACTTGCGAAAATTAAATCAAACATACACAAAAATAAACACACTTGCGAATAGAAAATGTATTTTCATGAAAAGGAAAAAAAAGGATTTGGGGTGACCCACTAAAGTGGTTGCGTCAGGCTGTTACACCACGAAAATTCCATAGTGAAGTCATCTTTGCATCTTACCATTTCGCCTCCCCCTTGTTGTGCAATGTAAAGGCAACTTATCTACCTACACTTCAACCCTTTATCACCTCCCTAGCTATGGCGCTAAAAATGTCGAGAAAATTATATGATAACTTATTCAATAGTAAATTGTCAACATGGGGCTCGTGGGATTTGAGGTGTCGGCATTGTATATGCAAGGTGAAGGATAACCTAGCTTAGTATGATCTAACTTATTTAATGCTTACTAGAGAAAAATTGTATTAATTACCCTTAAACTAGATTACATACAAGAAAAACAACCTCTATTCTCTAATCTAGAGAGTATGGATCTATAGATTAAAGTTCTATAGTATGCCTATGAGAGAGGTTCATTGAGTTGAAAGATGTTAATTAAATTTAAGATCTAAAACAAAGGTGTTTATATTGACCCAATGATTTATCGTTGATAAAGGATTTCTACAGGAGAAAAATGTTTTATAACTACATTCCTTACGGGCTGATCTCTAGAGTTATTTTTATTCTAAATTTTATGCACAAATGAAATGTAAGTGTAGTACTTAAATTTGTTTCTAGATGAGTTATTGTGTGCAATATGAATTTGTTGAAAAAAAACATAAATGTACAAAGAACAAAAATGAAAAACATGGCTATAAGCTCTACCCTAGACTATGGATGTGCAAATGAACGTCAAACTTAAAAACGAGACAAGATGGAATAAACACAAACTAAGTACCTAAATTCACACTAAAAAACACATAAATCCTAAAACACAAAAGTATGCCAATAGATTCAAAATTTAAAGGAGTGTACAATAGATTCGATTTTCAAACTAAAATATTATATTAACAACTACCAAAAGTTTCTATTAAAACAAAACAAATTATCAAAGGGAGAAATTTATGCTATGATATTCTGAAAACACAAATCAATGGAATGAATTTAATTTTCAAAGACAACATTCTATTGAAATTACTAAATAAAACTATGAATTTAAGAAAGTTAAAAGTAAAAATATTACAGAGCAACTTAGAAAAGAGATTGCCTATATAAATGCAAAGAGTAATTGTTGAAATGGATTCTAAAGCTAATATGCTAATTGGAATGAATTCAAATGATGATGAATGAATGCTAAACTATACTAACTAGTCCATACTATTCCGAACTACTCCAAACTACTCCAAACTACTCCAACACTAGGAAATAAAAAGAAAGATCAATCTATATGATTGAAAAGACAAGAACATATCTTCAGAAATAGAGTATGGACATAAGATCACTCTAATACAAGGATTCACAAGAGATTACAACATACACAAATCAAGATTTCACAAAGTCAAAATGTTTTCTGTCAAAATGCAATCTATAGAGTCTGAAATTGATTCTATGGAGTTATTTTTACATACAATATAGAGATAATGATTCACACAACTTCTATGATTAGTTTCTAGGCTAAATTTCACACAAATTTTGTTAAAAATTACACATAAATACAATTTTTTTTTGATATACAAACTCAAGTTTCTATATACATAAATTGATTCTATTCTACAAATTGACATTCAAAATAAATACTTGCACAAAATATAAGATACAATTTTTAGAAGAAACCACACATTCGATCCACAAGGATGGCTAATCCTTGGGGGCTTCACAAAATGTACATAGAATTTATTCTCAAGAATTCAATTCTCAGTGAGAGAGATTGAGTTTACAGAGTGTTGAGTTGATTTTAAGACTCCTCTCCATCCTCCCAAAAACAATACCATTCTCTGGATTTTATATCATTTACAAAAGGCTGAGGAGACACATCAAATCTATGACCCGACCTCCCAGTTAATCAATACAAAATTCCAAATTTAGAAACAGTTAAAATTCCTTTGCAATGCCCTTCTGAGAAATGATGAAATTCATTAGATTGGAGGTTACTTATATGCCAAAATCGTTTCACCAAATATTTTGTTGATTCTTCTTGTAACTACATAATCCAACAATTGCTAGATTCCTGGGCTATCTTTAACACGTACATGGTTGCTTTGATTGAGATTTAGGGACGGTTTTCAACAATCTGGTTAGTTGAAACGAACACCACACCATCTGGAGACATCAACCTTAAAAACTCATATGGAATATTTGGCAACAAAGGCCTTCACATTGTTAACCTACGATTCTTCTTTTGCAGAGGTTCCAGAACAGGTGTCGGATTGCAAAATTTTATATATTCCCAATGCAATAAGGTATAAACCAAGTAATGAGTCAGAGTATGATTTTGAATTCATAAAAGGGTTTAAATTAATGCAAAATTACTTTGATTAATCCTCCATAATATAATATCCTAAATTTTTTAGATTAAGAACCAAAAGGAATGATTAATACGCACAAACCTAGTCAAATATATAGTTCCCATACATGATTAAGCTTAAAATTTGATAAAGGATGGGAAAATAGGGACCCATCAAATACGTCAATGTTAGATAAGATACTAAGTAGTGAGAGGCTTCCAGAAGGCAAGATTGGTCTTAGCTATGATATGACAGTTGAAAAAGTACGTGCTAGCAATCATTTTTTTGTTCTGAGTCATCTAGTTACAATTTATAAGAGATTTGAGAAAATAAGGAATGTTCTTTCAAAACGAGTTCAATACATGTATGAAAATTCCTTTGGTTATAAAGTAAATTTAGTACACTGAAATGATCAAGATGTTATTATTTTGGTCATATAGCAAAGTATTGTCATACTGTGAGATGTTATGATTGTGATGGTTTCAGGCATAAAGCTCAATATTGCCTAAGAACAGTAAAATGATCAGAAATAAAATTTTCATATAACATTGAAAGAAAAATATGGAGGAAAACAGAAAGCAATATTGGGCAGTATCAAAAAGGGTGAGAGCACATCAAAAAATGGATAAAGAAAGTTTCTCAGACATGTGCAGTTGAAGTAAATAATCCAAGTATATATCAAGCAACAACTGATTGCCGCCTAGTTTGCTAATATCCAAAGTTTTGAATAAAATTCTTGAATTCAACATGTTATCTATTAGAAATTCAAAGAAAGTATAGACATTGCATACATAGTATATTTGAAAAAAATTGCCACACATTGAGAATACCATCATTTTAACGATGTGACTGCTAAAGAAGGAGAATACATATTCAATATGGCCATAATTAATAAAGTATTGTTGTATCAATATCAATGGACAAATAATCATTTCTTTAAAAGTAAAAAAAACTTGAGCTGTATGATTGCATCATTGGTCACATATAGAATACTAATTATATGTGTAGATACAACTCTTTTGCATAATCCAAATTTGTATTATGTTTAAAGAAAGATCTATAATTACAAAAAGTAAAAAGGTACATATTTTGATAGAACCTACAAATCCGTATGATAAAAAGAGTATCCTTATTCAACTTTTAAAATGGAGCTCTGGAGCTCAAAACATACATGAAGACAACCGTGCAAATCACTAGACCATAAATGGCGTACAAGTAATAAAGAAGGTACTATCACACAGGACAAAGTACATAAGGTTCAAGATGTAACACCTTGGTTTTGACCCCATGTTTTTTTATTGTACATGATGTATGTATTGTATTGAGTGTTGATGTATTTGTAACTTCAAAATGTATTCACTTGTATATTTCTTATTGTATTTAATTGTACCCCAACAGAGATGTTTGTTCCTTCAATCGGGAGAGTCATTAATATAATAAAGTCATGTAAAGTCATTGAGGTTAAACCTCCATTGTAAGTTAGGGAAATAGACTCTACAGTTGAGTCATATTAGGGTTATTAGACTCTCCTAGTGAAGTCGGCCCTGCAGAGTAATTGTCAAGTGGAAAACAAGTATAAATAGAGAGTGAGATTCTCTATTTGACACACACACTCACTCAATAGTAGTGCATGAGTGAGAGAGGATTATATCACACAAGTGAGAGAGAGAACAAATGTCAGAGATCATCATTGTATCTTTGGGTTTTAATTTTGCTATTGGCGCTCATTCTATGTCTAAGGAAGTTGCGGGGTTTTCTCCTTTATGGTTTCCCCGAGGAAAAATATTTGTGTCTCTTGTCTCATGTGATTATTGTTGTGCATGTTATTCTATCATATAAGATCCTATATCATATTAATTAAATGATAAAAATATAACATGGTATCAGAGCCTCTCTAAAAGAAGGCACTGTGCAGCTACACGAGCTAGGGATTCCTAGTTGAAGGTGTTCTCTACACATATCATCAAGCAACGAGGGCTAGGATAACTCACCTCAATAGGGAACATCTATTTGTGGTAGCAGTTTTTGGATTAGATAATTTTTACTATGCAGCCAAAATACAGCTATAATGGAAGCTAATGGAAATTGGGGTTTCATGCTTGAAAACCCTACAAGACTGAATTTAGTAATCCTCAAACGTTCGCCATAACTCGATATTGGAGAAGTATGAGAAGCCACAAATTTTACAGGCCAAAGAGAAATTTGTTCTGTACACTTTGTAAAAGTTTCAGCCTCAAATTCTCTATACTTCAGGAGATATGGTTCCTCCAAATCAGGGTTCCATACTCCTCCAGAATACAGTCATAAGCAGGTGACCTAGGGAGATTTGTTATATCTCGGGCTAGGAAGCTCCAAACGAAATTTTGCAAGATGTTTCAGGTAGGGAACAAACTTTATTTTTTGTGGTAATTTTTCCACATCTGGATTGTGAAACAATGACACATAGCACTCCTTACAAATTCGCTATGCTGAACAGTCCCCAAAACAGTCACCTTGGGAAACTCAGCTTAAGTCCCACTTGGAGAATCCATTTATTCTCTAACCTGTGGGGTTGGAAAAAATACTTATTAGGATATCACAATGAGAATTTTCATATTTTAAGGATCCAAAACTTTGGATATAAAACAAAAGCAATATCATTCATTTATGCAGAATAAATTGGAAAACTAGGGCTTCCTATTCCGAGAGCTTCCCTCCACTATTTTTAGAAATGGAGTACATTGGAAAGCTCGCCTTGAAGAGGCCCATATTTATATCTAATCAGAAGTTTGAAATTCCAGGTTTTTAAAATTAGGGTTTCTCTAACAAACCCTAGATCATCCAGCTCCAGAACCAGGACAAACACCTCAAATCTCTTGGTGAAGCTGACAACTTCCAAGTATTCAAGTATAGGAACTCCATGATCCTTGAAGAAATTGACTTAGATCAGTATTTCAGTAAATAATTTCTAAGATCCAGAGGGAGATGAGGCTAAGGCTAGAGCCAAGAGAATCATTATAGATTTTATTAAATATCATCTCTTCCCTCATGTGTCATCCCTGAAGACACCAAAAGGAAGTGTTCGTTGCTATGACGAAGCAATCGAAGATGAATAAGATATTGTTATAACCACCTTGAATGGCCTCCTAGGATCATGTGATTCATTCATTCAAGGAATGTGTGCCAGAAGGAATTGATTACCTTTAGCGGACTCTAGGAAGAGTGCACACAAGAAGAAGCTCTACTCATAATAAGAGAAGAGAAGATGGGAGCAACTAAAGATCAAGCTCTCACGATTCAAAGAAGATCCCTCAAGCGATGAAGAATATGAAGGACACAATTCTTGAAGAACCTCTTATCCATCTTAGCATTTGGATAAGAAATGATGGTGTTATGAATGAATAAGATGATGAAGTTGAAGGCTCAAGAAGGAGTCTACCAATGAAACAAATAAAGATAAGTATTTGAATTGCCTTTTCCTATATATCTAGTTGTTTATATGACATTTTTTAGTTGTGAAATGTATTATGCATGATAGAATGTCTGCATTAATGAACAATATACTACTAATATGCATGTTATGGGTAAGTATCCTATAGTGCTATACAACAATCCATTGCTACTTATATAGGATGAAACCTCTTTGCTAACATATTGGGATTAGTGCACAGTCTCAATAATGTTATGGTAGAGATGGAAGGCATCTGGAAAGTTTGTGTATATGAGATATGGATGAATGTTGTATTGGCTAAAATAGTTGCATGATTATATCTTTATGCATAATAATTCGCCATTATGAATATTGAGTAGAAGGAGATGTGTTGGATAGTTTTGAAACTCGACGTTACGATCCATACTCTAGGATCATCATCAGGAGATGTTAGAATCCTGAAAGTTTTAGGAGATGCCCGCAGCCTATAAATATGTCTGGAAACATGAGTTTTTAATTTTATATGTGGAGTCGGTTTTGGTAAATTAGGTTATTGTGATTTAGGTTTTTTGTTAATTTCAGTTTTTATTATTTTACTATTATAAGGGATTAATGTTAATTTTATTTTTATTTAATAGTTTTTGGTTGATAATTAATAGCTATGTTTATAGTATTTAATAGTTTGGTTTTAAAATGGTAGGTTTTTAGGTTCATAGTATTAAAATAAATTTACTAGTTTAGGTTTAGGTTTTGGTTTAAGGTTTATAGTAATGATTGTTCTAACCATTTCCTTTTCTTTAAGAGTGATTTCAAGTGTTAGTTGATGAGGGTTTTCTAAGTTGAAGGGAGTGTAGGAGTGGTTTCCAAGAGTCATTGAGCCTTGCACCATCATCCCTGTTAAGGCAGTTATGGCTTAAATTGATTTCGATTTTCTCCCTAACTTTTCATTTTATTAGGTTGTCTTCCCTAGCTAGGACCCTAGCGTTGTCCAAAAATATTTGGTGACATGTTAAGTGTGAGTGTTCAGCAAGGGCTGATTTCTTATGTCTATCATGTCTTAGGTCAACACTATGTTCCTTGAATCTTGTTTCCATGGAGCACCCAGTTTCCCCTATGTATAGTTTCTCATAGGAGCAAGGGATAGAGTACACACCCTTGTATGTCCTAGGATTAATTGGGTATTTTAAGGAATCAACCATATTCCTGATAGTGTTGGGAGGGATGAAGAAGGCTTGGATCTTGTTTCTTTTCAGAGTTTTAGCCAATTTGTCTGTGGTGCCTTTTATGTACGGGAGGAAAATTTTCTTTTCATTGTCGTCATTTTCTTTCTCAATAGTCTTTTTCTTTTTCTTATTGGCGGATGCAACAATTTTCCTGAACTATTTACTATTCTACACATTCTCCTCAAAAAAAATTTCCAAGTGATCATTTACCTCTTTAATGTGTTCCTTGTCTGAGATCCTAAGTGCTCTTGTTACTAGGGTATTGATCACACCAACCTTTTGTGGAGGGAAATGATGTGAGTTGCCATGTAGATATCTATCTGTGTGAGTCTTTTTCCGAAACACCTGGTGGGAAATTGATTCGTCTTCATTTCTTGAGACTAAGACATCAAGGAAGGGTAAGCTTTTGTTCTCTTCAATCTCCATGGTAAACTTAATGTTGTTGTTTTGGCTATTGAGGTGTTCAAGAAACTGATCTAAGTTACTTCTTCCATGTGGCCACACTACATCAGTGTCATCGACATAGCGTTTCCATCTTTTGGGTTTAAGGGGGAAAAATCCAAGGCTTGTCTTTTGAAACTTTCCATGTACAGATTGGCCATGATTGGGGAGAGGGCTGAGCCCATTACCACACCTTCAATTTGTTCATAGAATTCTTCTATGAAGGTAAAGTATGTGGATTTTAAGCATACTTCCACGAGTTTGGTAGTTTCCTCATTGGTGAGCTCTTTGATGGTTTCAATGGCAATTGTGACTGGTATTTTTGTATATAAAGAGACCACATCAAAGCTTACCAGAATGTCATTCTCATCTAGCATTTCATTGGAGATTTCTTGGATCCAACTGGCTGAGTCTTTCACAAAAGAGCTTGTCTTACCAACTAAAGGCTTGAGAAGGGTTGCCAAGTATTTTTCTAGTTTGTATGTGGGGGAACCGATAGTATTTACAATGGGATGAAGATGGAATCCATTCTTGTGCACTTTAGGAATCCCATATATCCGCGGAACCATTTCTTCTTTGGGAAGAATTTTATTTTTCAGACTCTCATCGAGGCTTGAGTCCATAATTGCCTGCGAAACCTTCTTATGGATTGTTTTTCTAGGGTCTTTTCCAATCTTCCTATAACTCCCATAGGTGAGGTGGTCAAGCATATTTTTGTTGTATTCATCAATTTCTAACACCACCATAGCGTTTCCCTTGTCGGCTTTAATGATTTTAATATATTTGTTGCATCGTAGGTTTAATAAGGCTGCCATTTCTGTTTTAGAGATGTTAGGAAAGATCGTGTATATAAAGATCATGTATATAAAACTGGTGCATTTGACTTGTAGGAAATATCGCGCACAATCGCTTACAAGAAAAGAAGGATGAGACTTGTTTCGAAGAACAAGTGATGACAGTTCAAGATTCACTCCAATAAGCATACATGAAGATGAACCTGAAGCTTCCATAGCAAAATAAAAAGCTTCATAAGAATATAAAATGAAGAATAGTATGAAAAGACTTTAAGAGGACTCAGACACACTCTAGTTATGTGATACTTATGAGCGACATTATTAATGCAGAGCCTTATAGCTATGAAGAAGTAGACAAGAAGAAAGGGAAGGAGACTATGATCAAAGAGTACTAGTTCAAGGATAATGATGTCTAAGGGATGTCCATAGTGTCTTTCATATGGATCTACAAGATCCAGCATGCAGTAGATGGCAACATCGTAGGATAGAAGGTAAGATTCGTAGCACGTGGCTTCTCACAGAAAGAAGAAATAGACTACGAAGAGACATTGGCATCGGTGAAGATTCAAGTATATATAGAGCAGCCACTGGGAGTTGAGACACATGATAGGCAGACTCATGTGTACAAATTAAAGAAGGCCTTGTATGAGCTCAGAAGGCACCCATGGGATAGAACATATAGTTACATAAGGAGCTTGAAGATCACCTGGAGTGATGAATATCTTAACCTTTGCTACAATATCGAAGATAAAATCCTATAGAGGATGACAAGCTCATAGATGGGTGCGATAATAAATTTTCAAACAGATTTCATGTTAGGATTATAATCCTCCCTTGTCCATTTTGTTCAATTATGTCTAAATCGAGAATCCTTTCAGTCTATTTTTAGTCACTAACTCAATTGGGTCCACTTGGAATAATTGGGGCACATGTTCCAATTACTAAAGTGTGGGGAACACTAATTAAGGTCAACTGCCACTGATTGCACTTGCATGCATCAATTTAGGAGCCTCCTCAATTAATCCCTATAGATTACGAGCCACTAGGAGCGCTGACACGAACCTCCATCAGTTGAGTTTAGTTGGGGACTAGTCAAGCTCAGTTAGGATTCAATTACATTCAGTTCTAGTCCTCTACATTCAGTTCTACTCAGTTAGCACTAGGTTTGCATGGATGCATGCAGGTGAGGCGCATTCTCTCACCTACCACAGTCAGTTAACTAGTTAACTAACAATTAACATTGAATTAGACACTTGAGTTGGGTTGTTGAACTTCAATGGTGATTTAGACATGTCCTAGTTGCCTTGCAGTCAAGTAGAGTCTAACTAATTTGAATTTCCTCCCACGAATTCAAATTGCATGTGGCTATTTATACATTGTACTACATTGTACTTAACTATCTAATTAATTTTTGATAAATGAAAGCATTCACAGTTGCAAGCCATTTTTGCACTGTTTCATTCTTCAATTGCTAAGTAAATTGTGTGATTTATCTTGTGAGTTGTGTGTTTGTCCACAGATCTATGTTCTCAATTTAATATGGTATTAGAGCCTCGACGAACAAGGAACTTATCCTCCTCAGATCTCCTATTGGATCATTTTTTGAGAAAAATTGCTCCTTCCAGCACTGCACCAGAAGTGGAGAATTTACCACTTAATATCCCAAGCAAAGGAATTGTTGATCAAGCTTGCTTGATTAACTAAGCTGGGTGTGAAGAAAATTCCACAAACTATTCAGAATGGAAGATGAAGATGATTTCATCTATGAAGAGACAAGATCTCTATGAGGTGTCTATTGGACATTGTGAAGATTCCTATGAGAGAGAGATTAACTGGATGAATGAATGTGATGGAGCTTTTGGAACAATAACACTAGCTCTTTCTCCTAGCTTACGCTACCTCAGTAGATCTATTGAATACCCAAAGGAGCTCTGGACAAGATTGGACAGAACCTTTGGAATGATTGATGAGGATCATAATAGAACTTTGGAGAGAACATCTAGCACCATAAGCATTCTTTATCCAAAATTATTGGCCTCCACTCTCTCTGATGAAGTTGTTCAAGATGAAGAAGAAGCAAAATCTTCTACGTAGTCAATTCGAATTGAAGAAAGTTTCCTTGCAGTGACTCCTTCTCCTGATGCTCCAGAAGTTTATGAGATCTATGATATCTCATCTCCTCATATGGCTGATACAAAAGAATACATTCGAATCTCTGATATTGAAGAAAAATACTGCTGCATTTCCATGCAAACATTCTCTAGTGATTTTCCTTTGAATTATGTGCAAAATTTGCCAGTAATTGCTTCCGAAACTGAAGAGGAATTTGATTTCTCTCCCTCTAATGTTGCTATTGGTGTAAAAATATGTAATAAATTGGATATTTTGGAAAAAATATCAGATTACAAGAGTGATCCATTCACTCCCCATGATCTATATCTTCGAGCAAATTCCTCCAGGATTGCATGCACCAAAATTCAGAATTTTGAAGAAGAAAACTGTGCATCTACCGTCTCGGTGGACCATACTCTTGGATCTGATATGAAAATTATTAGATCTGATATGATATTATTTGGATATGATATGATATTTATTGGTTCAATATTCAGGTTGATGATATTTCCGTACTTCTTGTTGTTGTTCTCATCAATTTTGTGAAGAAACAAGTACCGCAAGTCTCCTTCAAAACTGCTGCTGGGGATTTGATTTCATTTCATAGTTTGGATCTGATATGAACCTATTTATATCTGTATAAATTTATGATATGATATTATTTGGTTAAAAATTTAAAATCCAAGAGCTTTCAGTCACGCTTGATGCTTCTCTCACCAATTTCGGTGTGAAAATTCAAGTACAACAATTCTTCTTCAAATTTTCTGCTGGGGATTTGGTGTTAGTTGCCTCTTATGAGGTTGCTGATATTTTATTTTGTGAATAATTATTTATTTCTAAAGCTATATCAGATTATGGATCTCAAGCAGCCACTCTCCACAGTCCCACTACTTCTCTACCTTTGGTCACATGCTCATCTCCTCACAGAACTAGTAAAGAGGAAGACATTTTGCATCCGCCTGGACACTTGCTCCTAACACTTGGGGCTGATTTTACCACTCATGGTTTGCTGTCCATGGATGCAACATATTATTTTCTTGAGTGTTCCTCACATGGTTTGAATCCTCAAGAATATTTTCTCACTTATCAGTTGATTTCAGTTGCTCTACATGGGTCCAGTTTTCATCTAGCAGTTGTCTATATTTCTGATTTAGTTGAGCATATTCTTCTTCTTCCAAAGCAGAATATTCCTCCTGACATAATGATGGAGAAGTTCACATGCCAGGCCCCAGGATACCTATGCACAGAAGAACCAATTTGATCCTTATTCTACTTGCTTAGTTAGAGGGGGGGATTTTTTCCCAAGTGGGTTTTTCCCTGGCTCCTTGTATTAAGTAGTTATAGTTAATTTACTTGTTGTAATGGGTGACATATGGTCTTAGTTACCGGGGCCCAAAATTCATCCAAGTTAGCATTCAAGGGGGGTGTTAGGATTATAATCCTCCCTTGTCCAATTTGGTCAATTATGTCTAAATCGGGAGTATGTTTAAATCGGGAGTCCTTTCAGTCTATTTTTAGTCACTAACTCAATTGGGTCCACTTGGCCTAATTGGGGCACATGTACCGGTTACTAAAGTGTGGGGAACACTAATTGAGGCCAACTTACAATGATTGCACTTGCTATGCATCAGTTTAGGATCCTCCTAGATCAATCCATACAAATTAGGAGCCGTTGGGAGTGTCGACACCAACCTCCATGAGTTGAGTTCAGTTGGTGACTAGTCAAGCTCAGTTAGGAGTCAGTTACATTCAGTTCTACTCACTTAGCACTAGGTTTGCATGTCTGCATGTAGGTGAGGTGCATTCTCTCACCTACCATAGTCAGTTAACTAGATAACTAACAATTAACACTAAATTAGACACTTGAGTTGGGTTGTTGAACTCCGATGGTGATTTAGACATGCCCTAGTTGCCTTGCAGTCAAGTAGAGTCTAACCAATTCAAATTTCCTCACATGGTTTCGAATTACATGTGAATATTTAGCCATTGTACTACATTGTAATTAAATATCTAATTACTTTTTGACTAATGAAAGCATTCACAGTTGCAAGCCATTTTTGCACTGTTTCATTCTTCAATTGCTGAGTAAATTGTGTGATATGTCTTGTGAGTTGTGTGTTTGTACACAAATCTATGTGCTCAATTTAATAGTTCAAGATAGAGGATATTGGTATCCAGTGACCCTATATGGATACATAGAATATTAGTAGCAGAGGACGCTAATTTTCACTCCATTACATAATTTTTCAATACATAGAGTACGAAAGGAAAAGGGAGAATGATGCTCCGCTTCAGAGGGAGTGACTACAGAAGATCCTAAGGTTCAACATGGTACGACATGATGGAAAAATTATTGATGGCTCTAGGCTTTACTGAGAGTAAAGCAGATTCCAACCTTTACTTCAAGGTTGAAGGAAGAAGACCAGTGATGCTCCTGTTATATGTTGATGATATGTTCCTGACAGGAAAAGAGGAACTCTTTAAAGTTGCAAGAAGGAGACTTGCTGCCGAGTTCGAGATGAAGGACTTGGGTATGATGCACTACCTTCTAGGAATGGAGGTGTGGAAGAGTGCATATGGGATCTCCATTGGACAAGGGAAATATGCAATGGAGATCCTAAAGAGGTTCAAGATGATGGACTTCAAGTCCATGGCCACACCTATGGCATCAAACCTGAAGCTATTGAGTGATGATTCATCAGATACGGTTGATGCCACGATGTATTGTCAAATGATTTGTTCATTGATGTTACTAATGAATACGAGACCATACATATGCTTTGCTGTGAAAAAAATGAGCCAGTTCCTGACGGATCTGAGACATGCTCACCTGGTTGCAAAGCATGCAGTGAGATACCTGAAGGGTATAGTCAAGTATGGACTCAAGTATGATACGGATTAGAAGACTAACCTACATGGTTATGTTGATTCAAATTGTTAATGCCACTGATAAGAAGAGCACCTTGGGTTGTTTCTTCTGTTTGAGATCCAGTATGGGCTACTGGTTTGGTAGGATAGAGTTTTGCATAGTGCTAAGTATAGTCGAGGCAAAATATGTTGCCACTTGCTTGGCTATTTGTGAGGTAGTATGTTTCTTCTAAAAAATACTATTTGATTTGATTGATATGACTTGAATTTTTGTATTATGCAGAGCGGAGCAGTGAAGCTCCAATATGTGATCCAGATCGAAATCTTTTGAAAGAGGGAGTGATGAGTTCTAGCATAGCCAGTGAGACAGGTTGTCTGAGCATAAAATTCTGGCGAAGCTTGTAGGTTGCTCAGACGTAATCATTCATGTAGGTTGTCATCGGATGTAATCAATCCTGATGAAGCTTGCATGTTATCCTTGGACGTAATCGGCCCTGATGTGATTCTATGCTAGAAATGGCCAGAGTGAAGTTTGAATACTTAGAGAGAATCTTGGTGTTCTTTAGATTGAGGCTCCTTCCAAGGGGAAGTGATGAGTTCGAGATCCTTTTCGACATGGTGGCAGGATGGGCCTCCCATGGTCGAATGTAAGTGCAGAGCATTTCTGACATGGTGGTAGGCTAGGCTTCCCATGGTAAGATTTAAGTGTAGATCCTTTTTGACTTGGTGGCAAGATGGGCCTCCCATGGTCAGATGTAACTGCAGAGCCTTTCTGACATGGTGGCAGGCTGGGCCTCCCATGGTCAGATGTAAGTGCCAAGCCTTTATGACATGGTGGCAGGTTGGGCCTCCCATGGTCAGATGTAAGTGATGAGCCTTTATGACATGGTGGCAGGTTGGGCCTCCCATGGTCAGATGTAAGTGCTGAGCCTTTTCAACATGGTGGCAGGCTGGGCCTCCCATGGTCAGATGTAAGTGCTGAGCCTTTTCAACATGGTGGCAGGATGGGCCTCCCATGGTCAGACATAAGTACTGAGACCTACATCTAGGATGAAAAAGGGTTGGCACTATAGATGAATACCTACATGGAGGCTAGGCCTACATTCAACATGAAAAATGGTTGGCTCTGTAGAACTTCCTATGATGAGTAGATTTGAGAGATAACACCATTTTCTTGAGATAGAGGTAGCAGTGATGATGATGATCCAGCTTTGATGATGATCTAGTGATGAAGACTTGTGATGATGAATTGTGTCAAGAGAATACCTTCATAGTTAAGAGGGAGTGTTGATGTATTTGTAACTTCAGAATGTATTCACTTGTATATTTCTTATTGTATTTCATTGTACCCCAATGGAGATGTTTGTTCCTCTGATCGAGAGAGTCATTAATATAAGAAAGTAATGTAAAGTCATTGAGGTTAACCCTCCATTGTAAGTTGGGGCAATAGACCCCACAGTTGAGTCATATTAGGGTTATTAGACTCTCCTAGTGAAGTCGGCCATGTAGAGTAATTGTCAAGTGGAAAACAAGTATAAATAGAGAATGAGACTCTCTATTTGGCACACACACTCACTCAATAGCAATGCATGAGTGAGAGAGGAGTAGCTCGCACAAGTGAGAAAGAGAAAAACGTTCGAAGATAATCTTTGTACCTTTGGGTTTTACTTTTGCTATTGGTGCTCATTCTATCTTTGAGGAAGTTGCGGGGTTTTCTCCTTTATGGTTTCCCCAAGGAAAAATCTTTGTGTCTCTTATCTCTTGTGATTATTGTTGTGCATGTTATTCTCTCAGATAAGAACCTAGATCATATTGATTAAATGATAAAAAATCTAACATTGAGATCATGGCATGGAGCTCAAGGCCAATGCTCTGTCAGTGATCTAGTGTTTGTATAGGTGATCAAGGACGATGCCTATTGTGACAATGCTAAGTCAAGCACAATATATATTTGATATATCATGTAAGTATGAAAATTATAAAAATACCAGAGCTAGCTATGTAACTGCAATGAGAAAGAGATGGGGGCATGATTTCAAAAGGGACATGCAGGGGGAGCCAGTCAACCTCTGATCCTTAGGGTGAGGCCAGATGTCAATGGGAGAACCCATGTACCCTCAGCTACCATTTTTTTGTCTGTCCTCAATCATCAATTTCTTCCAAAAACTGGTTGAGGCCGTTAATTCCTTGGGTAGACCAGAGTATGGTAGTTAGATCATTTGTCTGAGTAAGTCTACATAGACCTGCAACCTGGGAGGGCACGTTCTTGCATCTACAACAAGTAAGCATGTGTTTTCATTCCCAGTCGGTGTGGGTGAGTCGGTGGAACATTTTGGTTAGGACATTTCATATCATTTTTGGCTGATTTAGTCATTCACCATGACATTCTGCTCATCCCCGCTAACCGTGTGTTGTGTGGTGAATGTCCCTCTGTTTCCCAGCGTTCACCGGTTTTTGGGTCATTATCCTTGGTGGAAGAAGCTAGTTTCTTTTCCAAGCGAATGAGTAGTGGATACCACTCAATTTTGTAAGATAAGAGTGCTCCTATATGGGTTTCCCAGCATGGGAATTTTTCTGCAGTAGAAATCCTCTATTACAGTGTTTACCGTGTGTACAACGAGGAACCTGTTTTGCTGGTTATAGTGTGGTTGTTAGTTGTGCAACCTGGTTTTGGGTCAGTTTTGGTATGCGATACTGAGGAGTGGAAGAGAAGAGGAATGGAATTGTAACCTAGTGTAGAAGGAACCTCAGGAAAAGATAAGAGCGACTGGTATATCCTTACTGCATACCCTAAAGAGTGCTAGAAGGGAGGCATATCCTGAAGGGCCGTTGAGCAGAGAAATGGATGATACCTTGAGTTAGGATGCAGGTTATGTGGATTCTAGGCCAAATAGATATTATGGAGGTGTCCTTAGCTCTTGATTGAGGCACTAGTTTAGCTGTTTTACCTTTCCATTGGCTTAGTAGCATGTAAACCCAAGGGAGATTGTCTTGGCCTTGGAGCCTGTTAACCCAATTGGATTTTGGTTTGGTTGATTCTTGTTTTGCATTGGCCTTGTGTGTAATCCTTGGTGGGACAACCCATTAACCCAACTGTGACAGTTTGGAGTTGGGGCCTATGAACCCATATGTTGGTTTGGCTGGTCCTTAATGTAAGTGCTGGCTTGATAAGAATGCAACCTATTAACCCAACTAGGTATTGACCTGGCTGGACGGTATGATAAGTCCAACTAGGTGTTGGCTTGACTGTGTGTTAAAAATATATGGTTGTGTGTGTGAGTCTATTGTTCCCTAGTTCCTTGTGGAATCATGCCCATCTCGAGGGTGGAATTAGTGTTGAGAGATTTAAGAACACCCTGGCCTACGGTTTGGTGGAACATTGCATCTATATAGCTAGTTGTGGGACAACTTCATCCTTCAAGATAAGTATTCTTGTTATGTTGTTTATGCAATGTACTTTCCTATGAATAGTTTTTTTCATGAATGAATTCTCATTGATGATGAAGTAGATGTTTATTCGTGTATATTTCCTGCATTTTATCTATGTTTTTGCCTTAGATGTTTTTTTAGATTTTTGCCTAAGTTCATGGAGGTTGAAAGTCTATTACAGAGGTTAGAATGATTTTGAATTGGTGTTTCCACCCTTTTAATCCTCCTAGCAGAGGCAGAAGGTGGAAGCCAGAAGGAGGAGTTGAACTGGGCATAAAGGTTGTGTTTCCGCACCCCGGGATCCTCTTGCGGAAGGCGGGAAGCGAAAAAGCATAGGAAAAGTTAATGTTTCTATTTCTGATTTCTGAGGTAGGAAGGCAGAAGTCGGAAGGACAAAGAAAGGTTAGATTCAAGAGTGGTCTTCCGATTCTCGAGTTCTGCACTGGAGGGAGAAAAGGAAGAATGCAGAAGGTGGAAGCAAGGGTAGAGGTTTCATCATTGATAGTTTTTCGACTTCCAATTTCCGAGGGTGGAAGGTGGAAGAGAGAATGGTGATTTAAAAACTCCGTCAAGCGTTATGTTTTTGACTTCTGAGTTCTGAGGGCAGAAGGCGAAAGGTGGAAGGAGGAAGAGCAGGTGAATGTTTCTCGTTGCACGTTACATTCCCGATTCCCGATTTCAAAGGTCGAAAGGGAGGGAGAGAAATTGTGGAAGGGACAGGTTCAGTGTGAAAGAAATCTTTCTGGTCATTGAAGGGATCAGTCCAGGGTGGAATGACTACTACAGTGATCTACAGGGGTTCCTAAGCTGAGATGAAGGTTGGAGAATAGCTTAACATCCATACCTAGTGTGTTTATTAGAAGAACAAAGAGGTTCTTTAAGCAAAAAATTATAATAATCCACATTATGTGGTATGGGGATGTGACAGCGTGGAATCAGAGCTAATGGTTGAAATATTGGGCCTAGATGGTCCATGTGAATAGTTTCCAAAACTATTGGTTGCATCATTGTAGATAACTGTGTTTTTAATTTTCGAAAATTATCATGTATCTAACAAACATTATATTAACACATTTTTGCAAAGTTATAGTGCCGTTTGGAAAAGGTGATATTTAGCTCAAGCCATGAGAACCTACAATGGGTACGATGTATGATATCCCCATGGGTATGAGGAACATGTTATGGGTGAGAACGCTAGAGTCGAAAATGATGAAACCGAGTCTAATGGAAGGAGATATCGGGATACCCTGCCAGATTTTGCAGCCACCATGAGAAGCCTAAGGATGGAAATGCAGAGCTACAGAGTAGACAATGAAAGATTGGTCAAGGTTCAAGAATATCATAATCATATGAACGAATCAATGTTGCAGAGTTTGACAGACTTACAAAGAAAGACGGGCACTGGACATGGGACAATAAAGCCAGAAGGAATTAAGAGCAACACTAGAAGAAGGAAAAGGACTTCTAGTGGGTCATCTGACTTAGAAAAATCCAGTGGGGATTCAAGCTCTTCTTCTCATAAGAGCAAGAGAAAAAGGCATCACAGGAAGAGATCACGAGATGAATTTAAGAAGCCTAAGTCTCCTACCTTCAATGGTGAAATAAAGAATGGCCAGGAAGTTGAATCCTAGCTTCTTGGGATGAGGAAATATTTCCAAGTCCAAGACTATTCAAGAAATATTAAGGAAAGGGTTTCCATTTTCAACCTGAATGGTAGAGCATCCATTTGGTGGGAGAACCATAGGAAAGTAAAGAGGACCAGTGAAAGAAGACTTAAGTGGAAACAGTGCAAGAAGTATTTCAAGCAGAAATACCTCTTGGACATGTATTATGATGACAAAATTAAGGAATTCCATGAGCCGAGATTGGGACAGCTGACAATGGAAGAATATGTTGGTAAGTTCTTGGAGTTGTTAAGGTATGTTAGGTACATCAAATATGAGAAGGTAAAGATCAATGTTTTTGAGTGGATTACCTTAGTCTTACAAAGACCGAATTTATTTTGATGAGCCTAGAATGCTAGAATAGGCCATCATGAAGGCTAAGTATTATTATGAGGAGAACAAAGGCAATCCCGATCACCATAAGGCTTGGAAGGAAAAGAAGAATGAGAAGTTTGAGCAGAGAGGGAAAGGATTCAAACCTTCCAACTTCAAGAACCAACAACAAAGGAAACCATCACAGTCTGTAAATCAGCCAGCTAGAGTGATGGGGGAAAATCCAAGGGATCCCAAGGAGATCAGGGAACCCATCCAATGATGGAGGTGTATAGGACCCCACACACACAGAAACTGGTCTCATGAAGAAGGGTATGTAAGGCCATCTTACAATGCCCATGAAGCTGAAACTATTGTTCAGGTGGCAAGGGAAGTCCCTAGGATTTATGCAGCGTTAGAGGATTGTCAGGAAAATCACCAGTCAACTGTGGTTGAGGTCCCTGGTGATATTGTTGAGCAATATATCACTATTTTGATTGAACCTGGTTCTAATCATAGTTATAATACTCCTAAGATTGTTGAATTTTGTGCTTTTAAGAAGTTAAATCATGGTAATTCATGGTTAGTTCAACTAGCCACTGGAACCAAGAGGAAGGTCAGTGAGATTGTAGAAAAATGTCCATTAGAGATGAATAGGTTAGTGACTTTTGCAGATCTGAATGTTCTGACACTTGGTTCCTATGACATTCTCATTGGGATGAATTGGTTAGAATCTCACAAGGTAAATCTTGATTGTTACAATAAGACTTTTGAATGCATGGATAAAGAAGGACACCCAAGAGTGGTGAGAGGCATTCCAAAAGTGGTTTTTGTTAGGTAGATCTCAGCCATGCAGCTGAAGAAGTTCTATAGGAAATTTTTCCAGTTGTATGCAGCCCATGTTTTGGAGGCAGCAGAGAATGAAACTCCTAAGTTGGAGAATTTTCACGTGTTATAGGAATTCAGGGATGTTTTTCCTGATGATATTCCAAGACTTTCTCCAAAGAGGTATATTGATTTTACCATTGACCTTGTGCTAGGAGCAGCACCAATGTCTAAGGAACCCTATAGGATGAGCACACCAGAGTTGTTAGAACTGAAGATGCAACTTCAAGAATTGTTGGAGAAAAAGTATATCAGGCCGAGTGTGTCTCCTTGGGGAGCACTAGTTCTGTTTGTAAAGAAGAAAGATGGTACACTCAGATTGTGTATTGATTACAAGAAGCTGAACAAAGTCAGAGTGAAGAACAAGTATCTGTTACCACGAATTGATGATCTTTTCGATCAAATGAGAGGGGAAAAGGTATTCTCCAAGATTGACTTGAGGTTTGGTTATCATTAGGTAAGAATCAAGGATGAAGACATTCATAAGAAAACCTTTAGAACAAGGTATAGACACTATGAGTTTGTAGTTGTGCCATTTGGTCTCACAAATGCACCAACTACATTTATGTACCTTATGAATATAGTTTTCAGCAGGTGTTTGGACCAGGGATAATTTTAGGGGCGAAATTTATCCCATGGGCTATTTTTAGGGGGATTTCTCGAAAATAAGATTCACCATTTTTCAATTTTTGAAGCCCTATTTTGCCCAATTTTGATGGGGTAAATTTTTTCACCCTAAAAATCGCCAAATTATTATATAAATGATATAAAATCCTTCGAAATTAAAATATGTTTTGAAAAATATTGCCAAACATTTTATAGTTGGTGTTTTAAGAATTGGTAAGATTTGCCAACATTTATACACTTTTAAATAAGTATGGTTCCTTAAAATCATCCTTGGTTTGGACAAGTTTTTTCTTGTCTTCCTTGAAGACATTCTTATCTATTCTAAGAATGAGGAAGAACAAGAAGAACACCTAAGAATTGTTTTGCAATTGTTGAGGGATCATAAGACGTATGACAAGTTGAGTAAGTGTGACTTCTATAAAGATAGAATTCATTACTTAGGCCACATCATATAAGATGAAGGCATATCTATGGATCCTGAAAAGATCGAGGCCATCATGAATTGGCCAACTCCAAGGAATGTGATAGATGTAAGGTATTTTATGGGACTTGCAGGCTATTATAGGAGATTCATTGAAGGATTCTCCAGGGTTGCACATCCTATCACTTATTTGCAAAGGAAGGGGATGATATTCGAATGGTCACCTAAATGTGAGGACAACTTCCAGCAATTGAATAATCTTCTCACAAGTGCACCCATTCTAAAAATCACAGAACCAGAAAAGGACTTTGTGGTGTGCATTGATGCATGCGGTCAAGGACTTGGAGGATTTCTTATGCAAGGCATCCATGTGGTATGTCATGATTCTAAAAAGTTAAAATATCATGAGAAGAATAATGCAACTCATGAATTAGAACTTGCAGCCATAGTACATTCTCTAAAGATGTGGATGAATTACTTAATGGGCAGAAAATTTGAGTTAAGGACAGACCACTACGGTTTGAAGTATTTGTTTGATCATCCAACTCTAAATGCTAGACAAGCTAGATGGCTGGAATTTTTATGTGAGTTTGGTTTTGAAATCAAACACATAAAAGGGAAGGAGAATAAAGTGGTTGGTTTTGAAATCAAACACATAAAAGGGAAGGAGAATAAAGTGGTTGATGCACTCAGCAAGAAAGTGCATGGAATGCATGTGGCATCTCTTAGTATTTTCCAATCAGATATGAGACAGCTGATTGTGAATCATACTACTGAAGATGATTTGTATGTATAGGTCAAGGATAAATTGCAGTAGCAGAATATTGAGAGGAGATATGAGGGATATATATTGGAAGAAGATGGGCTTCTTACCTACAAGAACATAATTTATATTCTACATGTAGCATATTTGAGGAGAACTGTTATGGATGAGATCCATCAGAATCCATATTTTGGTCATCCAGGGTATCAAAAGACAATTGCTACAGCCAGAAAGCAGTATTTTTGGCCAAGGATGAAGAAGGACATTGCTGAGCACATTTCAAGGTGCATGAAGTTTCAATAGGTAAAGGTTGAGCATCAACACCCAACATGTTTATTGAAGTCTTTGTCAATTCTAGAATGGAAATGGGAAGTTATTTCCATGGACTTTATTACATGATTGCCAATGACTTGGAGGAAACATGATTCCATCATGGTTGTGGTGGACAAGTTGACAAAGGAAACTCATTTCATACCAGTTAATTCCACCCATAATACTGATGACATTGAAAAAATATTCAAGAAGGATATTTTCAAGTTGCATGGATTTCCTAAGGCAACAGTTTCTGACAGGGATGCCAAGTTCACTTCCAGTTTTTGGAAGGGGTTGTTTGCAGATTTAGGTACAAATCTCAATTTCATCACTTCTTACCATCCTTAGATTGATGGTCATACAGAGAGAGTGAATTAAATGCTGGAAGACATGCTTCGTATGTATGTGATGGACAAGACAAACAAGTGGGAAGACTACTTGCACTTGGTAGAATTTGCATACAACAATGGACAACAAGCATCCTTGGGGATGAGCCCATATGAAGCTTTGTATGGTAGAAGGTGTAGGACATGTGTGACTTGGGATAATCCTATGAACAGAATTGTGCTTGGGTGAGAATTGATCAAGGAGATGGAGCAAGAGGTTGCATATATCAAGAAGAATTTGAAGGCAACACAGGACAAACAGAAGAGGTATGCCGATAAGCATAGAGTGCACAGAGAATTCTGTGTTGGGGATCATGTTTATCTGAGAGTGAGGGAAAAGAAGAGTTCTTTGAATCTTGGAATTTGTGCCAAGTTGTTCCCTATATATTGTGGACCTTTTGAAGTGCTTGAAAGAATAGGGCTAGTTGCATATAAGCTTGCATTACCTGCTCGCACTCGATCTCATGATGTTTTTCATGTATCTTTGCTTAAGAAATATGTACATGACCCTAACCATGTGATTAATTGGGATGTGATTAAGGTGGAACTCGAGGGAGAGTTCCAAATCGAGCCAATGAACATCCTCGATAGGAAGGTCACCATGCTCCATAACCGAGCCATAGGGAAGGTAAAGGTGTAATGGGATCACTATGGTCTTGAAGAGGATACTTGGGAGCTAGAGGATATTGTACGATTGGCACATCCATTTTTGTTCAATTCTGTGGAGCATTGAGAATAATGACACTGTAGCATTTTTGTTCAATTTTGTAAGCACAAGGGACAATGCTAATTGAAGGGGGAGGGGAATGTAACACCCCGGTTTTGACCCCGTGATATTTTGATTGTACATGATGTATTTATTGTATTGAGATCATGGCATGAAGCTCAAGGAAAAGGCCCTATCATTGATTTGGGGTTTGTATAGGTGACCAAGGATGATGCCAATGGTGACTATGCTAAGTCAAGCACAACATATATTTGATATATCATGTAACTACACAAAGTAATAAAAATACCACATCTAGCTATGGAAATGCAATGTGAAAGAGATGGGGGCATGATTTCACAAGGGACAGGTAGGGGGAATCAGTCAGCCTATGAGCCTTAGGGTGAGGCCAGATGTCAATGGGAGAACCCATGTACCCTCAGTTACCCTTTTGTCCTCTATCCTCAATCATCAATTTCTTCCAGAAATCAGTTGAGATAGTTAATTCCTTGGGTAGAGTAGAGTATGATAGTGAGATTTCTTGTATGAGAAAGTCTGTGCAGAACTTCAACGTATGAGGTTGTGTTCTTATGTCTAAAACAAGTAAGCATGTGTTTGCGTTCCCAGTCGGTGGGGGTGATTCGGTGGAACATTTTGGTCAGGACATTTCATCTCATTTTTGGCTCATTTGGTCATTCACCATGACATTCTGCTCATCCGTGTTAACCGTGTGTTGTGTGGTGAATGTCCCTCTGTTTCCCAATGTTCACCTATTTTTGGGTCATTATCCATGGAAAAAGAAGCTAGTTTCTTTCCCGAGCAAATGAGCAGTGGAGATCACTCGATTTTGCAAGATAAGAGTGATCCTCTACGGGTTTCTCAGTGTGGACGTTTTTCTGCAGTAGAAATACTTTGCTGCAGTGTTTTCCCTATGTACAATGAGGAACCTATTTTGCTGGTTACATTGTGGTTGTTGGTTGTGCACCCTCATTTTGGGTCTGTTTTGGTATGCGAGACTAAGGAGTGGAAGAGAATAGGAATGAAATTGTAAACTAGTGTAGAAGGAACCTCAAGAAAATATAAGAGCAGCTGGTATATCCTTATTGCATGCCTTGAAGAGTACTAGAAGGGAGGCATATCCTGAAGGATTGTTGAGCAAAGAAAGGGATGCTACCTTGTGTTGGGATGCAGGTAATGTGGATGCCAGGCCAAATAGATCTTGTGGAGGTGTCCTTAGCTCTTGATTGAGCCACTAGTTTAGTCAATTTACCTTTCCACTGCCTTAGCAGTCTGTAAACCTAAGGGAGATTGGCTTGGCCTTGGAGCATGTTAACCCAATTGGATTTTGGTTTGGCTGAGTCTTGTTTTGCATTAGCCTTGTGTGTAATCCTTGGCGGGACGACCTATTAACCAAAATGTGAGAGATGGTTTGGCCTTGGGGTTTGTGAACCCATATGTTGGTTTGGATGGTCCTTAATGCAAGTGTTGGATTGATAAGCCTGCAACTTATTAACCCAAATAGGTATTGGTTTGGCCAGACTGTCTTATAATTCCAACTAGGTGTTGGCTTGACTGTGTGTTAAAAATATATAGTTGTGTGTGTGAGTCTGTTGTTCCCTAGTTCCTTGTGGAATCATGCCCATCTCGGGGCTGGTGGTAGTGTTGAGAGATTTAAGAAAATACTTGTCTACAGTTGGGTGGAATGTTGCAGCTATATAGCTAGTTGCAGGACAACTTAATCCTTCAAGATAAGTATTCTTGTTATGCTGTTTATGAAATGTAATTTCCTATGAATAGTGTTGTTCATGAATGAATTCTCATGGATGATAAAGTAGATGTTTATTCGTGTATATTTCCTACATTTTATCTCAGTTTTTTCCTTAGATGTTTTTATGCATTTTTTCCTAAGTTCGTGGAGGCTAAAAGCTTGTTATAGAGGTCAGAATTCTTCTGACTTGGTATTTCTGCCCTTTGAAATCTGCCTAGGAGAAGTGAAAGGTGGAAGCTGAAAGGAGCAGTTGAACTGGGTAGAAAGGTTGTGTTTCCACACCCCGAGATCCACCTGCAGAAGGCGGGAAGCGGGAAGCAGAAAAACACAGGAAAAGTTCTAAGGAAACGTTAATGTTCCAATTTCTGAGGTCAAAAGACGAAAGTCGGAAGGAAAGAGAAAGGTTAAAGTCAAGAGTGGTCTTCCGATTCCGAAGTTCCGCATTGGAGGGAGAAAAGCCAAAATGCGGAAGGCGGAAGAAAGGATAGAGGTTTCGTCATTGATAGTGTTCCAACTTCCGATTTCTGAGGGCAGAAAGCGGATGGCGGAAGGTGAAAGAGCGGGTGAATTCTTCCCATTGCACGTTACGTTCCCGATTCCCGATTTCATAGGTCGAAAGGGTGGGAGTGGAAGTGTGGAAGGGACATGTTCAATGCAGAAGAAGTCTTTCTGATTGCTGAAGGGATCTGTCTAGGGTGGAATGACTGCTATAGTGATGTACAAGGGTTCCTAAGCCGAGATGAAGGTTGGAGAATAGGTTAACGTCCATACCCAATGTTTATAAGAAGAACATGGAGGTTCTTTAAGGAAAAATTTATAATAATCCACATTATGGGGTATGGGGACGTGACATAAGAATCTGTGACAAGTGTAATTATTTCAAAATTTCCTTAGCATACATAACATATGAAGAAATTGAAACCTTCAGCAGCTACTCATCAAAATATGGAAACAAAAGACACAATTCAGTATCAACAACACTCAACAATGATAGGTGCAACTTAGTATCAAGATAAGACAATTTCTCATAAGACAATTCTGAGTGAAGATCTATATCAAGGAAGAAGTGTCTCTGAGAACCTAGAAACAACGAATACAACCTTGGAATAGAAGAAGACGGTGTCTCAAAATTTGACATTGACAAGCACAATTCTACATCAGGTGTAGAAGGCCTCTTGAAACTAGATGCATCCACAACTATCCAAGCATTGAGGACATATTTTTTTTCTGAAAGGAAGGGGAATGTTAAGAGCTAAATGTTCGGCACATTTCCCACTATAGTGTGGCACATTATACTATTCTTGATGTCGTATTTGGTATATTAGTGGTAATTTTTATTAGTATTATTAAATTAGTTATGTCAGTTGGGGTCCATTAGTTGTAATTATACCTCTTATCTTGTGAGGAACCTCCTGCAATAAACAATAAGAATGCACGATATAACAGAAATAACAGAGCACAAAAGATATTTTATTAATCACAGGCCACTTCGAGGGGGAAACCTCCTTTGAGCAAGCTTAATACAAATAACTCTTGGATACCTTCATTGGACTCAACACTTAATTATATACTAAGTCTAATCGAAACAACTATTACTTCGCTTGAATGTGGGATAATACAATATACTCACGGGATGACTTAGGAATCATATGTGTCCAACAACAATATACGTAACAAAGTAAGAAGAAGGGTTGACATGGGTTCTTAACATCCCCTCCCTCTTAGAAAAGATTTGTCCTCAAACCTTCAGATGTGGAAATTGTTGTCAAATCTAAAGAAATGGTTCCCAGGTAGAATCCTCTGGTTCCATGTCGTGCCACAAAATTAATACATCTGTGATGGATCGAGAGCGAATTTGAAGAGTGATCCTATTGAGGATGGTCACCGACTTGAAAATGATTGATCCTTCATTATCCAGTTCCAGTAGGACAGTTTGTGCTCTGATGTTGGTGCCAATAACTTTCTTGAGACAAGAGACATGAAATACTGGGTGACCATGAGAAGAAGGAGGATGTTCCAATTTATAAGCAATGAACCCACGCTTTTGACGAAACTTATATGTGCCATAGAACTTTGGAGCCAACTTATGATGCCCTATGAGTTTCAGGAAGGATTGCTTGTAAGGATGCAGAAGAAGAAAAACCATATAACCAACTTGAAAAGTGCGCTCAGAACGGTGGCGATCGACTTGGTGTTTCATTCGGTTTCTTGCCATGTGAATATTGTCCTATAAAATGTGAAGAATTTGACCTCGGTTTGAGAGAACCGTGTCAACTTCCTGAATTGGTGAACTGCTGTGGGGGTATGGAAGGAGCATTGGAAGTTCCTGACCAGAAGCTACTTCATATGGATTCCTTTTAGATGCAGTATGGTAGGAGGTATTGTACCACCATTCAGCGAGAGGGAGAAACTTTTTCCAATGATGTTGTTGTTTAGAGGTGAAGCAACAAAGATAAGTTTTCAAACATTTGTTGATAACTTCAGTCTAACCATTTTTTTGTGGGTGATACCCTGAACTCATCTTCATTTTGGTGCCAGTGTGGTGAAATAGTTCTATCCAAAAATGACTTGTGAAAGTTTCATCATGGAAGATCTTGTCCATGAAAATTTGTGTGACTGAGGAGGCGACATATGGATGGATAAAGGCACAAAAATGAGTATATGTGGAGAGGCGATCAACCACAACCAAGATCATTATATGGGCCCTCCATATGTAGGGATCCATTCAATTAAATCCATCAAGATATCTGTCCAAACCCGTGTAGGGATGGGCCTGATGTTGGCAGGGATGCATCCAAGAAGGAGCGGAATACGATGGTCGTATGGTCTTGAAGGTGGAAATACCATTGGTTCAGCAAAGACACATGCATATCGATCCAAAATTTGTCGTAGATCCAAGGGAGGAGTGGATACCACTGATGGTTGCATCTGAATGGAATGGAGTTGAGTGATGACACCATGTGAACTCTTCTTAAGGAGATTTTTCATGCGATGTGAACTAATGATGTTGAGAGACCCTAGTTGTAAGCCTTTCAATGTGCGTTTTTTTCCCATTGACTGAAAACTACATCCAAAGTTCAGCAAAAACCCATAAGATGGGTCCAAGTGTGCATAACCGTTGAGTGCCCAAAATCACATCATATCCACCTAATGGCATGGAAAACATGTTAGAGTGCAAGCTATAATCTTCAATAGAGATACGCACATTGTGACACTTTCCTTTGCAAGGTAAGGTGCCCCCATTGGAAATCATGAATTTAAAGATGGAGCAAGGATGGACAAAACAATCAGCCTGTTTGGTGATTTGAGGGTCAATGTTATGGGTGCTACCAGAATCAATGAGTATTGTAAGAGGGATCTTCTTGAAGAAACCCTTGACATGCATAGATTGTGGGGTGGTGATTCTGGATAATGCTTGGAGAGATATCGTTGGGTGGTCGTCATGAGAAGGAGTATCAACAGGTGGTTGTTGAATGTCAACCTGATCCTCTACTAGATCC
This sequence comes from Pseudotsuga menziesii, assembly GCA_001517045.1. Lineage (NCBI taxonomy): Eukaryota > Viridiplantae > Streptophyta > Pinopsida > Pinales > Pinaceae > Pseudotsuga > Pseudotsuga menziesii. The sequence goes on from LPNX010137359.1 coordinate 194,339, forward strand.
TGAGCATCTTCACAATTTTTAGCTATAGGAGGAGAAGCCACATCTAAGAGATAGAGATTTTGTTCAGCACATCGATGTCCCCGGGTGAATTTCTCATCACAATTATAAAAAAATCCCCTTTTCTCTATGTTCCTGCATCTTGGCTTCAGATAGGAGCTAGCATGATTGGAGGTATTGGGGAAACCATATTTCTGAATGGAACAAAAGTGGATTTGGAGTGTTGTTGAGCCATGATCTTGTCCTCTGCCAACTTAGCCAACCCTAGGGCTTCCATCATTGTGTTGGGACAGAACATTTTAACCTCAGATTGGATTCCATCCTTTAGACCACTGAAATAAAAACTCTTGTATAATGCATCAGACAATCCTTGTGTGTGATTGGCCAGTTTCTCAAATTTTGTCTGATACTCCCTCACAGTGCCAGTTTGACGAAGTTTGGTGATTGCTCCTGTGAAGTCATTAAAAACACTAGGGCCAAATCATATCAAAAGGAGTTGAAAAAAATATGTCCATTGTGGCTCTTCATGATCCTTGATGTACCAACAGAACCATTGAAGGGATTCATGTTCCAAATGAAAGGATTCAAGTGGGACTTTGGTGACATCAAAAGTGTTATGCAAACTAAAATATTCTTCTGCCCTGTAAATCCATCCAGTGGGGTCATCACCATTGAAGCGAGGAAAATCAAGTTTTGACCCACAATAGTTGTTGGAAGAAGAGAACCTAGTGTCTGCAGAAGACTCAGGCTGTTGTCGGTTGCTCATGGTTGAATGTTGAAGATGGAGGCTGAGAAATTTTTGATTTAGATCTTTATGTTTGGTATTGAGGGAGACAGGTTCTTCTTCCATTTGTTTATTTTCTCTTGCGTAGATGACAACCATAAGCCATTTTTATTTGTTCGGTGGAAATGATCTGTGGTGGTTCTGAAAATCTATGATTTATCAACTGGAAATGGATATAGACCCCAAGTATGTTCGGCTTCCTAAATATTCAAGGGATTCACTCGACCACCAATGCCGTCTAACGACTTGCGTATTGGGGTAGTACCCCTCACTCCACGGCTCAGGTAAAACTGATAACCGCTTTGCCACAAACAAAAACTCTTGGTTTACCGCACGGGTGGAACTAGTCAATCAGGTAGGGGCCATTTCCCTTTTCGCTTGGTAGGTCCTCTCAATGGCCAACTACTTCAGGGTTCATGTGGTACTCCTCACAATGATTTTTAGGGCTATTCCCAAGTACTTCCCACAATTAAATGGACAGGGTTTATTCCCTTATCCAAATGAATAATACCGATGCAAAGAAGAAGAAATACGACAATAATCACAATGCCAGAAAAATTTGGCAGTGATTCCACCCAATGCAAAAAACAAACCCGTAAATAGAGTTAGGGTTTTGAGACGAAAATTTTAAAATGGGAATAACCTAGTCAATATTGCTCAGAATCTCTATTATAAACTATTTTTAAAACTAGAATAGTCACTCTGGATATATCCACGTGATATGAACAAAAATATGGGCACCTGGTCAAACGATTTTCTCTCTGCAATTTCCGCGACCGTCACTGAAATTCTTAAAAATAACTGTTTTTAAATCAATGATAACTACACTTTCGAAACTCCAAATGAGATGATTTTTTTTTGAAACTGTGTATTTTTGCAAGAGAAATTAAAATATGCAACTTTTTTATTCTGAATCTGTAGAGAATGTTTCATAAATTTATTTGAAATCCTTCTCCCAATTTTGCACCTTTTTTTTGCCAGAAATAAGAGAAAAAAAAAATTCCCCACTTGTGTCGAGAAAAGTGCTCTGATACCAGACGTGAGGAACCTCCTGCAATAAACAATAAGAATGCATGATATAACGGAAATAACATAGTAGAGAAGAGATTTGATTGATCACAGAGAACTTCGAAGGGGCAACCTCCTTTGAGCAAGCTCAATACAAATAACTCTTGGATACCTTCATTGGCCTCAACACTTACTTATATATTAAGTCTAATCTAAACAACTATTACTTCCCATGAATGTGGGATAATACAATATACTCACAGGATGACTTACAAAGCATATGTGTGCAACAACAATATACTTAACAAAGTAAAGAAAAGGGTGGACGTGGGTTCTTAACATATCTCCCATATTTAGGAAGGAGACCCTTTGATTTGAATCATGTCATATTGTCTTGTCTTATATACTTAGTACATTGTATAAGGAGGTTCCTCCTTCGAAGAGGATTTCTATTCATCTCTATTATTGATTATTAAGGCATGGATTACTTTCTTCTGGTCTATTATTTCTCTTTTTGTGCCATTTCCAGGACTTGGTTGCATTACAAACACTCGTTTTACAATTTATACCCATATATAAGCAATGAAAAAGAGGCATCAACACAGGAATTACCCAGAGGGTAAAAGAGAGTCTCCATCGTAATGTTGTCATACATAAGTTTTGACTAGACTTGTCCAATGGGTGTAGGTTGTTCTCATTCTTCTTCTGGGAGGAGACAATAACACAAAATTTGAATTTTCTTCCTTTTAACAATCGGACAATGTTTGAATTTGAACAACTGGAAAAAGTTTATTTGGCAAGATTGGATAACATCTACAGTGTCAGTGGACCCCTCATGAAAAATTTTCATTTTACTTGGTTGTTTAACATGGATGTTAGATTGTTTTTCTTTTCTTGAATGGAGTCCCTACTTGTCACTTTTGCTTCTCGGGCATAAACCACTCTGATTTGCAAAGGAGGTAACATCTCAGAGGGATGATCATCTTGGATAGGGATTTGAATTGTCGTTACCAAATGTTTTTTTCCATGCTTCCTTGAAATTTTTGGGACATTGTCTCCTCGAGGCATTTTTAAAATGTATGCATATTATTGATGCACTTTGATATTTAATTGTTGACCTATGGGGCCTTCCTTTGATATGCTCAGTCACTTTTATTAATGTCCTTGCACCTCGATGATGCACTAGGTCCCTCTTCCATTGATCTCTTATATATTCCCTTGATTCAATCCATCACTCTTTATCTCCTAATCGCCTTATCCCCAAATCACCTCCCTTGGTCTTATGTTGTTTTTGTTTTAGGTGCCCGGTCGCTTTCCTCTTAGCTCAAAGTTTCCAACCCATGGTCATTGCATCATTTTTGTTTATATTTCTTGAGCACCTTTGCGGCTTATGAATATTTAAGGTAAGCCCTTGAGAGCTTAACTTTGGCATTCCCCTATCTTTTGAAAGCTTCTCGGGGCTTATGATTCTTACACCATTTTGAGTGATGAAAATTACATTACATTATTATTATTATTATTATTATTATTATTTCAACAACAATAGGTTGAGTTTATTATATTGTTGGATCTTATAGAGAGATAGTCGATTAGAAGATTTGTCTGAGTGATATACTAGGTATTTAATTAGGCATTTAGTTGGTTAGGAAGTCAAACCAAAGAAATAAATTGGTACATAGATTATAGCTAAATTCAAGGATTTCATCAGGCGTCCTCACCAATCTAAGTGGACCTCATATTCTACACATCTAGGGATATGGTTACATGTTTGTGCTATATGAAATGACATTAGGTGTCATTATAATAAAATGTGTGTGATATATGTTGTGTATGGAAATATTTTGGTTGCTTATGATTCTATTGATGTTGAGTTGTGCTCACTTGTGTTTTGTCATAACTAGTGAATTTATATACCATCTATTCTTGGAAAACCTAGCTCTTTGATCTACCTAGTTACCTAGTTCTTTAAAATGGTATCACACTTTATGGTTTGAGATCTACCTATTGCCTATGAGTGTTTTGGAAGAAATTTATTCTAATTTCTCCTTATGAGTTGAATCTATTTGATATATTGAGTTGGATCTTCAACTTGCTCATTGAATTTCAGATTATATATGTATATAAACATCCCATGCTCTAAGAAATAAACCATGGTTTTGAATGACCATAATTATGAAAAAAGGACATAAGATATGGATACACTTTTGAAAAGCCAAGTGCTTTGGTAGTTTACAAAGAATGTGTTTCTTGAATCTGAAGGATGACCAACATAATTTTTCATCAAAGGTAAGGAGGATGAAGTTGTAGGATTCATACCTACCTACATAGCCATAAAGATTCACTTTCATCCAAGAAAGAATAATTGTTCAAATTTTGTATGGAAGAAATTGAAAACTTTGTTTGATAAAACCAAGAAAATTAAGTCTATGGAAATCGAGAAAGATTTGAGTCTCTCTAGATCCTCTCACCTTTCAGAGAGTTGAGATCCAAGTTTAGTGCTAAAAATTGCCTTGTTACACTAATTTGAATTGTTATACAAGTTTCTCAAAATTTCATTTTCAATTGGCTTAATAAATTTAAATAAACGTTTAAAAATAACAAATTGAGAATAAAACAACAATAAACAAATATAATACTCATCCAATTGACAATAGAGTTTACCCTCCTAGGATGTGTCTATGGGTTTGCTTCAATTGAGAAAGCGGTCCATTAAAAATGATGCAAAATACACCCTTACGTCTTTTTTACATAAAAAAATGGATTCCAATACACAAATGAGTCATTAGAGTTATTTAAGGAAAACAATAACACTATTATTCCCACTCTCAATGGCCTTTATGATACAGATTTATGCAGGAACGCAACAAAATACACAAATAACCATAGAAACAAATATGCAGTGGAAATAACACTTCATTTCATTAATCAAAGAACTGAAACTTGTTTACATACAGAATGGAAATAAACTAGCTAGAATGCTGGTAGCTTATCTTTGAGAAGAGATGTGGCGGATACATGCCTCTGAAATTTGTGTTACAATGAGGCTCGAAGGGATATATATTATTGAGAAATAATGGAAACCCTACACATCCAAAAAACTAAGCCTAGGAGGTGAAATTCCAGAATGTGGGCCCCGTTGGGTAACTTGGTACATCAATTTCCCGAGGTCGTGACTTTGACATACTACCTCCGTTTGACGTGCATGATACATCGTTAGAAAGATCTATTAAAGGAATACATCCATAAATAGAAAGTATTGAATGCGGAATGGACTCATATTTTCCCGACCATTCGATGCCGAAAAAACGTTGTTTAGGGCCTTAAAACGGCTCTGAAAGTTTAGGACCCGAAAAATGCTAAAAATAGTAAATTTTGCTACAATTAAGGAAACTGGAAAACTAAAAGAAACAATGGTGGGGGTCCAAGTGGAATAGGTGGGTGGCCACCAATATCCTCCTAGATCATTCCTCCCCCCTTAGGAAGCAATGGTCCCCATTGCGTTGAGTTCCTCCATGAGATGAGGAAACTTCTGTTGAACTTGGTCTCTGGTGAGCCACTTTCCCTGGTGAAGGAGTTGGCCTGCTTTGACAACTCGATATAGATGGATCTTCTGTTGGCGGGTGTTATTGATCTGTGTGTCCATAATCCAATCAGTTGTGGCTTGTTCCATGCAGTCGAGGTTTAACTCTGTTGGTGTGAGTTGTTTTGCCACGTCTGAGGTGTCCAGTAGAGGTGGAAAGTAGGGACGAAGGCAGTCCACATTGAACACTGGGTGCAAACAAAGGAAGGGTGGAATACCGAGCTCGAAGGAATTGTCCTCGACAGCCTTAGTGATGGTGTATGGCCCATATCGGAGTAGGCGAAGCTTGCGGTGGGGTCCAGCGAGGCGCTCCTTCTAAAAATGTAGCCAGACTTTGCTGCCCACCTGGAAGTTGTGTCGCACCCGATGTTGATCATGCCACTGCTTGTACTTAGCATTGGATTCTTCCAATATGTCATGAAACTATTGGTGAATGTGCTGAATGCACTCAATGAAGCTATTTGCCTTGGAAACTTCAGATTGGACATGAGCTGAATCAACCTGAGTAGTTGCAAATGGCACGGCTACGTCAATGGGACATAGTGGCTGGAATCCCAAGCCCACCTGAAAGGGGTTATGGTTGGTTGAGATATGGAGGGCACGGTTATAGCTATGTTGTACATAGGGGAGGCTCTCATCCCATGTACGTGGATGCTTTGAGTTGTACATGCGAAAAATGTGTACGATCATCCTGTTGATGACCTCTGTCTGGCCATCAATCTAGGGATGGAAAGCTATGGAATTTGTGAGCTTGGTGTATAGCATTGACCATAGGCTAGACTAGAATGTACTAAGGAACCTGCTATCCTGATCTGAGATTATAGACTATGGGATCCAAAAGTGTACCCATAGTCGTTCAAAGAAGAGTTTAGCAGTGGCTTCTGCTGTGATATTCTTCTTCCAGGCCACCATTATGGCCATCTTTGAGAATATGTCGATGACCACGAACACACAGTCATTTCCATGATTAGTAGAAGGAAGGACCCACATGTAATCCATGGAGATGGATTCCCAAGGTCGACTAGGTGTAGGCAACATAGTATAGAGGCCTTGCTTCTTGATGGACGGTTTGGAAATGGTGTAGGCAGTGCAGGATCAAATGTACTTCCCGACGTCCTGTCGAAGGTTCGGCAAATAGAAATACTTCTGAAGTACTGCCACTATTTTATTGACCCTGAAATTCCCAGTGACCCGACTGTAATGCGCTTCCCAAATCATCTTGGCACACTCGCTTGAAGGAACACAAAGGTGTCCCATGTGACATAGTAGTGCATCCTGGAGGTGAAAATTTGGAACTTGGTTTCCCTCCAAGAGCGTCTTGTATGTGTGGCTGAATTCTGGATCATGTAGAGAAGTGGCCAATCATAGGTCTCATGCCCACAAGAGTTGAGCACGGTGGTTATCACCATGATCGGTGGTCGGCTAAGGCGGTCTGCAACATTATTGGTGCTTCCCTTATTGTACTTGATGTTCAAATGAAACTATTGTAGATATGTGGACCACTTCTGATGGTGATCGTTCTGTAACTTCCCTTGTGTCTGTATGAACTGCAGGGATTGATGGTCTGTGTGGATGATCGTTTCCATCAACAAAATATAATGCTTCCATTGTCAGAAAGCCTATACAATGGAATACATCTCTTTTTCACAAGTGGGATATTTGCGGACTGTGTCAGACAGTGTCTCATTGTGATATGCCACTGGATGCCCTTATTGAGTCAGGAATGCCCTAATAGCATAGTCAGAGGCATCTGTCTCGATCTCAAATGGTTGTTGCAAGTCTGGTAATGTGAGCATTGGGGCACATCAAAGGCGATGTTTCAATTCTGCAAATGCCTTCTGTTGAGTTTCTGACTAGAAGAATTTTTCTTTTGCTCCTCGCTTGGTGGCTTGACTCAAGGGCCAAGTGATATGAGAGAATCCCAACATGAACCTGTGGTAGAAATTAGCAAGACCTAGAAAGCTGCGAAGCTCTGTTAGAGTAGTTGGGGCTGGCCAATCCTGAATGACTTGGATCTTGGTTGGATCCAGATGTACCCCATACTCATCAATAATGTATCCCAGGTATTGAACCTGGTTCATGCCAAAAGTGTACTTGTCCAAATTGGCACACAACTTGTGCTTCTGCAGTGTTTGGAGGACCTGTCGGATGTGGTGGAGGTTCTCTTCCCAATTTTGGCTGAATATCAGGATGTCATCCAAGTACACTACTACAAATGAGTTGGTGAATGGCCACAAGATGTTGTCCATTGGTCTCATGAAGGTTGCAGGAGCATTTGTCAGCTCGAAAGGTATGACTAACCATTCTAGAAGGCCCTCCTTGGCTTTGAAGGCAGTCCTCCACACATCGGTTGGTTCGATCGGTACCTGGTGATACTCGGAATTTAAGTCGATCTTGCTAAAATATTTCACCCCTTTAAGCTGGTCGAGGAGGTCATCAATCCGTGGGATCGAGTACCTATTCTGGACATTGATCTTGTTCAGTGCCTGATAGTCAATACAAAGTCTCCAAGTCCCATCCTTCTTCTGTATCAACATGACCGGGCTCCCACAGGGCGATGAAATTGGCTGAATGTGACCCTTCTATAGTAGCTCCTGAATTTGCCTCTTGATTTCATCATTCTCCAGAACAGAGTGTCGATAGATCGGTCCATTGGGCAGCGACGCACCTCGGGTCAGATGAATGGGGTGTTTGACCTGACAGTGCAGAGGCACCCCTGTGGGTGAGGTGAATATGTCTTGGTACTCCTCCACGACCTTATCCATTTGTTGTTGTCGTGCGGATGGGCCCTGTCTAGAGTTCATGGCCACTATATTCTTCTTTCCTTGAGGGCAGATCATCAAGAAAACAAATTTCCCGGTTTTGGAAATGAGCTTACTGCATTGTTTTGTAGTAACCAAAGAGATAGCAGCAGGAGGTAAATAAATTTGGACAATGACAAGTAAATAAAGAAAACAAATTTCCCCTCTATTTTTCTCTTTCTTTTTTTTCTAATATATATAAATAAATTTGGACAATAACAATTCTGATTTCTTTTTCATCAATATGATAGCGATTTGAAATAAATATATGATAAATTGCACGTGAAAACTATAACCACTAGGTTTTCTCAAAATAATAATAGTTTATTTGCTCTTTTTAACTTTTCAATAGTAACCATTCAATTTTCATTGTATAGACTTATAAATTTGTTTACCAACCAATAAGAGAAGTCCCTCAACTGAATATTTGTGTCCTCAAATACACTAATATTTTTCTTTCATTTTTTTCTTTCTAATATATAAAAATATGTATTAGGTAATTTCCTTTTATATTAATATGTGGAATGAATTCCCCTTTGCCTTTTTCTTTAATTCAGTATATATGTGTAATATTCCCATTCGGTTTTTCAATAATATATATGAATATGTATTAGGTAAATTCTATTTATATTAATATGTGAAATGAATTTTGCTTCGCTTTTTTCTCTAAATCGGTACACACACACACACACACACATATATATATTTTCTCGAGAAAAAAACAATGCCAAGTGATCGGAATCAACCAGGTCTGCAGCGGAATCAAAACTACGACACGTGGTCATGAGGGCGATGTAGGCGGGAGCCCATGGGGGCTCCACAGAGGACAGGGAGAACATAGACAGGCAGCAGCGAAGGAGTAGAAGTAAATTTTTCGGTTTTTACAAACAGGTGGAGAGACGGTCACAGTCAGCATGGATCCTAGAGCAGGTCTACCTGTAGAGGAAATGGTGGACTACACGGAGGACTCGTGGCATGGGATAAATGTTTTCTCGACCCTGAAAATCACTGAAATCCCATCGCTGGCAACATTTCAGGACAGTCTAGATAATATTCCAGCTGGAAATGAAGCTAGGGTTTCGGACTCACCGCCTTTCGTTGAGGAAGGGTTGCTCGGGAACTATGCGGCTCGACCATTAAACCCATCACTAGGAGGAGCACCATACACATTATTCTCCTCTGGACCAACCCTACACGGCTCTGATGCAGTAATAACCCACAGTGAATTCTTCCAAACAACACCACATCAAAGCTCTTTGCAGCTGGACAACGATTTGCACAGGGGGTTGGAATCGTTTTTGGAGCAGCTCACACCCGCAGCAAAAGAAGCGCAGAATGCAGGGCCATCAGAAGGACTCCTGAACAGACCATTGCAAAACCCTAACCTGGAAGGAGAAGGCACAATATCATATAGCAGCTCAGACGAAACTCTTCCAGGCTCCAAAAAGCGAAAAAACCGCTGCTTAAACCCTTCATGAGGAATCGTAAACCTAATCTGCGGAGTTAGTGTATCAATGGCAGAATCCCAAGAGATGGAAGGGATGGCCCTAGTAGGGAAAATTAGAGGGAAAAAACCTTCGCAAGGAAAAATGGAAGAATGGGTCACAAAAAATTGGACGGGCTTTCAAGGGGAAGACCCCGAAATCACCCCCTTAGCAAAAAGCTGGTTTGGTTTCTGTTTCAGCCACAGAGAGGACGTAGATTTCATCCTTAAGAAATTCTAGAATTTTGGGAAAACCCCATTCCAGTTGAAGAGGTGGTTTCCGCTTTTGGACGCAGATACAGAAAGGCTCGACACAATTCCAGTATGGGTTCGGATTCCAGGTTTACCTTGGGAATCCTGGAACTCGACATCGCTCGGTGATATCGGATGGGTGTTGGGGACTTCATAGAGGCATATTTATCCTACCAGCAATAAAAAATTAGGAAGGTAGCAAGGATCTTGGTCTCTCTAAACATTAGAACCAGTCTCCAGGATCATATAAACTTAATTTGGCAAACCAAGATAAGGAAGCATTTGTTGGATTACGAAGGGCTCCCTTTTTGGTGTCATAAATGTCATGAAACATGACACCTAGCCAAGAATTGTACAAACTATGTGACATCGTCATCAGGAAGGAAGAAATGGGCCAGAATAACATAGGAATCGAGTCCAAAAGGCACCACAATGGACCCAGGCTTGGTAGAAGAACAACGTTCCCCAGAAGTTACAGGTCAGCTGCTGGAACAATCAGAGGAAATGACTGCACCAGAAGATGGGGGATCTCTTCATCAACCAGAGCAACAACTGAATCTTTCGACCTCATCGGGTATGAATCCATCTACACTTAGCAAACATTTGCATGTTTTATCTTTAAATGAGGACAAAAATTTGATTTCTCCCCTCACAACCAGGTCCACCCCCACCCAGAGTTGTTCACTTTCTTCCCCTCGACCAACTTCCTCGGCCACCACCTCGGCAGCCTCCCCTCTCCCCTCAAAACCCGATCCCTCAAACCTATCCACTTACATTCACTTCCACCTTCGATCAAGAGATGTTCCAGTCTTGATGAATCAAATATTCCCTACAAAAGGTCTTGGAGTAAACCCTAATATCCCTTCCAAAGGCAGAGGGAGGGGAATACCTTTGCATCTCTCCGCGGCACAGAATAAAGCACTCAGGGATCAGGCAAGTGGAAGACAACAAACCCTTTTTGGGGCACTTAGAGCAGTGAAAACCCCAGATGGGGTTCCAAAATGAAATTTCTCTCTCTAAACTGTAGGGGTTTGGCAAGTACCCGAAAAAAACTTGCCCTCAAGAGGATGATTGCGGTCCAATCACCAAAAGTCATCCTTCTATAAGAAACCATGGGGCCATAGATGGAAGTAGAAAACTTGTTATCCTCATTATTACCACTCTATTCTTTCACAACACAGAGTGCTAATGGACACTCAAGAGGGTTAGCAATTGGTTGGAAGAAATCATGTATTCGATGTACAAACTCTTGGGGATCCTCTCTCAGTCTAGGAGCCCAGATCTGTTGGGCGGAGACAAACATATCTCTAACAATTGTTAACATCTATGGGCCTTATACTAACAGATCAGAATTCTGGGACTCCTTCATAAAATCAAGGTTTATTAAAGAAAGAAAATTGATCATCGGCGGGGATCTCAATTTCACCTTGGGAGCTCATGAAATCTGGGGGCCAAAGGCATGAATAGACCCTATATCCCCTTACTTCAGCAACCTCTTGATGGACTCAAAACTGGTAGACCTAGATCCGTAGATTCTAAAACCAACCTAGTCAAATAGACAAGTGGGAGAAGAAATATTAGCAAAGAGACTAGATAAATTTCTGTTATCAGAAGAGCTTCTAGAGGAATATTTTATGTTCAAACAATGGGTGGATTCAGGAGAAGACTCGGATCACCTACCTATCTGCATGGAAATCCGAAAGCAGCCAAAAAAACTGGCAAGTCCCTTCAAGCTCTGTTCTGCATGGCTAAAAAATTAAGAGGTAATTCAACTCATTCAATCAAATTGGCTACCTTATCAGGTGGGAAATTGCACAAGGAATGCCATTCATTTCTCTCAAAACTTACTTAGAATAAAAAATATACTCAAGGAGTGGGCTGTAAAAAAGAAGAATTAGGACGATCAGGCAATCAACCAAATTGAGGAGGATTTGAAAGAGATCCAAAATAAAGAGGGTGGGGGATTCCTCACACAAGATGATAGAGAGAAACTCTACTATTTGGAAGCCTCTAGAACCAAAATCCTAAAGGAAAGATAGGAGGTTTTGAGACTAAAAAGTAGAGCAATTTGGATGGAATGCGGAGATGATAATACAAAATTCTTCTAGGCGTTTGCAAAAGGCAAGAAGCAACAAAACACTATCTAGGAGCTAAAAAAAGAAAACAATGAAACAATAAACACCTTTGAAGACCTAGCAGAAACATGGAAGAATTATTTCAAAAAAATCTTCAAAGAAAACCAACAAGAAACCATAGCTGAAGTAAACTGAATATCACAGTGCTTCCTAAGAAGCAATAGTGAGGAAGATAATCTGGAGCTATTGGAAGAGGTCTCAGAGGAGGAGGTAAAATCAACTTTACTTAGCTTTCAAAAGGACAAAATCCCAGGCCCTAATGGGTGGATAGTAGAATTATTTCAAGCTGGGTATGACACCATTGGTCCAGATCTGTTACAGCTGGTATAGGAAACAAGAGTAAATGGTGTCCTCCATTTCCCCCTGAACTCAACTTTTATAACCCTAATCCAAAAAAAGGACAAACCAGAAAGTCTGGAAGACTACGGGCCTATCTCACTGTGCAACATAACTTATAAGGTGGTCACCAAGATAATTTCACAGAGATTTCAGAAGGTTCTTTCAAAACTCATATCTAAGGAACAGTTTGGGTTTTTGGAGGATCGACAAATTCATGAAGCCATAGGGGTTTCCCAGGAGGGTCTTCACAGTACAAAAACAAAAAAATCAAAAGGGGAAATCCTAAAAATTGACCTCTCTAAGGATTTTGACAGAGTAAGTTGGATTTACCTCAGGCTACTCCTCACACATCCGGGGTTCAATTACTCTTTTATAAAATTTATTTTTGCATGTATCACAACTGCCTCCTTTGTAGTCCTCATCAATGGAGCAGGATAACCTTTTTTCCATGCCAAAAGAGAATTAAGACAGGGTTTTCCTCTCTCTTATTTTCTCTTCTTACTAGTTGCAGAAGGTTTAAGTAGAGCCATTCTATATGCAAAAAGGAGAGGACTGTTCGAAGGAATCAATATTGCCACAAACTTGAACATCACACACTTATTATTCGTGGATGACATCCTTATTTTCTGCAATGACTCAATCAGAGAAGCAGAAAGACACTCATAAATCCTAATCATGTTTTGTAAAGCCACAGGTATGCAAATAAATATCCAGAAGTCCTCACTTACAGCAATCAATTTGAAAGAGGAAGTCTAAAGATCCTTTCATGAGCTATTCCCATATCAACAGTTCTCCTTGGACTATGGAATTAAATATCCGGGATTCAGACTCAAACCAAATTGCTATAAAAAAGAGGATTGGAATTGGTTGCTTGCAAAATTGGAATCCAGAATCAACAACTAATGCGATAGATGGCTCTCAAGAGCTGGCAGGTTAGTACTGATAAAATCAGTATTAGAAGCAATTCCAGTCTACTGGATGGCATTGGCATGGATTCCCAAGTCAATCCTGAACAAATCAAGAAGAATCTGCACCACTTTTCTATGGTCAAGGAAAAAAGATCAAAAGGTTCTCCCCTGGGTAAAATGGGACCAAATTGCAAGGCCAAAATCAATGGGAGGCTGGGGCATCAAAAACAATTTTTTCTTTGCAAAATCCTTGGCAGAAAAAATAGGTTGGAGACTCATCTCAACTCAGAGCCTGTGGATAGAACTCATCATCCAAAATCACATTTTACCAACCCCCATTCTGGATTTGATCAGGGACATGAGAATTACAAAACTACCAAATGGTTCAATCATCTGGAAAGCCTTATGCAAAGCCTTTCCACTCATCTCAGAAGTACTGGTCTGGAAGGTAGGGGATGGCACAAAAGTAAGAATATGAGTAGACCCATGTCCAGGCTACTCTCAGAACCACATACTTCCTCAGCAATTAATTCAACTAATCTATCATAAGAGGTTTTTTCACTTGAATCAAATCGCAGACCCTCTCTCAACCAACATTTGGCATCAAGGTTGGAAGAAGAGTCAGGATCTAGAGTTACTAGACCAATGGGCTAGGCAGTGGGATCAGTACACCCTAGCTCTGCAATCATCTCACATCTAGATAACAGACATAGCAGATGAGTTGATATGGGAAAAAATACAACATGGGAAATACACCCCAAAGCTCGGATATCAAAAACTATGTTTACAACACTTTTAGGAAAACCAGAAATGGTGGCAGAAAGGTATATGGAAGCTTAAATTCCCTCTAAAGGCAAAAAATTTCACTTGGTGCACCCTTGCAAACAAAATACCTACGTGGTATCATCTACAGAAAAGACAGATAGCAGTCCCTGGTTAGTGCAGCTTATGCAAAGATAATGAGGAGAACACAAACCATCTTTTCCTAAGTTGTATCTTCTCCAACCAGGTATGGGAGCACTCCAAATCGCTCACCTCCTCCAATTTCAATTAGGAAGGAAACACAGTGGAAGAGGCGTGGAAGGAATGATCCTCCTCCCCCCAACCACTCAGCTCGGAGCCCTTCCGCTCATCCACATCTGGGGAATATGGCTGGCCAGAAACATGATCATTTTCCTTGAAAAATCCAACTCTCTAGAATAAATAGCAAGGAAGGGCCTAGATATCCTATCTTATTTCTCCCAAACAAAGAAAATCCCCAATCCAAGAATCATTACTCTTGAACAGTTGGATAAAAACACCCCTTGGGGCTTTTTTGATGGTGCTTCTCAAAACTTGACATGTGGAGGAGGAGCCACTTTATTCCTAAACCCAAATCACCACTTCCAAATCTCAATGGGGCTGGGATCCGGAACAAACAACTATGTTGAACTTATGACCTTGAAACTTCTCCTTTGTTTTGCAATTGAAAGAAATTGAAAAAAGCTTCAATTTTTTGGTGATTCTATGGTTGTTATAAATTGGATAAATAAGACTCAGAGATGTAGAAATTCTTCATTAGACACTCTCTATGAAGAGGTTAACATGACTCTTTCAAATTTTGAATCAATCTTGCTCAAACATGTCTACAGGGAACGAAACATGGATGCAGAAAAAATTTCAAAGGCGGGACTGAACCTGCAATGGGGGTCCTGGAAAATCATAGAGATAAAGGACACAGAGGCCAAGGAGTACCTCCACAAGCCTTTTTTTATTTTTCCTCATTAAATCCTTGCTACAGAATATTTTTGGATAGTTTTTAAGTAAAATGTAGTTGTTTTTTTTTTTCAACATGAAACTACTGGAAACATCTCCTACTATTTCCAGTCCGCACAGAAGAAGGAAAATATCTCCTTCCAGTTTTTGCCTCAAATTGGAGTTTTTCAAAGGAAATATTTATGGCAGCGTTTTGACTCATCATGGCTTTTCTTAGGCTGCTATGCAAAAGAGAAGCAAATACATCAGAAATGATGTGACACCAAGATTTAACTCTGCGAGAAGCAAGAACAATACATACTTTTTGTATGTAGATTTTTTGATTAATACAATCAGCTTTTTTTCTTAAGGGAAAACAAATATTTTCCCGAGAAAAAAAGCTTGTAATTTTATTTATAAAAAAAATGCCATATACATATGAATTATGCAAGCATACTATGTTCATAACAAGGTCGGTTCAAAATATTATCAATCAACCTTATCATAATTCCAAATAACCTTCCTTTCAGAGTTCAAAAAAACCTTTTTTGATTGGTGAGTTTCAAAAAATTCCGTCTTGTTCCATCATGGAGAAATAATCGTCCTGTAATTGCCTGTTTAAATATTTTCAAAAAGACTGAGATGTGGAGGAAAATCAGTTATGTTCCAAAAAAGTAACTTGCCAAGGTCTGTAAGTGCCCACAACAAATTGTTTGTCCATGAATAAGAAACAAAGAGTAAGCAATTAATATGAAGTGGGGTTTTGTTGTATTTCGAAAAAAGGTCTATGGTAAAACTCATATACTTATGCTTCTCTTGTTTCTACGAATTTCCACGTTCCCCGCTCCATTAACAAACCTTGTTTTGATAGGTGATATACTTCTGTGTTCCTTTCCCTATACACATGCCGGTAGGTGATGTAATCAAATTTTTTCATGATTCTGCAAACTTATTCAAAAAGTGTAAGAAGGGAGATATTTCTACATCTCTGAATTCTATTCACCCAATTAAAGACTACTAATGAGTCTCTGAAAATTTGAAGCCTTCTACAATTTTTCTCCAAAGCAAAACAAATAAGATGTTTTAGCACCAGGATCTCAACAAAATTGTTCGTTCCTTCCCCTAACCCCATTTGGAAATTAAAGTGGTGGTTCTGAGATAGAAAAAAGGTGGATCCTCCTCCATATTTGCGATCTTAGTAGGCCCCATAAAAAAAAGCCCAAGGAAAGGAGAAACCAATCAATTCTATTGAGATGATTTGGATTGTCGGAGAATATTTGGTTTGAGGGAAGAAAGATAAGATGTCAAGACCTTGTTTTGCAATGGCCTCAGTTGAAGAGGCATTTTTCCTGAAAAATAGCGACATTTTGGGTGAGCCATATACCCCAGATATGGATGAGAGGGAGAGATTTTAAGTGAGAAAGATGATAAGATGAGGACCATGCTCTCCAATCGTATTCAATGGAAATATCATGCCAATCGATTCTGAGATTGAGCATATTTTGTGAGCGTGACCAGATTTGAGCCGAAAAAGAGCAAGAAAGGAACATATGTGTAGCACTCTCTTCATCATTTTTGCGGAGAGGGAACCATCTAGGTCCTTCCAGGGACCTGTTATGCATTCTGTCCCAAGTTGGGATTCTATTTGCTAGAGTACGCCACACAAATATTTTTTCTTTCAAAGGGAATTTAAGTTTCCATATTCCCTTTTTCCACTAGAGAGGTTCAATTTGAAAAGATGTGGCACTAAGTCGTTGATAACCCGTCTTGGGAGTATAGCTGCCGTGAGCAACAAATTCCTAAATAATCTCATCTCATGAATCCATGAGTCTGATGTGAGAGACTCGAAGGTCTGTGAGAAATATGTTCCAATCTATGTTCCAAATGACTGGGATATTAAGCTCTATGATCCCCTTCCATCCCTAATGCCAATTGTTTATGGTGGTTGGATCATCAATCTGATTCAAGTGAAAGAAACCTTTTTTATTTAGTATTTGAATGAGTTGTTATGGGAGGATATGATGTAACTGACTTTTCGGCCAAGGGTCTATGCCAATTCACACTTTTTCCATTCCCCAGTTTTCAAGCCATCCCACTATGGATAAGGGGGAAGGAATTGCAGATGGCCTTCCAAATGATTGTCCCCGATGGGGGTGCTATGAAAACTGCATTTCTAATCCAATCCCATAGTGGAACGGGGGAAATGTATTTATGAAGAACACCTCTTTCCAAAGGTTTCTTGTTGAAATGAGCCACCAACCTTCTTTTCCATCTAGGTATTTTGCAAATATTGAGATATTTTTGAGCCCCCATCCTCCCAAGGATTTGGGCCTAGCTATTTGATCCCATTTTACCCATGGAATAACCTTTTGATCTTTTTTCCCTGTCCATAAAAATATAGAGAATATTTTATGTGATATTTCCAAGATGGATTTTGGGATCATATCTAGGGCCATCCAATATATAGGAATGGCTTTAAGGATAGACTTGACTAAAATTAATCTGCCAGCTTGCGAGATCCATCTGTTGCACCTGACATTGATCATGCATTCCAATTTGGAAATCAACTAGTTCCAATCTTCCTGTTTGTAGCAATTTGGTTTTTATTTGGAACCCAGGTATTTTAGGCCATCATCCAAGGTTGAGACAACGAAAGGGAAGAGGTCCTAGAACCTCCTGTTGACATCTTCGTCCAAATTAAAAGTAGTGATTGTGGATTTATGCTCATTGAGTTTCATTTGAGTGGATTTTTAGAAAAGATGCAAAATTTATGAGAGCTATTTTGCATCCGAGTGGAAACGTGAAGTTGGGAAAATTTTTTATGACACCGGAGTGAAAAAAAACGAGGGCGCGCAGATGAACACGTGAAAAAAATTCAACCTCAAACTCTAGGCCGAGAGTTTGTGAGAGTTCAAACTCTCGGCCGAGAGTTTAATAAAACTCTAGGCTGATATTTTGAATCAATCACCGCGTTGTATTTTTAAAAAATTTCTCGGATGAGACTTTGAACTAAACTCTCAACCGAGAGTTTAGAAGATATTTTTTGGGGCGAGATTTCATGGTCAACAAAACCTGTGAAAATATTTGCCATCTTTCTGGAACCTGCAACTTCAGCAAGCCGAAACCCCTGGAAATTTTAAATATTATGTGTCGTACTTGGTAGCAATAGATTCATCTCTGAATATAGTTTCCAATTATATAATGTTTCTTTTCAATTTGAATTTTATTTATTAATATTTTTTTCTAAACGTTATCCCTTAAGAATTTTACTACTCTGAAATCACCCGAAATGAAAATTCAATATCATAGCAAAGAATACACCAAAAAAGTTGAAATCTTCATAGAGATCATAATTTCCTTGTCCTATTCAAATGGGTACTTTTAGTTTTTCCAATAAGAGTCACACTAAAAATCAAATTGAATCTCACCAACATGTGTCGATAGCGGCACCATTTTATGAACTTATGTTGTTTCGATAAACAATAAAAAATAGTTCTCGAGTACGAAAAACCTTAAAATATAGTCCATGAAAAAGTTCAATCTGTGTAGATTATAATTATAAATTTCATTTCCTTAGAATGAATAATTATCTCTAAGAAAAATGTGGTGCACACAGGTCACTCATTATTCATACTTAAAATTTTAAAGTATGTGTTGTTTTTGGACGCCAAATTTGCCCCACTATATGTCGATATATATATATATATATATATATATGAGTATGTAGCTAATTCAATTCTCTAAAACTTGTGTGCTTACTTCAAGGTGAAATTCCTAAGGAATATATTGGTTTGAAGGGGTTGAAGGTGAAAAACATAAAATTTTGTAGTTTGTTTTGTCAAAAACCAAGAAAAAGTGTTTCCCAACTTCATGTTTTCACCCGTCCCTGATCAAACCATTGCAAAAAATGAGTATGTCGTCCATAAACAACATATGGGTGATATTTAAGGTCGTTGCTATATATATATATATATATATGTATATATATATGTATGTATATATATATATATATATATATATATGTATATGTATATGTATATGTATATGTATATGTATATGTATATGTATATATATGTATATGTATATATATATATATGTATATATATGTATATATGTATATATATCTCTATATGTATATATATATGTATATATATGTATATGTATATATATATATATACATATATATACATATATATGTATATATATGTACATATACATATACATACATATACATACATATACATATATATACATAT